>CM044433.1:45120339-45132819 GCA_024363595.1 Xenopus borealis | reverse complement strand
GTAACTATAAAGATAATGGAAGCTGTAACTATATCATAAAAGGAGTAACATGTTTTTTAAAAAAAATATAGCTGGCTCAGTTTACAGTGTTACACTTGCTTGAAAATGGACATACACAGGCAAATTTAAGATGCAATTTGGCCCCTTCAGACTGAGACAACTTATCTACCTGTGTATGGGCCTTCCCAATGGATCTAATAGAGATCAGGGCTGTTGAAAATTGAAATCTATTGGGCAGGATTAAAAGTCAGTCAGGGACTGCATCAGTGTGATCCACTTGTTTGCAACCTTAACCAAATGAGTTATGTTATGAAACTCTCTCTCCGGCTGACTGGCAACAGCTCTACTATTGGTTTATAACTCCTTTACAAGAGCACTTGTAACTACCAAGGTGAAGTGGCAAGACAATGTTTAGAGTATGACCAGCCTGAAACATCCAGAGATAGAATTATATAATATAACATAACTACAGCATTAGCAGCAGGATTGCTCATTGCCTGTACAGAGGTAACATACATACACTGGTAGTATTGTGTGATCCTTTTTATTCTTATATACTGTACTACTGGCAGGAATACTGTGCAGTAGCAGGTGGGTCAGCTGCACAGGTTACAATTATAGACTATAGGATCCATGTCTGTATATATATATATATATATATATATATATGTCTTGAGAAAGGTCCAGACTGGACCGAAACGTTGACAAATAAACTTCACCTTGGTTGATTCTACTATGAAGTCCTGGAGTGCGTCATTCTTTGGAAAAGGATTATCTACACTTCATATGACAGCACCCAGGCATTAACTTTGCTTTAATTGGAGTGCACCACAGCTGGAACTATATATATATATATATATATTTTCATGTTAGACCCCATATAGTGAGGAAATGAGAATGAGATACTGGGTTATCTTCAAGATGTGCCCGACACATAGAGCCCTGAGATCCAAAGACATCCATTCACAAACGATATCTTGGTGTTTAGCATCATCATAGACTTCAAGCAGGGGGGAGACAATCTTGAAACTACAATCACCACCCTACTGTCATGATAATGACACTAATCATCTTCATTAGTATCTATTTTAAACACATACTCTAGGAAGCCAGGTAGTGAAATTAAGGCTTGAATGATATATAAAAATAAAAATATCATCACTTTGGGCAAGATTTGCCACCTATTGACCCTAAAACCTACAACAAGAAAAGATAATATTGTTTTACAGATACACAGCTTGGCTTTAGTTTCCATGAAGGAAAATACTGATCATTTAGTCAATGACTGGGGAATTTATTTCAAGCGTGAGTCATTTTACTCCTCCCCCAGCTACAGACTAATGCACTAGTCTTAAGGGAAGCCGATTTCCCCTCATATACAGGGTAACCAACAACAATCTTGATTTATTGAACCTTCATGTGTCTAATTTTGTAACTGCAGGCAGCCATTTACCACGAGAGGAGAAACAAACACTCATTTAGTAACCTTGAGCAAACGCAGGATCTTAATTGGCTGACCTGAAGCACAACAACATGTTCTGTTCTAGCACAATACACTGCTTATTGTTCAAGGCCACAAGTGAGTCAAGGGAATCCATGTTTACTAGAGCAGTTGGGGAATCACATAAAGGAACAGGAACACCAAAAAATGAAAGTGTTTTCAAGTAAAGAAACTATCATGCAGTGTTGCCCTGCGCTGTTAAAACTGATGTGTTTGCTTCAGAAACACTAGTATAGTTCATATAAACTAGCTGCTTAGTAGCAATGGCAGAAATTGAAAAACAGCTATATGGCACAGGATAAGTAATGGATAACAGATAACATTATGTTCTACAGAGCTTATCTGCTATCTGCTGTGTAACATGAGTCTTTTCTCCTTTGAATAGCTGCCCCCATGGCTACACAACAGCTTATTTATATAAACAATAGTAGTGTTTCTGAAGCAGACACTGCAGTTTTACCAGTGCAGGGCAACACTGCATTATATTTTTATTACTTTTAAACAATTTAATTTTTTTATGTTACTGGTCCTTTAACTAAAAAGGCATTCATGGTTTTATGAAAAACTCTGCCCAATAATCAGTTAGCTTCTAGTTCTGAGGAGAAATGTGAATGCTAGTACCTGACTAGGTCACTGGAATGGGGCAAATTATACCCATTTTACCCCATGATACCAAGGGGGTTTATTTAACCTCAAATTTTTCTGGTATAGCTTTTTGTGGCAAAACACAAATTTTTATGTAAAAATAAACCCCGATGCTGCAAAAAACCTGAATCCAATCTCAATTTTTCAGCACTGTACAGGGGTAAGGGGGGTCTACGGTGCTAGTCCGCTCTCTGCACTGGAAGCGCTGAATTTCCGGGTTGAAAACCGGAGATTCGGCTCTTAGTTACCAGGAGCGGCTTTTTTGCCGCCCCTGGTAACCAGGGGGGCGCTGCCTCCTGAGACGAGTGCCTCAACTCGCATCATTGACGGAGCACCCCTGGGCATGAGCCCCATTAATAGGGACTGTCTATTGCATCTTACAGTCACTATTTGACAGATGCCAGAATCCACAGATTGCTATTCGGGGCTTTCTAAAGGTGCAGAACAGGCATTTGGTTATCACTTAATTGCTGCAGAACAACCTCCAGTGCATCTCCTTTACATTTACACCATACCATAGGGATATAATCAGTAACAACACGCACTATGTCTTTTTCCAATCTCAATGGCTACAGTCCACAGAGCACTTTGACCCCCTTCACTTTTCCCTGCAGAATGGTGTAAATCGCAAGTTTCTTCCTATTGACTGCAATGATCTGTGACATAATGAGCTTCATATTGACTACAACTTTTTTTTTTAAACCAATCATTAGGGCTCATGTACAATGGGGCACCTTGCCAATGCTGGATACGGCCGGGCTTTGTATCAATACAGCACATGTACAACTGCAACTATCTCTACATCTGAAATATTCCATCTTCCTTATTGTTGTTCAGGCATGGGACCTGTTATCAAGGCAGTGGGGGGGGAACAGGGCCGCGGCAGGGCCCCCCTTACGAGCGCCAAAGATGTGCTTTAATCTAAATAGGTGAAGAGGGAGCCCACTTAAATGAAACATCAAATGATGGTGTTTGGTGTTAGCATTTCCCAGAGTATTTTCATCAGACATCAATGAATCTGCATGGGAAGTGGGTGAAGGCAGGTAATGGATGTTTTTTCTCTCTGTCTTTGGGGCAGATTTACTGAAGAGTGAAAATTCGCCAGAAATCCACAGGGACATCTGCAATTTACTGACAGGCATAGAGGACAATTCGCTAGTGAAAAAGACCATTGGTAGCATTGTTTTGCACCATTTTGCCAGGTAAATTTTTGCTCTGGCGAGCAAACGTTACATCTTTTTTGTGAGTTTAGACCCGGAGAACTGATAAGATGAAGCTACATCCTTCTCAATCTTATGTCAGCGACATCATATCCTGTATTCTGGAAACTCATAAAACTTTTTAAAAAGCGCTGGTGTTTTTTCATGTTGAGATTTTTTTTTTTACTGTTTGAGGGGCTCATTTATTTTAGGGTGGGCTCAAGTCTAGGACATTAGAGGGTCTCTTTTGTCTTTATTTTGCTTCCTTGAACATTCTTAACAAGTGGCCACTTCAAGCATTTACACCTCCATCTCTAATAAAGACATACAGTATATACAACTTATATAAAGGAGAAGGAACAGCTTGATGCACTTGGGAGTACCTAATGCTAGACACTTAGGGTTGCCACCTGTCCGGTTTTGACCCGAACAGCCCGGTATTTTGAAGGGCTGCCCGGGTCAATGCTTCCTGCCCGGTTTTCCAAATAAGGAAAAATGGGCGGGATTAGCTTGATTGACGCCGCGATCGGCCAATCGGCAATAGCGGCATCATAGCTCCGCCCCATGACGTCACGTGCCCGCCCACTGACGTCACGGGCCCACCTCCTGTCCGGCTTCAGCCACAGGGAAAGGTGGCAACCCTATAGACACTAGACATTGTATTGACTTACCTGAAACCCCAGGCCGGTGCTCCTCAGCAGAAAACTGCACCGGCTCGGGGATATACCAGTGAGCACTACGGAGCAATCCACTTCCGTCTTCTTCTGTCTTCAAATTTCCCGGGACTATTGCATGCGCAGTTGAATGAAAAAGCTGACTTTTTAGTTAAAGTTCGGCTTTTCATTCTACTGCACTTGCGCAGCCGCACAAAGGAGGAAGAAGTAAGTTGATTGATCCGTGGTGCTCACAGGTATAACCCTGGGCCCAGGGCCGAATTTACATAGCGGACACCCCTAGGCCCACTGCCCTTCGTAGCCCCCCCCCCCTACTCTGCCCTTTATTTGCAAATTTTCATCATCAGAACTGGAGCAATGGGGATTGGTGCATAGGAAATTTGAAAAAAATGATTGTATCTCCGGCACATCCCCAGTGTTTCTGAACCAATGTGGGTGTGGCTGGGCAGCATGCGCCCCCCAAATCTTGCCACCCTAAGACTGGGCCTAGATGACCTTTCAACATATCCGGGCCTGCCCAGGCTGGTGCAGTTTTCTGCTGATAGTAGCACTGGCCCAAGGTTTCATATAAGTCAATACAATCACTTAGAAATGCCTAACATTTGGCACCCCCAGGTGCGACACGACTTTCCTTCTCCTTTAAACCCGCCCTATTCAAATTCACCTGAGCTTAAGAATACTAATGAAGTTGCTCTAGGCAGAAATGAACGTTAGTATGAAATGCTCGCGCTGATAAATTAACACTAGTGAAACGCTGTTGTTCTGCTGCCAAGATGCAACTTGCCATTTTAGTCAATTAGTGAAGTGGTAGAGAATTCGCACCTGCAAAGTGTGGAAAAGCATTCACAGGCAAAAAATTGCCCTTTAGTGAATTTGCCACTTTGTAGCTGTAGACAACAGTGGGCTTTCAGGGAGAAGAGACAAAGTGAATTAGGGAGAACCAATGGTACGCTAGACTTTGTATAAAATACCAGATCCATTCAGATCTTTTCCTTCAACTACAACTCACTGTGGTGTTTTGAGTTTATGAGCCAAAAATGCACTCATCTCACCTAATTAACAATGTAATCAATATTTTCCCCAGGCTTGCTGAAGAAAGATTTAGATTCTAGTTTAGTTCTAGTTTTTCACTCTGAGCACCCGGACATGTTGCATCATTTTGGTTTAGCATGTGTACTACTGGGTGTAATTAAGATATAATAAACTTATTGAGCATGGGACCCCTGGGCTGACACATGCGCTTTTGTGAGTTTGGCATCCCCAGTTCCAGCAACGCACTCAATAGTAATCCTATAATATTCTCCTAATTGCTTTCGGAAACATATTTCCTATTCCTGACATGAAACAATAAACATCTTTCCCCCCATGGTTACATGTGTTGCTAGGGGATTACTTGTACTAATTAAGTTGCGCTTTCATTCTTTGTGTTCTCGGGTAAAACCATTTATGATAACGGCTTTCAGCTCAAGCTAATATGTGACGGAGAGGAAACACTGGTGCAATCAGATCTGTTTACCCTCATTCACCCCTTGAGATCATAAGCCGTAAAGCCCAGGGGATACTGAGGAATAACAAGGCACCAACCAATCCTTGACTTAGAATTATATACTGTACCTTCAATAAACTGGAAGTTCAGTAAATTTAATTAAGACTTAAACTTGATGGACGGGTTTCTTTTTTCAACCCAATCTACTGTTACTATGTATGTTACATTATTACTACTAATTTGATAGTGGCCACCTGTACCCTCTATATATTACATACAGGTAAGGGACCTGTTATCCAGAATGCTTGGGACCTGAGGATTTCTGGATAAGGGGTCTTTCTCATAATTTGAATCTCCTCGCTTTAATTCTACAAAAAAATCACAAAAGCATTAAACTTAATAAGATTGTTTTGCTTTCAATAAGGATTCATTACATCTTAGTTTGGATCAATTACAAGATACTGTTTTATTAGTACAGGTATGGACCTGCCATCCAGAATCCTTAGGACCTGTGGTTTTCTCAATGATGGATCTTTCTGTAATTTGGATCTTCATACCTTAAGTCCACTAGAAAATCATGTAATTATTAAATAAACCCAATAGGCTGGTTCTGCTTCCAATAAGGATTAATTATATATTAGTTGGGATCAAGTACAAGCTACTGTTTTATTATTACAGAGAAAAGGGAAATCATTTTTTAAAATCTGGATTATTTTGATAAATGGGAGATGGCCTTTCTGTAATACAGAGCTTTCTGGATAACCAGTTTCCGGATCCCATACCCGCACAGAGAAAAATAAAATAATTTTTACAATGTTATTTGATTAATCTGTATTGGGTTTTATATCAATGATAAGGCAGTTAGACAATAGTTACAAAAGCGTGACTCTCCTATAGTGGTATCAAGAGCAGAACTGGCTGTGATTATATTTATTGACACACATTAATAAGCACTAATTGCAAATATGTTCTCTTATTTTACTTCTTATTGTTTACCAAAGGAATTTCCATCTTTTCTTCAAACCAATTCCATCGTTTCCCTTCAAAGGGAGATACAGAAATATTGTGTATGATAAACGTGACTCTGTTAACTGATACTCTAAGGCTAATGCCACTTTAGGGTGAAAAACAGCCTACAGAATCTATAGTTAATCTATAATACGCTAACTAAAAGGCAGACTTCCCCTTTAACAGACTAATTGTTCCAGAGGACTTTTGATAATGTTTGTTGTCAGCAACGCTGAGGAACTTCCCTAATTGGCTCACACACACGCAGTCTGCTTTCACGATATTTGATTCGTTTATTAGAGTTATTATGCAGTCCCTTATAATGCACTGGAGAGATGTGATTAAGCCTGTGAGTTTGTGATTATACAACGACCTTTCCTTGATGATATTCATATGATGAGTTGCCACAGAATCCTTGGGGGAACTGAAACCTATATAAATATTTATACATGGAATTTAGTATTCTGGATTGTATTTGTACTAGCGCCTTTCTGTTTTTACATCTTGATATTCAGACTAAAACAAAGCAGTAGATGAAATAATTATTAACCTGTAGATATAGGCAACATTACACCCCCCTCCATGGCTGGGGAATATTCCCAGAGTATCTGTGTATTATTGCTTGAGAAGAACAAGATATTCACAGGACACAAGACAGACTGAGGGATATGGACACATTGAGCTCAGATAAAGAAGGAAGGGAAGATGGAGGGAATATTGACCGGATCAGGGGACCTCTCTTCTGAACTGACACACAGGTTTCTAAGTCTCTGTTAAACCCATTTAAACCTGTTGGAATTGCCTGGTGAGTGCAGTTTGCTTGTTGAATCATGTGCCAGGTCTGTATTTAATACAGAGAGATAAAGTTAAGTATAGACTGCAATGCATATGAATAATCGGGGGGCACAGATTGTAGTAGCTAAGCATGCTGGGAAACACGCAGTAGCATCTGTGCAAACATCGCCTTGTGACTGGGTTTCAGGGAAAGACGTGTGTTTATGTAGGGTGTGGATTTATGAGGCCAAAGGAAAGGCACATGGTCACCTTGGCCTGCCTGAAGAGCTCACAATCCCTGTGAAATTGATGAGATCAGTGCAACTTCCCTCTTATGTGGATGTTTTATGCTTAGCCGTGTCAGTTTTCTATGAGAAAATGTAAACATATGAAGAGATATAAGAGTTCTTAAGGGCAGAACTACATGGGCAATTTACGTACATTTTCGGCGGATGTGACGCTGGGCGTGAAAACGGATGTGACGAGTCGGATGCGACAGGAACCAGTTAAGGTAACGGGAAGTCGGATGTGTTGCAGGGTTGAGCCGATGCGACACGACTGCTGGATGAAAATGCGACTAGCTGCGTTTTCATCCGAGAGTCATTTTGTGTTGGATCAACCCTACGACACCATCCGACTTTTCTATTACTTACATAGTTTTCCGTCGCATGCGTCGTTGTGCACAGTGTTGCATCCGCCGAGAACGGACGTTAATTGCCCTTGTGGTTCTGCCCTAAGATGGAGCCCAAAAACCCTGTCTGTCTTCACTTAGAATCTCCTTCTACTCACAGAGCCCTGTGCCAATCCACACATCTCCCTTGCTCTGCACACTCTATGTTGTCTGACACAACATTCAGGCTTCTGAAGCAAAAGTACCAAAGTTCCTGGGGAAACCGCCCCCACGACCGTTGCCTTCGATGTAATACCCAACATGCCAACTTCTACCACATGCTATGGGAATGCCCGACCATAGCCTCCTACTGGACACAACTAATCCAAACGTTGGCCACGGAGCTGGGATTCCCATGTATTATGTCTCCCTCGTTCTGTTTACAAGGAATCCTAGACAACGTCCTCACCACCAACCAGAAACTCCTGGATCTGCCTAGTTAACTCTGCTATCCCCCTCATTAAGCTTACTTATGAGACCAGCGGTAGTTACAAAAAATGTGATAAAATCTGGAGTCCCTGGTGGGAAACTGGACTGGGCTCCTCAGTAACCTTCACTCTTGCCGAAGTCAGGACTGCCAATGCCCTGACATTAATAGTAACATAGTAAGTTAGGCTGAAAAAAGACACACGTCCATCAAGTTCAACCTTTTTAACTTTTTTTATTTGAACTGCTAGACCTCCATACCTAATCAGACCTGACTCAATTCAATGACCAAAAGTGTATGTATTGTAAAACACACTGTATCTACTGCATGCCTCTATATACAATGGGGTTTTTTTCTTTTCTTTATGATCCACTGTATAGTTTTGAATAAAAACAAATAAAATGTTTGTTTTTTTTGTTTTTTTTAAGTACCAAAGTTCCCATATAATTTCAGTAGTCAGAAAGTGCCCAGAGAATGCACCCAAGAGAAACATTGATCTGCCACCAAGAATCATCATTATGCAGCCAAGTTAAAAACCAGTGAGACTTAAGGTGGCCATAGACAAAGAGATTTGCCTCACACAGCCACTGGGTCTGCTGCCTCTTTAGTTACATCTCTTGATTCTTGTGCATAAAGGGGTGGTTATCTTTTAGTATGTTATAGAACAGCCAAATCTAATCAACATTTCAGTTGGTCTTCGCTGTTTATTTTTTGTCATTTTTTTAAATTATTTGCCTTCTTCTGACTCTTTCCAGCTTTCATATGGGGGTCACTGACCCCATCTAAAAAACAAATGTAAAGCTACACATTTGTTGTTATTGCTGATAGTTATTACTCATCTTTCTATTCAGGTCCTCTCCTATTCATATTCCAGGCTCTTATTTAAATCAATGCATGGTTCCTAGGGTAATTTGTACCCTAGCAACCAGATTTAAAATACCTTAGCAACCACGCATTGATTTGAATAATAAAAGTAGGAGAGGGTCTGAATAGAAAGATGGGTAATAAAAAGTAGAAATAACAATAAATGAGTTGCCTTAAAGAGCACTTGTTATTTAGAGGGGGGCAGTGCTCCCTATTCAAAAGCTAGATAGAATCAGGAGGCAAAGAATTTACAAAATAAAGAAGACCAACTGAAAAGTTGCTTAGAACCGGCCATTCTATGGAGCACAGCTTCTTTAATCTGTAGTGAAACTCCAGCCCTCAATGTTTGCAGCACAGAGACCCTGAGTAGAAACTTTCCTGAAAAGGAACAACATGGGAACATCCGGCTCTGTCATGATCTGCTTGGGGACAGGCTAGGGTTGCCACCTGGCCAGTATTTTACAGGCCTAGCTGGTAAAAATGATGGTTGATCCCAATGTTATTAATAGGGAAAAAAAAGATAAATATATAGGAAGGCCGGTATTTGTTTTCCAGAAAAGGTGGCAACCCTAGAGAACTCACATCAGACCGGAGAGAACTGGCAACCAGCCAGAGGAAGACTCAGGTACAAGAGGGAAAAAGGAGCTGGCTGCTGTAGTACAATAGCTGCAGGCTGGACATATGCAAAGTGTTACTAGCACTGTGTTGCCTTACTATACACACTCATAGCTGGATATTCTTTACAAATCTTTGAGGGAAGAATTTAGCTTATTGTTTCTCCTCTGCAAGCTCTGTGACTGTGGGGCCCCACAAATATTGGGCCACAAGGCAACCATCCCTCTTTGCACCCCACTCATAAAAACCCTAACTCTGACAGTGGGGGGCACAGCGTATCTCTGCATGTGAAGGCCATATAAATGCACAAGGCTGCAGGCTGAGTTATAAAGGAAACTTTATAAAGGAAACTTTATCACTCATCTATTATAAGGGATAATGTACCCCCTACTGGAAATTATAAGGATATTAAAAGTGGGGGTTCTGTGACCATATAAAGGCTGCAGAATTTGAGAAAAGCAGCTCTTTACGTACATAATTTTTGCAGTTTTACCCCAATTTATGGGTGGATGTGTACAAGACCATCGCATGTTTACATGTGGGCTGATTTGGGTTTTTTTGCCCAGGCTGGCCCTGTGTGCATATCAGGCTGTGAGAATCCCTACGAAAAGATAAGGCAAACAATCAAGATCAGGTAAAGTATTTTTATTTTTTTGAATGATATATAGAGTATTTCAGGGTGGGTTATAATTAGCGGATCCTCTGGACTCATGAAGAGTCATCCTTCAGCACTCAGGAGAGGAAAAAAAACCCTGTGGAGGAAACCTCTGGGGAGCCATGGCTTGAAGGACTGCCCTTCCCTCTGGGCATTAAGAGGTTAATACAGTGAATAGGAAAAGGGCTCAGACTAGAAATAGAAACTGGCTAAACTGACGGGGAAAAGGGCTCAGACTAGGAATAGATAATGGCTAAATGGCTGAATGCTTTTATGTGAAACGGAGGGGTATTTTTTTGCATTTAATAAGATCATTGACGCAGGTCCTTAAATGCTTGATTTTGTGCTATGCATCTTCCTCAGGACAATGATGGGAGTCATTTGCCAAAAAACAAGAAAACAAGTTTAGTGCAAGTAATAACCATTTGAAGACTATTAGCAGCTGAATTGCTGCCAACATTGCAGCAGCTGTTTAATATTTCTGCACCTACTGTCCTGTGTTGTATACTTTCCCTTATTTCTTTCTTGCTATACTTGCACCTTTAAACTCCCTCTCCTGTGTTTAATTAATTTTATTCAGACGCCATGCGGCACTGACCCAAAGTCACGCACAGGCCACTTGTTCTATTCCTCACAGAGCCATCAATGTCTCTCAAATATTCCAATTGTACCTTTATTCTGAGATGTTTTTTTAAAAAGGTTATTTTTAGTGGGCACTTTTTTAATATAAGATCCATATCTGGGCCAATGAGTTTTTGTACCCTAGGCAAGTGCTTCAATCTTCCAACCTCACAAAACACTCGTCCAAAGTCTTTGATTAAAGGCCAAGCAAATCAAGTTAAATTATTAAAAAATATCCCCTGAAAGTGCACCCAGCAATGATTGCACCCTACCCACCTACCTTCCACAAACCCCAAGTACTGGCCTAGAAAACATCATTTCAATATTAGAGATGCACCGTATCCAGGATTCTGCATTTTCAGCAGGATTCGGCCATATCCTTGTGCCTGGCCAAAACAAAACGAATCCTAATTTGCAAATATAAATTACGTCTGGAAAGTGAAATCACATGACAAAACAAAGAAAGTAAAACATTTTTTTCCACTTTTTCCTTTCCTGGCCCTAATTTGCATATAAATTAGGATTCAGTTCGATATTCAGCCAGCTCTTTCACAAAGGATTCAGGGGTTCATCCGAATCCCAAATAGTGGATTCATTGCATTTTATATAAGATCAGTTTACCTTGAAAGCATGACCCGGCACACTTCAAATCTAGTTCAGAATCGTTTCTCTGATTTCTTTGCCTTTCAAGGCAGGACCAGGAGCACTTCAAACTCTTTGCTAGATTGTGAGTGTATCTTTGTTACTGTCAAGAATTTCCTTTTTCAAAAAAAGATCTACATACCCTGCCTTTCAAGGCAGGACCTGGCGCAGTGCAATTTTCAGTCGCCAGTTTTTTCCTGTTCCTTTTTAAAAAGACAATTAGACATTTACAAGGTAAGTTAAATTGTGAATGTATGTTATAGAATTAGTTACTGTCAAGAATCTACTTTCCTGAAAGAACTTTCAAATGAAGATCTACGTATCTGAAAGTCTGTAGGCCTGCGTAGTTTCTCTGATTTCTTCGCCTTTCAAAGTAGGACCTGGCGCACTGCAAACTCTGTGCTAGACTGGGGTTTTTGGCCAGTGGTGTTACTATGATTGGGTGGGCCTGGGTGCAGGATTTGAACCGACAAACAATAAAAGGTCAGGCTTGGATAAACAGTGGGGGGGGGGAGGAGGGTTAGTTATATATTCTGCCACATTGTAAGCTTTTATGCTATCTGAGAGGTAATACGTCCAAATTCCCCATATCTCTGTTCTTTTAAGCATTTTGTACTCATTTAATTTTATTACAGGCAAACCTCTATAAATTAGGGAAATTATTATAATTAATATGTATTTTCAGAGCGCCAACATATT
>CM044433.1:45058967-45069746 GCA_024363595.1 Xenopus borealis | reverse complement strand
TAACTGGGCAATGGGCAGAGTCCCCCCTCCTCCTATATCCTTTGTGACAGGACGTTTCCTCGGGAACTGAGCATTTCAAGCTGGGCCGCATTTATATACATTCTGGGCTGCATGTGGCCCTAGGGTCGCAGTTTGGACACCCATGATTGGAAAATAGGATGCCTGGCCTGATACATGTTCCGGAGTCATCAGAAGCTTATGGAGAATGCTGAGCATACTGGCCTTGTGTAGATTTTGCTTGGAGACTTTGTGCATGCTCATAGACTAGAGCAGGTGTCCCCAACCTTCTATACTTGTGAGTCATATTTATATCTAAAAGGAGTTGGGGACAAACACAAGCATGAATGAATGAATGAATGAATGAAGGTCCTGGAGGTGCCAAATAAGAACTGTGGCTATTTGGTGACCCCTATGTGGACTGGCAGCCTACAGGAGACTCTGGCAGTACAACTGTTTTTAAACTTGCCTCCAAGCCTGGAATTCAAAAATAATCACCTGCTTTGAGGCCATTGGGAGCAACATTCTAGACTAGAGGTTGGTGAGCACATATTGCTCCAGAGCTACTGGTTGGGGGATCACTGGACTGGAGCAATTGACTTAAGGCAGCCATACACGGACCGATAAAAGCTGCCGACAGACAAGAATCAGCAGCTTATTGGCCCACGTATGGAGCCCTCCGTCAGGCTTCCCCGATTGATATCTGGCCGAAAGTCTGCTAGATGTTGATTGGTCGGTACTAAAAATCCCATTGGATAGCGCCTGCATCTGTTCATTGGTGCGGTCCTGCAATCCAACCACCTGTTGCCGATCATTGGGCCCTAGGGCCAAAGGAGCGGATATCTCAGTGTCTCTGAATGAACCAGATTGTTTTACAGGTACAGGGGAAAATTGTCCACAATAACCTGCTTAACTGCTAGTTGATCCAGAGGAATTCAAAAAAACCCCATCTGAGCTGCACAAACTTTCATAAATAATGGACAAATAATTTCTTTTACGACCAACAACCTATAGCAGGGGTCCCCCAAGCACTGAGCCTCCTCTGGTCCCAACTGCAGTCTATAGTAGCTTAAAAAACTAGGCCCTAATTACCTGCAATACCAGCTCCCTAACGGGACATTGCCATGACAATGGCTGTGCGAAGCCCAGTAAGCTTTCTACTGATCACGATAAGGACCAAAAATTTATTTTGGCAAGCCTGAAATGCACCCACTAACCTACATTCCCTCCCCCCTGGGCTCATAAAATTGGTCTTGCTCGAAACTGTGGTGCAAAAAAGGTCGCTGTCATATAAGATAAATTTAATTATAAACACATTTATGCCATACATAAAAAAAGATCCCTCTCATACAGTAAATAGATAATTAATATAAACCAAGGGATATGCAGGTTAACTTAATAGGAGGCGGCAAGTGTTCGTTAGCCCCTCAGCCAGCCAGAATGCGGATGCTAGCTTTGTGCTCTGAAATGGAACACCTCTAAAGAAAGCACTGGGCCAGGGTGCTTACAAGATTTTCACGCAGACATTGAACATCGGTTAGGCAGGCAGTCCGGAGCACCCCATACATGGCCCAATAATCTGCTGAGCCAGTAGCTTTCATAAGCCGAAGTATGGGCAGCTTTAGATAGAGCAGGCACTAAAATGAAGGCAATCTTCCACCAGGTAGTTGATTCAACGTAAAGCAATTTATTGTGTCAACAGCCTTACGCATTTCGTGTTACATTTAGTTATAGGCTATCTACACAAAGCTATGCCTCTGCTATTTAAACATGTGCCAATCGAAATAAAATCATAAATGAACCAATAATCCAATCACCAGGCTCACCATATGCACTAGTTACAGCTTGGTACCTGGTGAGCCTTGTGATTGGATCATTGGTTAATTGATGTGCTGCCCTGCTCCAAAGAATTTTTGGTTTGTCTGCACTGAGGTCGCAGGGAAGTGCACCTCGGCCTCTTCCCTTATGTGGTGAGGAACCATCTTACCATTTCTAGAGCCCTCTTCAAGATTTACTGTAGATACTTCTTTGTCAAATAGAGAAACTGCCCCATTGCATGCTTTCTTGAATAAAATTTCATCTTACCTTTGAAGTGACATCAATCCCAGTAATAAATGTTCCGGCCCTGTTCTCATAGCGACGATCGCTGCCCTATTAAAAACAAAAAAAAGTATTATAGAAAATGAAAAAAACAGAAAAGAGACACAAATCAAGTTACAAAATATATGTTGGGGAATTGTAAAATATTCAACCCGATCCTTACACAAAGGACCACAGTATACTGGGTCCAAACCTATAGCAACAGTGACAACTGGACTGCGTTTAGAATTGGCTGGAGGGTGGGAGTTAGATGAGCTTTGAATTTTTTTCAACTCTTTCAATTTGCAATTATAAATTTTCTGATATTCTTTTAAATTTACTTTTAAAGGAGAACAAAAGTTAAAACCAAGTAAGCATTCTAAGAACGGTCCACCTAAATGTTCCAGTAAAGTAGTGCAGCTCCGAGTGCTCTGCCAAAAGAAATACTGCATTTCTTTCCTTCTATTGCAGGTAGGGTTGCCACCTTTTCTTAAAAAAATACTGGCCTCCCTATATATTTATCTTTTTTTCCTATTAATAACATTGGAATCAACCATCAAAAATACCGGCCAGGTGGCAACCCTAATTGCAGGGGTAGGCAACCGGCCTATTGTGTACACATGGGCTTCTGTATCAGACTTCCTACCTTCAACTTAAAGGAACAGTTCAGTGTAAAAATAAAAATTGGATAAAATAAAAAATGTTTCTAATATAGTTGGTTAGTCAAAAATGTAATGTATAAAGTCTGGAGTGACTGGATGTCTAACATAATCCAACTTCCTGCTTTCCAGCTCTTTAACTTTGAGTTAGTCAGCAACTTGAAGAGGGGTCACATGGGACATAACTGTTCAGCGAGTTTGCAATTGATCCTCAGGATTCAGCTTAGATTCAAAAGCAACTGTTATACCCATGTGGCCTCCCTTCAAGTCACCGATCTTGAGCTTTGAGTGCACAGGGAGAGACTCGGCCAGGAAGTGATGTCACACCAAGTGAATACTGCAGCTGCTATCCTAAACAAACCTGAGCTTTTTACTCATGTATGGTAAAACATTCTACAAATTAAATATAGCATTCTAGCTTTTGCAGCTAATCTATTAGCAATAAAATGCCTCCATAGCTTTCCTTCTCCTTTAATTGACAAGGTTGGACACCCGTGTACCGAAATCACAGCACTATCCAAAATGTTCCAGTTCAAGGTTGGACAACCACCAAATGGCTATGTTTTTAACCCTGAGCCAGTGCTCTTTTTGGGGGGAAAACGCACAACTTGGGGGGGGGGGGACATTCTAAAGCAGTGACACTATGTTTGCAGTCTCTAAAAATGTTCTAATTTTATATCACTGTGCAAGCTAACGAGTAGCAAAGACGACAGTGTGACTTTAGAAAGTCCCCTGGGCTGGAGCATTTTTCCAACAAAAAAAAAAAGGATCATATGCCTTGGAGAAAACTCAGGATGCATCGTGCCAATGAGGCAAGTTTTTCCATGCAGCAGCTTGACTCCTGCAGCGGGTTGTGGGCAGCACTTTCGGGTGCAGGTAAACACACAGGTTGGCAGTTCTGCACAGGTCTGGGATTCAAAACAAGCCCTGGCATTTCAAGTACACAGAGACCCAAAAGCCCCCCACCAGCCCACTCAATAGTTACTTTCTATGGCATCATATAGCAGCCCCTCAGCCATTTGCCAGAACCCACAGTCCAGGCATGGTTCTGCTGCTTTGTGGGTCAGGTTGCGGGTCTTCTCAATAGCGAGTTTTACTCCTTTCATATGTTTTTTTTTCCTGACCATGCCTACTTCTAATGATGGCACAACTTGTTTACAATGACAGCACTTCCTGTTTCTTGATGGTCAGCAGGTTGTGGATCAGGTTGCAGATACAGCACTTGCGGGTCGGGTAGCGGGTCCAAGCAATCATGGGTTGTGGGTCTCGATAAATTTGTTCTGCACAGGACTCTAGCAGCAGCACCCTACCAGTTACCAGGGGCAGCAAAGAAAAAACATTCTGGGTAACTGTTACTTTAGTGCAGAAAGCACAATTGTGGTCTCTGCATCCCCTGGACCCCGGCAAATGCGAGTGTGGAGGCAACAGCACAAAAGCCGCCTGAAGGGGTAAGAATTGCCCCTGGGAAAACTATAGATTCATTTCACTTTGGGGTACAGTGGTCTCCTTGGGTCATTTGTGCTGGACACATAAGGCACTTAATTTGTGTATGCCCTGGTTCTCATCAGCCCACACCTCCCTCATGCTAATAGACACTCTTTGCAGAAAGATTGTACAGTGTATCTGCTTCTATAACAACTGTACTATTAAGCCAACGTGGTGGGCCATCTGCTCTGTGGAGAACTCAGAGGGGCCCCCAGTGAATAAAGAAACTCGACAGTAGAACCCTCATTTTATATTTTGCAGGGGCCCAGGAAAAAATTATGTAAAATATAAAACCAGGGAAATGTGCTAAAGTAACGTTTTCTTCAAGTACTGAAAGGATAAAAGCACTGGCGTCCGTTTTACACTGAGATCCAATGTTTACTGTGTTAATAACAAGGGTTAAGAATTGCAGTGTTAATGTTATACTATAGGGGCATGTAAAAGACTCTCTGTCAGTCACATACACAACCTAAAGTAATTGGTGCAGGAATGTATAATGGGCAGACTAATTGGAATTGACCATTTACAGGCAGAACCATGACTTCCCATGATTTTACTTTTTCTTCATTTTACATTGTTGTTTTGTGTTTCCACCTATATTTTTATGCATAATAACATTCCCTGAACACCATTTTTTCTGTAAAATGGGGGTTCAACTATAGGCACTAGACTTTTAATTACAGAGCCCCAAATAGCCCCGCACCAGCCCGTTATATAGTGACTATCTATAGCAACTTAACAGCAGCCCCTCTGACATTTGCCAGAATCCACAAATACTGGCCAGTGGCAACCTACGTATACTGCTTTTCAAGCCATAATTCATTTTCCACCTGAATTTGTCCAACTTATATGGACAATGTACCCTAGGTCTGAGCTGTTGAACTACAATGGCAACATTTCCAGTATAAAAATACACAACTTTATAAACAGGGTGGCCAACGCTTTGTAATGAATTAATTTGATTGCAATTCATGCCTTTGATTCACCTGTATAGAAAACAATGGGCTTAATAAATACGCCATTTATAATATAGTAAGCTAGGCTGATAAAACAGACAAGTTCATCAAGTTCAACCATTTAAAAACCCATCTGAAAGGGGGCCTGGCACCCTAAAAATTAATTCCAAATTCCTATCCATCAAGCTAGTTGAGCAATATAAACTTTACTTACACTATATTATATACATTTTGTTTCTTTCCGTTTTGGAATTACAAAATCTCAGAAAGTAGGCAGCAGCCATTTTGTTGACGTTGTTATTAAGACAAATTTTGTCCCCCAAAATTTAATGTATGCACCAGAATGGGGGACTTAATGTCCATATGCAGTGCCCTTGGCAATTATAGAGTGTGAGGAGAGAGGGGGAATGTGGGGAGAGCAGAGACATCTAGAGATTTATGAATGGAAAGTGAACGTAACTGACTGCCCCACCTCTATGACACTGGCATAGAGGTGGGGCATGTAATATTTGATTGAAAGCTCAGATATTTAAACACCTTTATAACAAGTAGGGATGCTTTAATGAAGAAAATAATTCAGGTTCCATGTTTAATTTATAAAGGTCTTTCATTATACTACTTTTTATGTGTGGGTGACAGGTTCGATTTATGCATCTCCAATTTGCCTCAAAAATTCCTTCCTGACTCTAAAATGGCAATGGGACTAGTCCCTGGATCAACTTGTATAATGAGCTATCTTCCATAACCCTGTATTCCCTCACTTGCTAAAAAGCCATCCAAACCCCTTCTTAAAGGGGAACTCAACTCCCCACAGTGATAAGTTCCCACTGGCCTCCTTGCCTCCACCTGCTAAGTGTTACCCCAGAAATGTGTCCCCTGCACATGCAAAGTGAGCACAACAGAGCTCACGGGCACCATCTTCCGGCACTTTTAATTATTGGGTCTTCTTCCTTCCCTTTGGCAATTTCCATCACTTCTGGCGTATGTGTAGTTGTCGCAAACCGGAGAATTGCTCCAACTGCGCATGCACCAATACAGGGTTCACTTTACGAAGATTACCAAAGAGAAGATGGCGTCTGTGAGCTCAGCTGGGCTCACTCTGCATGTGTGGTAGAGTCCTGCAGCGGGTTGGTACCCAAAACACCTGCAGTACCCTGTGGGTTGCGGGCAGAAGTTCTGGAAGCAGGTATAGACACGGATCAGCCGTTTGCGGGTCTTCTCAATAGTGATTTTTACTCCTTTTTTCTGACCACGCCTACTTCCAATGACGTCACTTCTGGTTTACAATGACAGCACTACCTGATTCTTGGTGGTTGTGGATTGGGTTGTCAATAAGGTACTTGTGGGTCAGGTAGTGGGTCCGGGTTGTACCTGCGCAGGACTCTAATGTGCAGTCAGTAATCCTACAGGGAACACAATTCTGGGGTAACAGCAGGGGGGACTTATCACCATAGAGGGTTAAGTTCTCCTTTAAAGCCATATAATGCATCAGCCAGTATGACGGATACATATTTGCAACTCTCACTGTAAAAAAACAAAAACCCTTCTGAATATTTAGTCTATGGCGGAGCCATACTGTGCTACACAACAAACTGTTAGCTATTTTGGAGATAAAAAAAAAAAATCAGGGAATCAGTCTTAAAATATCAATTTCCATAGAAACCCCATACAGGGCAAAGTTTAGGGCAGTTGCCTGTCAGGTCCTTACTAGAGAACAATGCTGCAATTATTTGGGCTCAGCAATGTAGCTCAGGGAAGGGCCAAGAGCATTTCCAGTGAGGAGATGTGTAATTATTATGGCAGCAATCGGTAAGCGTTTAGATGAGAGCATAGTTACTATTAAGGGTGAAGCTACATGGGTTGTCGCTCCAGAACTTCCAGAAAAAGAGGTCACTGTGTCAGATAAACGACCATTCATAGTCACTCACGGAGCATGAACTACATTCCATTTCCCATAATGCAGCGCCAGCCAACACGAGTTACAGAATGAATGGGCGGCGTGTCGTACTCGTACGTGGAAAAGACTTCTTGTTAATGTGACATGATACACATACTAATCAGACGCTATATTGACCTGAATCTTGTTTCTAGCAGCACCCTAGTAAGTAACTTACCGATACCACCTCCAGCTCGGAAGTCCGCTCCGCCGCTGCCTCCACCGTGGAAGTCCGATCCGCTGCGGCCTCCACCGTGGAAGTCCGATCCGCTGCGGCCTCCACCTCCCCATCTTCCACTTCCATGGGTTCAGGCTCAGCGCCGCCCGCCTTCACCGACACCTGAAGCCCTTGCACTGCCGCCATTTCACGCCAAACACAACCGGTTTCCACAAAGCCCGGTGACTATAGAGTCGTAGTGTTAACAAGCTAGACGGGATTCGACACATGACCCGCAGGTGAAGGAGCGGCAGCCATGTTGGTTGTGGCCGCAAGCCAAGACGCATATGCGTGATGACATAATTTGGCTGTCGCTACGTGTTACTATACAGAAGCGGACAACTATTCTGTTTCGTTTTACTCGGTGCTGTGTTTTGACCGATAGCAGGTTATGTTTAATAACATAACCTGTTTTGTACTTTTGTCGTTATGATTGTGATTATTACGCAGAAAAGTTACATCAAACGTGCGATTTATCAACCTGAATCTTTACACATATCACCGACAAATACAATATGAATGTCACAGAAACTGAAAACCTGGTAAACATCGCCCTTGACAATCTGCTACAGGATTAGCTTCCTAAACATGATCTTTCTCCCCAAATACCTCTATATAATGCACAAGTAGAACTCTCCTGTCCGCATAACCAACATTTTGTTTACCCAAATTGAGCAGATTCAAGAGTCATTTATATGGGGGAATAAATCCCTCAGATTTGCAAGAACCAAACTGAAGACCCCCAAGTGAAGAAGGGGTATTGACTTCCCAGATCTATATTTCTACTAGCCACACAATGCTATTATTTTGCCTTGTCATCTCACCAGACCCAAATAACCCTCATTTTCAGCTCCAAGCTACACTAGCTGGCTCAGTGGAAGCACGTAAATATATAGTGAACTGGAAAATCTCAGATTGACAAGTGAGAACTAAAGGATCTTTTACACACGAGCGTCTGAAGCTGTGCTCTCCTGCGTTCAGCCTAGGGTTGCCACCTTTTCTTGAAAAAAAATACGGCCTTCCTATATTTTTATCTTTTTTTTCCTGTTTATAACATTGGGATCAACCGTCAAAAATACCGGCCAGGTGGCAACCCCAGTTCAGCCACAGGGGAGCGCAGGAGTAGACGCTTTAAATTTTTTTCAATGGGTCTTTACCCACACAAGCGCATGTAGGCGCCGAATGCAGGTAAATTGCAGCATATTGCATCTCAACCTGTGTTCGGCACCTACATTCGCCTGTGTGTGTACAGCCCCATTGAAAAAAATTTATTGTGTCTACTCCTGCTCTTTAATGAATAAAACCGGAAAGCAGGGGAGCGCAGCTTCAGACACTTGGGTATAAGAGCCCTAAATCTTTTCCTTGCTATGCAGTCCCATTCCACCTGATGTAACTCAAAATGAACAAAACAATGAAAGATTTGATTCAAACCTTAACAGTGCAAAAAAATAAAGCATTGTTTGCATTTTCAGGGGAAATGAAAGGGTTAATTCAGGGTAGCTACAAGGGTGATATGTATATTACTTATAGTAGGTGACACTGCTAGGATTGGCATCTTTTCTGGAAAAAACATACAGCCTTCCTATGTATTTATCGTTTTTCCTGATTAATTCATTGGAGTCAACCATCATTTTTACCTGCCAGGATGGTAAAGTAGCGGCCAGGTGGCACACTAAGCACTGCATGTTTGTGTAAAAGATTTGCTTTGTAGAATACCACTGTATTACAGAGCTTATCTGCAATGTATCCTGTGCTTTTTCTCCTTTTTAGCTTGAATGGCTGCCCCCATGGCTACACAGCAGCGTGTTTATAAAGCTGTGGTATTGTTGCTAGGGTTGCCACCTGGCCGGTATTCAGGGGTGTAGGGGGTACAATTGCACCAGGGCCCCCATTCCCTTGGGGCCCATTGGAGCCATGCAAATGGTTATGGCAGGCAGTTATCTAGGGGGAGATTATACATCACACATGCCATCAACACTCCAGCATGCGATTTATAGAGGTAAGTGCCCCTCAGACGGGCCCACCGGTGCCCATTCTATGCCGGGGCCCACCAGGGAGTAGTTACGCCACTGCCGGTATTTTACCGGCCTGTATTTTTGATGGCTGAGCCCAATGTTGTTAATAGGAAAAAAAGATAAATATATAGGAAGGCTGGTATCTTTTTCAAGAAAAGATGCCAACCCTAATTGTTGCTGAAGCAAACACACCAGTTTTACTAGTGCAGAGCAACAGTACATCATATTTTTGGTTTTACAGTGAACTCAGAGCTTGCTGCAGAATAGTGGTTTTATTACATGTATGAATTTGTCTATGTCAGACAATAAAACACATTTTCCGACCTTTATATACGTTTTTATTTGTTTGTTCCCCCCCCCTCCTTTTCCTCTTTCTTAGTTTTATTTAAGTTTTCTATTTCAACACTAAAGTTGTTACTCAAAAGGTCATCTTCAACATATGTGCTGCCTCTTTCAACTTGTGTAGATGATGACTGTACCAGTTTTTTTTTTGTGGTCATTGAAATGTATAAATAAAACAGATTAAAAAAAAAAAAAAACACATTTTATAGCTAATAGTGTAGTTCATCCCTAAAAAATGTATACCACTTTCAGACAAGATTATATTTCATTTTGTTTAGGTTGATTAGTCCTGCGACAGTTGTCGTTGCTTTTCAGCAGAGCGGGAGTTAATCTCGTCTCCTCCCTCTTGTCTTCTCTCAGAATGTCTTTCCCAGAAAGGAAAGTGAAACTGCAGCCCTGTGAGCAACTGAGTCTCCGTATGTTATGAGGACCCTGCAATGGACTCAAGGCTTTATCTCATTATTCTGAATTTGCTGATAGTTTTTAATGGTAAGTGCTAAAACTGGAGCCTCCTAACACAAAACCAATAGCCACCAAACAACATACATGATATACTTTTGCAGAGCTAATGGTAGCCATTGTAAATCCTAAAACATTACAGGGAGTGCCAGCTTCACACTAAGGTAATCTATTATTGAACAAGGGTATGTAAAGCTTCTGCAAAACATATATTACTGACGAAGTAGTACAGAAATGTCCTTATTTAAAATTAAACATTAGAATGTTCTTTTTGTATAGAGGGTGACTTTATTCTCATTGCATGAATATACCTGTTATATTTCTTAAAGAAGAAGGAATAGCATTTTACACTTCGGGGTGCCAAAAGTTAGGCACCCCCAAGTGACTACTTTTACTTACTATCAGGAGAAAAACGCACTTCCTTCAAGCACAACGGAGTGATCCGCTTCCTGCTTCTTTGGGTTTTCAAATTACCCGGGGCAGACACATGCACAGTAGAGTGAAGTAGCCAAGTTTTTCATTAAAGTTTGGCTTTTCACTGTACAGGGCAGCCACACTAAGACCCAAAGAAGCAGGAAGAGGATCTCTCCATTGTGCTCGAAGGAAGAACCCCATGCCAGTGTGGTTTTCTCCT
>CM044433.1:45025292-45044166 GCA_024363595.1 Xenopus borealis | reverse complement strand
TTTTGCCCAGTATAATACCCCTCAAAACTGGGTTGCTATACATATCTGGCCAATGCTTATTAATGATATGTATACATTTGTATAAATGTCCCTAATTGGTACTCACCAGATGGCTCATTTGCAGTGGCTGGATACAATTTTGGTATTAACCTGACAGTAAGGAAGTTATTCATCAAAATCTGAATTTATCTAATTATTTTCTGAAATGTATTCTGACCAAATCTGCACAAGTTATTTCTCATTATTCATGAAAACATTTTCCCCAAATTTTTTTGTATTTTTGCCCAGAAACTCATTTTTTTGTTTTTGTTTTGCCTGAAACCACAAAATCTTCACACTTTTGCACGAAACCAAAGCAGATCAGGATATCTTCGGGACTCTTCCCATTGACTTATATACATCCTTGGCAGGTCTGAGATTCCAGATTTTTGGATTCAGACTTTTTCTATTCTCAGAGTTTAATAAATAAAAATTTCAAGTTTTTTTTGCCCCCTTCCCTGCACAGTGTTACCCCAGAATTGTATCCCCTCTAAAAATACTGTCCGCAATGCAGAGTTAGCATAGCAGAGCTCACGGGCACCATCTTCCTTCCCTTCGGCAATTTCCGTTACTCTCTGCCAATACAGTGCTCACTTTCTGAAGAATACCAAAGCACTAAACATGGCACCCGTGAGCACCTGTGAGCTCCTCAATTCTGGGGTAACACTGTCCCGGGGAAGGCAGGGGGGGGGGCCAGTGGAGGCTTTTGGCCTTGGGAGGTTTAGTTGTCCTTTAATACAGAAATAAGGGTTCCTCTTACACAGGCCCTATAAAGGACAGGTCCCGGTCATTCCTGTCTGTTGGGTGTAAATTTCTCAATAATAATACTATGAATGTGCTGGTAATGGGTAAGGCTGCCAGTGATTGTGGCACAGAACACAAAACTGGCAGTTCAATCAGGTGGGGAGGACTGGAATTTTGGGAGCCTCTATCAGCAAATACAGGTATGGGACCTATTATCCAGAATGTTTGTGACCTGGGGTTTTCCAGATAATGGATCTTTCCATAATTTGGATCTTCTTACCTTCAGTCTACTAGAATATCATGTAAAGATTAAATAAACCCAATAGGCTGGTTTTTCTTCCAATGAGGATTAATTATATCTTAGTTTGGATCAAGTACAAGCTGATTTTTATTATTATAGAGAAAAAGGAAATACATTTTAAAATTTTTAATTATTTAATTATAATGGAGTCTATGGGAGACAGCCTTTCCGTAATTTGGATCTTTCAGGATAACGGGTTTCCAGATAACGGATCCCATATCTGTACTCACATTTGTACCCACCATTCCTTCCAAGTAACCCTGTTCTGTAAAAGTTACTCTACAGAGTTAGAAAAAGAAGGTAGATAATTCAAAAAACATAAAAGTGAAAAATGAAGACCAACTGAAAGGTTGCTTAGAATTAGCCAACCACTTTAAACTCTAGTTTCCCTAGTAAACCCAAATTCAATATTGGATTTGAATCTACTGCATAACAGAATTCTAGTTATTCTTGAGTAAAATGCATATATTTAAGAAATCTTTCCTCTACTATCCAAAGTAATCCTCTGCTGGAAATAAATTGGCCCAAAAAAAAGAAAAGTAATCATACGTCATAAATTATGTTATCCTAAAATAAAATTGATAAAAAGCAGAACAATATAACATACCAGTGCCTTTCTGGTCTTAATACTGTATGGGGCAGATTTACTAAATTCGCATGAAGGATTCGAAGTTCGATCGGATTTCAAATAGATTCGAATTTTCGAATATGCAAATTAGGCAAACTCGACCATCGAATTTAATTTTATTTGAATATTTGACTTTTCGATGGTCGAAGTACTTCCCCTTCAAATTCTTATTCAACCACCTAGTTCGCCAGATCAAAGCTACCGAATTGGGTATCATTATTTTTGATCGAATAAAAAATATTAGATCTATTGAAAAAATTGTTTGAATTGATCGATTTATCGATCGATAAAATATTTCCTATTCCAGCTTTCGACCAATCGAATAGCGGTAAAATCCTATGTGCCCCTATGTGTGTGAGAGCAGTAATTAACACACAGACCAGTTCCCATTGTACATTCACTATCAAATCAGAACCAGACAAAACAGACAGAATTACAACCTGTAAACATAGATCTTCAAATAACAGAAAGATTTACACTGAGTATATTTCCACACTTTATAATATATATTAATATGGTGTATATAATAACTAAATAGAATACTATATATGTGTACAGATATAATAACAAGTGTAAAATTGGAATTTGTAAGCAATCAGTAAGTAGCATTTATTGGTCTATAAAACAAATATCTGAATGGATGCAGTGCGTTGTTATTAGAACTGAAGCACACTTTGATTGACATTTTTCTCTTTTGGTTTATATAAATTCTAAAATCATGTCACAAATAATCTATCAAAGCTTTCCACTATTTGTAAAAGCACTGTGGTTAAATTCCTTTTTGTTTTTTTACAGAATCCCCAACATTTAGCTATCAAGAATTTTTGTTGGTAATCGTGATCATCTTTTTAAGTGTGGTACTTCTAAAGCTCATATTGCATCTGAACAGAGGTAATATTTTCTTAAATGTTGTATTTACTAGGGGGATTAAATATGTGCAAAGGGGAGCACACTCTCCCATCTTCTCTCTCAATTAACAGCATAGCTGTTCCTCCGAAACGTTGATATAAAGGTGGCATGATTAAAAGGGGTACACTCCCCGACTGCTAAAATTGTGTGTGCGGACCGCACACCAACCACCAAAAGACCCATCACACACACACACACATAAAAATCGAAAATTTTAATTTTCACTTCTACTCTTGATTGATCTGCCCCATAATCTTTAACTGCTTCACTTATCTGTACATAGAAATACAATTTCAGTTAAATGGATAATGTCACATTAGTGCAGACTTTTTAATCATTCAAGATTTATGAGTGTATTTTGTTATTTTCTGCTACAATAGAGGTTTGATTTTCATATAGTTGCATTGTATTTTTGAACATATCACTGTCATTATATAAACAAGCTCTTTAATACAATAGAAATGGAGAAGCAAAACCCCTGATAGAATTAGGCTATAAAGTTTTGAATGTTTAAGTCCAAATGCTGTTATTTTGCTTCCAATAATTTTATACTTTTTCTGTTCATTTCATTTAACAGGGAGGAGCTCGAGTAAGGTAAGTTTTGTTATAGTAAAAAGTAATTATTACAGCGCTGCGAAATATGTTTGCGCTATATACGATACATGTTATAATATGTATATAATACATGTTATTAATAATAATAATAATAATAATAATTGCATACCTGCATGCGCTATAATTATGTCTGCTATTACTATTATACCATCAGGGGTAGGTGAGAGTCCTTTCCTTTTTTTGTAAATAAAGCATCACAGAGTGTATTGTATGGTCCCCTTATATATTTATATGGTTATTACATATGTGCTGAGGCACCTGTTCTCATTTGTAAAGCATGTCAACTCGGCCAGTCTTCTCTCATAGCTGAGATTTTCCATACCCTTTACCAGCTTAATTGTCCTGCTCTGGACCCTCTCTAATTCAATAATATCCCTTTGTGCATTGGAGAACTGTACGGCATATTCTAGAATCTAGATGGAGCCTTACCGCTGCTCTGTAAAGTGAAAGACTAACCCTTCCTCCTGTGAATGGAGGAATCAGTGGCCCTTTTGATACAGCTCAACCCCTTGCTGCTGTTGAGGCTGCTGACTGGCATTGTTTGCTACAGCTAAGCAGGGTCGGACTGGGCTTGCAGGAGGCTGGCAAAAAATCTGGTGGGCCACGCCAACCCGCACCCTTCTGCTGCCCGTGCTCCCCATTGAGCTCACCCTCCTCTGGTCCCAATTGAGAGAAGAGGTTGTGGCTGGAGCAGGAGGGAGTGTGGGGGCCCTTGTGTCAGAAGCCCCAATGGGGCTCATACCCATTCCCACACTGCAGCTAAGTTGTTATCCACAAGTGCCCCAGGTTGTTCTTCATCAAAAATTTGCCTTATTTTGTCCCATTAAAAGAGTACAAAACAAGCCTATTTCCCTCCACCCCCCAAATCACACCACTAAACAGAAGCTATCACCTTTCCTGGCTAAAATATGCAGAGCAACAAAGGGGAGACTCCTCTTCAGGTCTTCTTCACTGGAACTGCTGATGCGGAGCTTGTACTGAAGGAATGTTCAGCTTCAACAGTACATTCTTCTGTGGGCAGATCACAGTACAGGTATGTGACCTGTTATCCAGAATGCTCGGGACCTGGGAGTTCTGGATAACAGATCTTATGTTGGATCACGTACAAAGTATTGTTTTAATATAACAGAGAAAAAGGAAATCATTTTTGAATATTTGTATTATTCAGATATAATGGGAGTCTATGGGAGACCACCCTTAGTAATTCAGAGTTTTCTGGATAATTGGTTTCTAGATAACAGATGCCAACCCCGCTGTGTTATTCTGCATTACACTGTTGAAAGAATAGTAGAAGAACAGATCATGATTCAAGGGGTTTCACATTCCTTGTGACTGCTGGAAAACTGAAACACACTTATTAAACCTTGAATTTATCTGGTTATGGTAGAGAGCTGCAAAGCAGGAATTAGTGATCTGTTCTGTTCTGTTATGTTAGACATCCACTCACTCCAACCTTTATACATTACATTTTTGCCTAACTAACTATATTAGAAACATTTTTTTGCGCAGCCTATCTATTTACCCAGTTTTTATTTTTACACTGAACGTTTCCTTTAACTGTGTGAAGTTCATCCTTTATGGAGGATCTGCATCATGAGCCATACAGAGCTATAACCTTGTGATTAAAAAAATGCATAAAGAGATTTCTTTTTCATCATGTTCCGTTTTAGTAAATTTCTTATTTTATTTATTTAGTCAAAGCCGTACTGAAATTGGTGTGAAAAGGAATAATGATGCCACGGTAAGTCAGAGTAGCTGAACTGCATTGATGTCTCTTTGCAAAATAATGTAATGAGCCCACGCCTCTCTGAAATGATAACCTGTGCTCAATAGGAAAACAGCAGATACAGCTATTAACTGGATAATGCTGTATAATATAATAAAAATGCTGTCCCCTTCACTTAGGCTGCAGAAAGCAGTAGTAGATTGGAGCCACCCATATAGTTGCTATATATAGTATGCTACGTGTGCCTCTGTAATGTCCTATGGTTTGGAATTGGAAAGTATCATGCTAGTCACCAAAATTGGTAAAAAGGCACTAGACAAAACCCATTTATTTAAAGGGAAAAGATGTTTTGACGTGAGCTCATTCAGTTGGGTTTATGTAGAACGGGTGCATCAACACTAGCTTAACTAAACAGTAAATCAATCTGAATGTAACATACAAGACTCTCTTAGGGTGCTGTCACACACACTGGCACGTCCTGGCTGGAAATCACTCTTAAAACACATTACATGGGTAGATCCCAGATAATCACTTCAGAAAGCCTACTTCCACATTTCAGGGGATTAGGATCACTGCATATAATGAGCTTTACATGTGGCAATTCCAACTCATGTGAAGGGGCAGGTATGGTCAGGCACTTCATTGTGTGACAGGGTCCTTTAGGCCCACAGAGTCATTCCACCCCTTCTTCACCTTTATCCATTGGTGAAGGATTTTGGGACTTGAAATGACCCTACCTTCCAGAGACTCTGCACTAGTAGAAAGAAGAGGGACTCCAAGAATCCTTCCCTAAAGCAGGGGTCCCCAACCGCTGGGCTGTGGCCAGTCCTGAACTGGGCCACGAGCCTA
This sequence comes from Xenopus borealis, assembly GCA_024363595.1. NCBI lineage: Eukaryota > Metazoa > Chordata > Amphibia > Anura > Pipidae > Xenopus > Xenopus borealis. The sequence goes on along the minus strand of CM044433.1, from coordinate 45,038,355 downwards.
GCGCCGAATTAAGAGGTGCATCAAAATGAACGCTGGCGCCTAATTAGACACTGGAGCTCCAACTTTTCATTATTTATTTATTTTTATTGTTTTTTTTAATTATTTGCCTTCTTCTTCTAAATATTTCCAGTTTTCAAATGGGGGGCTGTCACTGACCCCACCTTAAAACAAATTCTCTGGAAGGCTACACATTTATTGCTCATCTTTCTATTCAGGCCCTCTCCTAGTCATATTCCAGTTTCTTATTCTAAGCAATGCATGGTTGCTAGGGTAATTTGGACCCCAGCAGCCAGATAGCTGAAATTGCAAACTGGAGAGATCCTGAATAAAAAGCTAAATAACTCAAAAACCACACATAAGAAAAAATGAAAACCACTTGGTATTACTGCGGTTGGGATATTGTTGACTTTTGTGTTATTTAGCTACATTATGATTTTGTCATTTTGACCATCATAGGGATCATATTTAAACTGTAGGCACATGCCATAAGCATAAAACGAAAAGGATATGTTAATGTATTATAATCCACTTCCTCTGCCGGTTTATTTTTTGTTCTGTCTCCCACGGACCTTCAGCAGAAATTCCAATCAGTGTTTGTAGAACCGGCGTTGCCTGACCTCAAGCTGTGAGCGCCGGTTCTACAAACACTGATTGACATGCCATAAGCAGCCAGTAACTAAAGGCCTCTGCAGGGTCCAACTGGGCCGGTAGGACACCTGGGGAAAAAAACCCAGTGGCCCAGACCTGCTCCCTGTGAACTCCTGCTTGCTCTTATGGAATGATTCAAAAGCAAGGGGACTTGCCTTATACTCTCATATTGTTCACCCTCCTGCAGCAGTGGGACAGGCAATGTGTGTCTGATTCTGGAAGGAGCAATGAAACTTCAGTTATAAATGTTGCACTGGTGCCAGCATTTTGTAAATGAGTCCTAATTCTGCATGCCTGTTTATCCATGTTATACTAATATATTTCCTACACATATTTATCTCTCAGCAGAAAATAAAACACCCAGACTTGACTGTGAAAGAAAAAAAGGAGACTGAAGAAACAAGAAATTACATAGAAGTTTTAATTGTCAGACTAGAAACCTTGGCAGATTAAAAGTAAAAATCAGTTGTGTACTGAACATGTGTTTGCAGGGCACAGAAAGAGACCATGACATAGTCCTGCTGCAAGAGTCTCAGTTACCCTCCATTTGATGCAAATCTTTCTGAGATGAAAGAATATGCTCAGTCTTTAACCAAAATAACCCCAGATTTGGTGTGTGTGTGTGTGTGTGACAGTTTTGTACATGGAGACCGAGTTATCACATTTATTTGAGAAATGGGGGGAAAAACACTTTTTTTCTTTTAGCGATATCGCTGATCAATATCCTGAACTCTTGCTTCCGACACAATGTTGGTTTTATGGGTGGCTTAATGCACTGATGAATAATGTTTCACGTACTTGCTTCTCCAATGAAAACAATTTGCACAAATTTACTGGCTGCATAAGGCACTAAGTTTTGTTTTAGCTTAGTTTAAGTACTAGAGAAAAATCAGTGTTATATGAGAAATTGTAAATGCCCTTGGAATATATTTGTACTATGAGATTTTTATAGATTTTCATTAAATAGTTATTGTATGTATGCAGAGGCAATTCAGCTCCCAGGACAATGCAAAGCGTCTGCACTGTGCATTATCCTGCCCTGAGGAAGACTCTGCAGCTGTTTTATTATTTTATTATTAACATGTATTTCTATAGAGCCAACTTGTTTCATGGCTGTAGAGATGAAGCAGATCCCCCTGTAAGTCCACATGCTCTACATAATATCCATTTCCAGGCCCTGAAAGTGTAGCCAATTGTCTCTAGTGGATTGAGTGGTGCTTGGTGTACAATGGGTGACGTTTTCAAAAATTAAGGTAGATGTTTGTCTTTGCTTGAAAATAAATATTTCATGCAATGATTTTAATTTGAATCACAATCCTATTCTAATATAACGACTGCTTGTAGCCTGGATAATGCAACAATGGAAGGGGATTTTACACTTGCTGCACTAGATGGTACTGTTTGCTCAATAAGGTCACGACTCTCAGTTTTTACTTCTGCTAGACATTAAGTCATTAAGGGTTGGGGTTCTGCGTCGCAACAATCTCCCCGAACTGCCTTCCGTCTGCTTGAATGAAGAATAGCCTGCGCTAATGCACTCGAGGCACTTCAATTTCCGAAGTCGTCCAAAGTTTCCTTGTGTGGCAACTTTGGGCAACTTCATAAATCGAAATGACGCGAGTGCATTAGTGCAGGCGATTCTTCATTAAAGCAGACGGAAGGCAGATCAGGGCGATTTTCCCTGCACAGAAGAGGTGATTAGTCTGCTAGGCAACTAAATCTCTGCCCTAACCCTAAGAATGAATTCAATGGCTCCACAAACATTGTTTTAATATAAAGACAACAAAATTAAGCCATACATGTGTTATAGAACAGTCACTCGTGGTCATTCAGGCCTCACTCTCTGTCTAGACTTTCGCGGCCTCAAAACCATCCGATGACTTCTTTTGACCCTTTGTGCATAACAATCTCTCCCTTCTCTCTCTTTCTGATGTCCTTGGCCTCAGGATTCTCATGATTTCTTGACTTCTTTTCCAGGCTCTCATTATGACTGGCTGACATTATAGCCTTTCTTTGTATCATACATTTTCCTCTTACTTTTCTCCTCTACCTGGCTTTCTCTAAATTGGAAACTTAGCCACATACAGATTATATGTCTCTCTATATCATATTAAACATTCATTTAAAGCTGAACAACCCATTGAATGTTAGGCTATAAATTGAAAATGTTTTGGGAGATTTGTAGCAACTGTTACAATTAATACAAGAGTTGCTATGTTACAAATGTTCCACAGATGCTGCTGAGAAATGAGTTAAACTGGCCACAGACGCAACGATCCAATCGTACGAATCTAGGACTCGTACGATTTTTGGGTTGTGTGTGGAGTGTCCCGACATTTATCTTGCCATGCTGATCGGTCGTTTGGTTGATCCGCCAGGTTAGAAAATTTCTGTCGGCTGGCGACCAAATCTTTGTTTTTATTGTACATCTTTGGTACGATCCCTGTCAGGGGCACAACATCGGCTGACCTGTGCTTTTACTACTTTATTTGATCTTAAGTTAGTGGCAGGTCAGGAGATGGGGAAGTCCAATCGTTCGATGATTCGAACAATCGGATCTTTGCGTCTATGGCCAGCTTTAGAGTAACTATTGTAACAAATTGTAACTGTTCAGAATCTGCACCAGGATCACGGAGCTACCAGATCTGAGCTGACAAAGCATCTGACTGGTGAACAACCCATTTAAATTGTGCACTTGCTTAAACTAATCATGGAAATGGAGACGATCATCAGAAACGAAAACAAACTTTGTTGTATACAGTTTATTTTGTACAGCTTGTATAGTTATGTGTCGTTAATATAAATTGGTGGGGGGAAAAATCACTATATTATGCTGAAAATGTTACTGCATTTTGGAAAATTATTAAAAATCATTAATAATGTCTTATTAATGATTTTCTTTTACACAATGACTTTCATATTTGGTTCTTGGAATGACGATACTCAATTGTATTGGAAAAGTGGATCATTAATTAATATCCACATAATACACAGAAGCCATGAATAACCTGTAATCTCATCTGTGTCAAGTCTCCAGCCGAGTATTAGAAAAACACAGCAAGCCATTCCATAATAGATTATCGTTTTGCATTACTCCATACTCTCTGCTAGGGATTAACCAAATCCAGGATTCGGTTCTGAATTCGGCTGAATTCAGATTTGGGCGAATCCTCGTGCCTGGCCGAACCAAATCCGTAAAATCATGTGACTTTTCTTCACAAAACAAGAAAGTTAAAAATTAGCTGCATGCGTTTTCGTTCCCCCTCACTGATTTGCTTATGCAAATTAGGGTTCGCATTGGGTGCGCTATCACTCGAATCTTTCACAGAGAATTTGGAGATTCAGCCTAATCCAAAATTAGGTGCATCCCTAATATCTACATATTTCTTTCCACAGGGGATGATTGTCTTGTAGTCATATTGGACCATACAAAACCTTTAGCAGAAAGCTGATTGGTTAGATACAAGTTATCACACAGGTGCCTATTTATTACGCTGTGTAAAACAAATCTTGTCGAAAAAAAGGTGTAAAGTAAATGGAGTATTTATCATGGTTTTTATTCTGTCCAAACGCTGCATTTAGTGCCATTATTGTTCGCTGATTCAGGCCTTGTGTAATCTTTTCAAGTCACTGGGGAATATTCAAGAGGCAAGTCAGACCTGCCTGATGTCAGAAACCGCAGCGTTGGATGATGGCCATATTTTCCCATAGCATTTTCAAGAAGCTTTTTACAGTTACACCAGATGTGTATGCGGAAATACGTGGTCAATGAAAATCAGGACAAAACTTTAAACAGTAAACTTTTTATTAATGCTGCGATGCTCAGTGAATTTCATCACCATTTATTTACACAGCATAATAACTAGGCCCCATACTGTGCTCAGTGAATCCCAAAGACTGGCTACTGTGGAAGAAAATGTACTCCCTATATATAAATACATATAAAGAAAGCCTTATTATTATCTTATCCTTTGCTATTTTAAAGGCATGGGAGCTGCCATAACAATTAACTGCCAATGAAACAGAATCCTCAAAATGCTTGCTTGACTTCATTTACAAAAAGCTTTGGGGAAATAAAAACAGGAATGGAAGAAAAGTTACAGAAATCTAATAAAAAAACCACACAGACTACCTGAGCACATAAAATAGGTCATTTATTGTGAATTCTGCAAAGACACATTTAAGCAACAAAATATACATTTGTGAACTTTAGATTTCATTCTATACATGACTAGACCAGAGCAATAAATTAAATGTACAGTATTTACAGCCAGAGGTCACTGAAGACTTACAGTAAGCACCACCTATCTAAAAAGAATAGAAACATATGTATCGATTTCCACCTTTCATGTAAACCAACAAACTCAGAACTGATCTTCCAAGTTTAAAATTAGAACTGGTTCCTGCTTGATGGCTGCATTTCTCTAATACTACAGTCAGGAAGAAATGACAGCTCAGCATGCGCCTTATGTACAAGCTTTTCTGCATCTTTCTACCCCCCAAAAATAAAACAAGACAACGAGTAAGAAATAAATGAACTCCATTCAACTAAACAGAGAAACATAAGCAAATAGGAAATTTCAGTGAGTTGACCACAGTTCTGAAATGATTACTGATTAGTCCACTAAAAAGTTATGGATGCCATGGCATAAAATTGCACAATTTGTCAAATTAAAAGTCTTTTTTGGTCACCAAAAGTATAAGGGCATGTTGCAGGTCGTACAGTCCCAGTGTGTTTTAAAGTGCAATAAATTCAGCAATTATATGCATGAAATAATCTTATATACAGATATCAGATAAGGTCTTAGGCCTTGAGGTTTTGGGCTTACATTACACGATTCGGTTGGTTGCTAGCTAAAAATAACTTTCACTGGTTTGGGCCAGGTAATGCAGTTGTATGGTCTATTTATTCATTCCCATGGCTGACATACTCAGACATACCCAGAATTAATTTATGTAGCTAATTCATTAACAATCAATTTTGAGGCAAGAACCAATGCTCCAGCTCATCTTCCTCTAATGAACTGCTTGCTTGGATGCAAGGGATGCTGGCAACGTCAAGGTTCCCTTAGCTGCTCCAGACCATAGAAACAGCTGAGGCAAGTGAATGGGATGCTGGTATTGTTGAGCAACGCAGCTTGTGACTACTTACTGGGCACCTGAATAGATGCTAGAATTCTCAAAATACAATATGGGTGAAATAAATCCCAATTTATGCCCACATTTGCACTTTTCACACTGTGCTGTGCTGCATTCATGTACAAGCCCTACAAACTACTACAGGTATAGGACCTGTTATCCAGAATGCTGGGAACCTGGGGTTTTCTGGATAAGGAATCTTTCCATACTGGTAAAAGGGCAAGGAAAGTCTAAAATAGACTAAGGCTAGAGATGCTGTATTTGTATAATAAACATAAACATGAAGTTACTGTACCACAAGCCTAATCAAACAAATGATTTATGCTTTCAAGGTTGGCCACGGTGGGCTGTCATCTTGTAACTCTGTTAAACATCTTTGCAAGACCAAGACTGTGCACATGCTCAGTGTGATCTGGGCTTCTTAGGGATCAAAACAGGGACACAAACAAAGCTGCTTGAGTTCTGCATGGCTGGGAAGTAAGGCGGGGGCTCCTCCCGCTGTTCATAAGTATGATTGTTTCCCTGCACAGAAGTTAGGGACCGTCAATTCCTACATAACCGTAAATGAAGAGAGAATTTCACTGCATACAGTCAGGGTTCTTATAAAAACGATACACATTTTTTTATTAAAGTATATTGGAGATAGGTTTCTTTTTCATTAAAGAAAGTAAAAATGAGATTTTATTTTTTTGCCTTTCCTTGTCCTTTAAGTCTACTAAAAATGATTTAAACATTGAATAAACCCAATAGGATGGTTTTACTTCCAGTAAGGATTAATTCTATCTTAGTTTGGATCAAGTACAAGCTACTGTTTTATTATTATTACAGAGAAAAAGGAAACCATTTTAATAAAATAATTAACATTTTTAAAAATGGAATCTATGGGAGATGGCCTTCCCGTAATTCTAGCTTTCTGCATGATGGGAAACCGGACATCCAGAAAGCTCAGAATTACGGAAAGGCCATCTCCCATAGACTCATTTAATCCAAATGTTTAAAAATGATTTCCTTTTTCTCTGTTATAATATAACAGTCCATTGTACTTGATCCCAACTAATTACTTCTTATTGGAAGCAGAACCAGCCTATTGGGTTTATTTACTGTTTAAATGATTTTGTTTTGTAGATTTAAGGTATAAAGATCCAAATCCAGGAAATCCTTTATCCAGAAAATCCCAGGTCCCAAGCATTCTGGATTACAGGTCCCATTCCTGTTCTACAGAGATGGTCCTATGCTGAAATAATTTGTATATAACTGTAAATATACGGTGATTAAAACATATTTGACACCTTAACCAGGACAGCTGGCTGGGTGAATGTACCCCATCTTATAGAATGGATTACGCTCACAGACCAGACCCCTTAGAAACAGGGTTTATAGGCTGGGCACCAACCTTGTGCCCCCCATTTCTGACCTCACAAAATTCTATCTGTGTCTTTAAAAAAGGGCGTACCATTTTGTCACTGCTTCTCATTCTTATACAAGAGGTTTGGTATAGACCATAGACCTGAACTTGATTCCAGTGGAGTATATTTATTAGAATTTTAATGTATTCTTAGAAATGTCACTTCTCAGCAACTGCGCGGTTTTGAAAATTCTTTGGTAAAAAAAATAACTCTGCCTGTGTTAAGTATACACTCATAAATATATATGTATATATATATATATCACTTTTTGTCGAGGATAATGAGATCTTTTTACAAATTACAACTGTAAAGGAGATATTTAATTCCTAATGGAATATTTCATAATTTTCACAGTTCTGCACAGCACAGCTCTACTCCAGCTCAGGTATTTCCAAATTATTAAAATAAACCAAACACATAATTAGAGACTAACATACACAGGAGAAAACACATCAGTAAACTAATCACCTAGTCTTATATATGTTTCTTACACTGATTAAACAAAATCAGAATTCTTGTGCAACAAATAAAAAGAACAGATTGAATGCACATAGATAAGAGGGCTAAACATTCATAGAACAAGATACAATAAAGGGTAACCAAATCCCAAAGCCTGTATTCGCAGGGAGAAAAACAGGAAAAATTATTCAATGTGATCATAAATATGTTACAAACATGTTGCAATTTGGACAAAAAAAAAAGAAACATAGCCCCTGTGCTGGTGGTCACTGTTTTAGGGTGTGGCAGATGGGCAGATTCGGGTAACTGCCTTCCATCTGTTTGAAGAAACACCTTCATTAATGCACTCGCGCCGCTTCGATTTCTGAAGTCACCCAAAGTTGCCTTACGAAGAAACTTCGGGCGACTTTGGAAATCGAAGCGCTATGAGTGCATTAATGCAGGAGATTCTTCATTCAAGCGGATGGAAGGCAGGAGAAGGCAGTTTGGAGAGATTGTCACCACACTGAAGTGGCGATTCGTCGCCAGGCGACTAAATCTCCCTCAATCTGCCCATCTGCCCCAACGCTTAGGGCTAGATCACACAGGAAGATTCAGGGCTGCTTCTTTGGGGCGAATAATCTCCCTGAATTGCTTGCCCGTGTCTCATGCCCAGTGAAACTGTAAGTCGCCTGCGCCTATTCACACGCATGCTGCGTTTTCCTAAGTCGCTGAAAATCGCCTTGTGAGGCAATTTCGAGCGACTTAGAAAAAAGCAAAGCCGCATGAGAATAGGTGCAGGCGATTCTTCATTGGAGCAGCTGGAAGGCAGGGGGAAGCTGTCACCAGGCAATTAGTTGCCAGGCGACGAATCTCGCCGAATCTTTTCATCTGGACTAGCCCTATAGTGCCTGCTGTCTTGCACTCCTCATTTTACTTATTCTCTTAAGGGTAGTTACACACGGGCAGATACAAGGAGATTCAGTTGCCTGGCGACTAATCACCTGTTCTTCTCCAAACTGTGGAAAACAAAGTGCCGCATGTGCTTAGCGCAGGCGACTCTTCATTATACAGGCAGGGAAGACGCATGAAGGCAGTTCAGAGGATTGTCACCCAGAAGAACCAGCGATTGGTCGCCAGGCAATTAGTCTGCCCACGTGTCTCCACCCTAAAAGTAAATATCCATCACAAAGACTGGCCCATTAAACCTTCAGTTGGTGCTGAGAATACAGGGCTACATTTATTCACTGCCTTGTTGCTAAGGTAAATATATTCACTTGTAAAATAATATATAGTGTTGAGCAAAATTTTTCGCCGAGTATCACAGTGAAAATGACACCCATAGACTCTAATGGGTAAAAAAGTTTGTTGTATGTCTAAAAAAAAAAAGACTTCACTGCATTAGTTACCCATAGACTTCACTGTGAATTTTCACCCTTTCCTGAATTTTTGGCGAAACGGGTCAGATTTGTCCATCACTACAAATAATCAAACAGATATCCACTGATGAAGCTCCCAATGGTGCGAAATGCGTCAGAAGGGAGTGGCTGACATGAGGTATGTGGACAGGGGGAAGAAACTGCCATGTGGTATGATATGAGTTTATTTTTCACAATTTTCTAATTAATTGCTGTGGTGATTTTGCACAAATAAATGCCAGAATTGAGTTACCCTGCAGCTCTGTTTGGTTATTTGCCAAGTGCTTTTGGACCCTGACATGGTGCTTGTCCATAGATAGCATATATCCATGATATACTGTATTGGTCATAAATGTATTCACTGCCTTGTTGCTAGGGTAAGTTTATTCACTGCCTTGTTGCTAGGGTAAGTTTATTCACTGCCTTGTTGCTAGGGTAAATCGGACCAAATTGGAGAGTTGATGAGCAAAATGTCAAATCATTAAAAGAAAAAAATAAAGACCAGCTACACATTCTGTTTGAATATCGGTGTCTAGAATATTCTAAAAGTGAATTTAATATGCACTAGGTGCTTATACTGTTGTGATTTTCCTCTGCCCAAAATTGTGTCCCCATAAATATGGAAAGGACTGTTCCTTCTATGGAAACATCACATCATCATGCGTGTGAATATTCTTTCTACCATGCCCGATTCATAATAGGAGAATGTTTTTTTTTAGATGTGTTTATAATATGTGCATTGTAAATGGATAAAAACATTGCTTTTCTAAATGCAGCATAAACAGTATTGGAGCATCTGATGCACATTCTAATTAACACTGGGGCTCTGAACATTTATATGACTTTCATAACTACATAAATAGGCTCTCTGCCCATAAACTAAACCGAATATATTAAAGGACAACTTGACAGGCAATAGGCACATCACGTGCTGCTTTGGGGTTGTCCCTTTAAAATAACATCCTCCATATGTACCTTACATGCAACTTCTCTTGTGTAGTCAAAATAGCAGTCACAATGTTTTAAATCTAGAACCCTTTGGCTACAGAACTGTATTTTTAATCCACACTTTTACCCTTTCTCCCTATTTTACTACAACTTCCAAATTCTTCACTCTAGCTGCATTGTTATGGGTTATTCTGGGAGGTTATAATCCCATATAATCCCATAAATTGATAATTTATGATAAAAGAACACCGATTGCACCAAAACCCACCCTAGCCCTCCACCTTCTGATAAACCTGACAGATTTTGCCTGTACCCACCAAACACAAACAATTGGAGGTAGAGATGGAGAACTGGCTATTCCAAGTGAATTATATTTAATAAACTACTGCTGAGGTTTAATTTGATTAAAATTGCTGAAGGTAACATAAACTATTGGAATGTCCTGATAAAGTACAACATATTCCCATTTTATTGAAACTGAGTTAATAAAACAGAATGGGATACCTTAAGAAATCATATGGAATAAACAGGGCTATTGTGAGCCAGTGACCTATCTGCTAAACACAGGATTGGACTGGGCTGCTGGGGCACTAGGAGAAAACCCAGTGAACCCCAACCCTCATGGACCCTGCACACCCACGACTGCTGCCTTCCTAAACTCCCAACCCTATAATTTTTAGGGATGCATTGAATCCACTCTTTGGAATTTGGCCAAATCCCTGAACCCTTCCTGAAAGAATCCGCCGAATACAGAACCAAATCCTAATTTGCATATGCAAACTAGGGGAGGGAAAGTATACAGTGGGAAAAAATGTTTTTTACTTCCTTGTTTTGCGACAAAAAGTCACATGATTTCCATTCCCACACCTAATTTACATTAGGATTCGGTTCGGCAATGCACAAGGATTTGGTCAAATCTGAATCCTGCTGAAAAATAAAGAATTCTGGTCGAATCCCGAACTGAATCCTGGATTTGGTGTTTCCCTAATAATTTTAGAGTGAGCCAAAGTACGACTTTGGGGTAGGCCCAGCAGAAGGTACAGAGTGGGGAAGGATACAGTTGGGTAAGGAGTTTATGATAGTGGGGGAATTCATGACCTGGTGGGCCCTGGATCACCCATTGCGATAATAAAGCAGACCCCATGACTGAGTGGGGGGGGGGATGAACCGCAGGATCTGCTGTCTTGCAGTCTTACAGAATACAAGCCTGAAAATCTACATGAAATATTTTATATTTTAGCAAATCCTGGCAAAAATAACCCATTTATCAGTCATTTGTAGTGAGAGCTGCAGGTTGCTATCATGTGCCCATTGAGTATTTCAGCCCCATTTAATGTGTTGTGGTCGGGCCGTGTAAAAGAACCACAGCAGAGGTAGATAAACAGAGATCTATGGTTGTCATGTTGGCTCATGTTATCTGTGCATGCCTTATATATATATATGTATGTATATATTACTAGCTTTACTGGTACCTCAAAGAACTATATGTTTCTAATACTTCCCATCATCTCAGCAAACAAAATGCTACAACATTCAGGGGCATTTTCATGTACAAATATGCAGCCATGTTTGAACCTGTCTCCAGCATGCCAGCCAGCACAATAATACAGGATACAGCAAGAGCTTGGCCCGGGCCAGAGGAAGATTTTCAAGTAGGAACCAGCCAGGCATAAAAGCAGCAGGTTTATAACCACTTTTTCAGAATTCAAGAGCCATTTCTATACAGGAAATACAAATTCAGGGTGACACTTAACGCAAACCCATCTATTCTAGAAATTGGCACAGGGAGAATAAATATGCTGAGTGAAAAGATTGTGCAAATGAAGGTGACAAGGCTTTCTACCCTCCATGAACAGTAAAAAAAAATACAGAAATTTTGACAAAATGGATTAGATTGACAGATATGAAGTCCGCTTCACGAGACAATTTCACTGGACACAGGGAGTGCACTAAAATGGCAGTTCCTTCATCAAATCATTGGGAACTGGTTAGTATTTTAAGATATCCATTCAAGGATCGTGGCAGTAACTATCCATGGAACTTGTGAATATACCTTTACAGGTTGAGAAACGAAGACTGAGGATTTGCTTCAAGTAAATGCCGGCTCACTGAAAGACAAAATGCATTAGAAATGTTATTTTCACACCAATATTTATGCTTATGAAAGCTCCAGAAGGAACTGACTCAAGACTATACAGTGTCTATTTAAAGGAGAAAACTATACCCTCCAAACAATGAAGGTCTCTATAAAAAGATATTGCATAAAACAACTCTGATTCATGTAAATAAACCATTTTCATAATAATATACTTTTTTAGTAGCATGTTCCATTGGGTAGTCATAAATAGAAAATTGCCCACAAACATACCAAACAAACTATAAAGTTAGGTGACATGAGCCAATTAAGTTTTGGCTTTTGCTTCCACACTTCTTCCTGTTACAGTTAGCGTTGAAATATTTCTGGTCAGGTGATCTCTGAGGCAGCTCACAGACCATCACAAATGGTGGTTCAAGGCAAGAGATGTAAAAGGGCAATATTTACTTAAATATATATACCAGGTTGGTTAGATTCTTTAATATGTCACTTAATTTGATATAAACTATTTGTTGCTCAAGTATTAATTTTCGGGGTATAGTTTTCCTTTAATACACAAATATAAAAGTCACAATAGTGATTAGGGATTTATCAAAATTCTTAGTGCATGGCAGCTCACAAACCAGTGCAGTTTGTGCTTGATCATTTCCATTAACCCCTAAGCTTAGCTTTTTAACAACTGCCCAGAGCACACTGAGCATGTGCAGTGTCACTGACACTCAAAAAAAGATAGGCTAAAAAGATACAAGATGGTGAGTTCCTGTGCACAGCTTTGAAAGCCTGGAGCATTCTTCTGGTACAGTAAGCTTAGTGCATATGATACAGTCATACTCATTTTTTCTTTAGTTCTTCTTTAAGTTCAGTTCAGAAACTAATTAGGGTAGGAGTTACTTTAAAATGCCATAGATTACCATTGATGGACATTATCTATATTATGAAGAAAACTAAGATAAGTTGAAACAGTTCTTTAA
>CM044433.1:45011443-45023184 GCA_024363595.1 Xenopus borealis | reverse complement strand
TTTTGCCTTTCCTTTTCCGTTAACAAAAATTACAAAAAAAAATTGGTGAGAATAGAGAACTCTAGAGAACTAGTGAGCACTATGGGAAAGCTTTATTGTTGGGTTTAAATACCTTCAATGATATTCAAGTTTTGGGTGTGATTTAACTGATGTTTAAACAATACTGGGTAAACTCTAAACAACCCAAAAATGTTACTTATGGACAGGGGCACACAGCAGATCCGGGGAGATTTAGTCACCTGGTGACTAATCGAGACCAAACTGCCTCCCCCTGCCTTCCTGCCGGCTTGAATGAGAATGGCCTGAAGTCGCCTGCAGGTTCTTCATGAGGCAACATTGTGTGACTTTGGAAAATGAAGTGCTGTGAGTGCCATACCGCTAGCAATTTTACATCCAAGCCAGCAGGAAGGCAGAGAAAAGCAGTTCGGGGAGATCGTCGCCCCAAAAAAGAGGAGATTTGTTGCTGTGGCGACAAATCTCCCAGAATCTGCCCATGTGCCCTAACCCTTAAGAAGAAAAAAATGGCATAATGAGTCAGATGCAAACACATTGGCGTGATTATTGGCTTATTTGTAATATAATGATTCCTCCCAATTCTGAATGCAGTAGCTGCATGGCCACAAGACTTTGAGTTCTCCGTGCACCTTAAAATTGTGAGCCTGCAATACTAAGGGACTTAATACAGCAGAAATAATTGTAACTTGTATCAATATTTATAGCAATAGTCTCCTTATCTCATTCTCTGCATTTATGCTTATGACTGGGTGCTGCTATATCCATTGCTCCAGTTCAGGCATTCTTTATATACAGCAACATCTTATAAACAATACTCACAGTATAACAGTAATGTGCAAACCATGAAGCTACAGCCTTTACTGATTAAGTGAAAATACACGGATGGTAATAAACAGTTAGTAATAGGGTAAGAAATTGCAATTTTGGAAACATTCATATTCATATTTTGCTCACACCACATTGACGACTGATCTAATCTGGTACCTACAAACTTTTCAAAGAATGTTACTTACTGTACTTGAGCCAGAACTTGACTGGCTGAGTTTATCAAAACGGAATTTGAGGTTCGATCTTGGAGAATTCCTGCTCTTTATATCTGGGAAGGAAAAACAAAAAGACATTTAGCAGAGAGGCCATGGATATGGATCTTGGGCTCAATGCCAGACCATGGGACCACAACATCAGAAAGTGATTTTTCTCCCTCACTTGCTTCACCATTTGCACAATTTCTAACTTTGGGCCCCAAATGCCACCCTATTCTTTCTGCCGTCAAGAGATCTCTTAAAACACATTGCTTTATCTAGCATAGCCTCAGTATGCACTATATGCTGCTAAATGCAATGCTCACTACTACATCTCTCACCTTGCTTACTTCTGATTTTGCCCGTCCCTACAGCTTGTGTCACAACCCCTTCTCCTTTTAGAGTGTAAGCTCTTTTGGACAGGGCTCTCCTTGCCTCTTGTATTGGTTATGGTATTCTTGTGTGCTTTCATGTATGTTTAACACTCTTTTGTTTTGTTTTCTTTTTTCTGTTGCTTTTGTAATTCTCCAACCCTCCCTCTTCTATTGCAGTTAAAGAAAATCAAAGTCGTCCTTTTATATTTTATTAATCTATTCAAACCCATTAAACAATGGGTTGATATAGTTGATATAGTATATATTAATGACACAGTAATACCTGTTGGGCTCCTGCACATGATTACAGGGGTAGTGGCAGCTTGGTTTTCACTGCTGGGTGAGGGGCTGTAGACAAACACTTCCTGTTTGAATGGTGATGCGGTCAGTGGTTGGCTGCCCTAAAGAATACATATATATTAAAAAAAATTAAATCAAGGCTGATTTTGGCCAAACCAGTACATTAAAATATGGTCTTCTAAACACCACATAAGAGACTGTGCCTCTGCTTAGCAAAAAAATCCAAGGCTACGGCAGGAGCAGTGGGCAATATAAGGGGTGGGACATGTATGCAGAAGTCAAAAATCCACCATGTTTGCATAATGAAAGCATTTTGAATTTTCAATGATTTCTGATTTTTTTAAATGATATAATGGCTACTAATATTCTACTTCTGACTCTTAAAACAATGTGGGTAAAGTAAGTTGATAAACAGACCTGAAGGAGCACTGAATTGTGCAACATTATTATAAGAGTCAGAGCCAGCAGTGAGTATAAACAACATAAATAAGTACTCAAACACCTACGCTATCTGGGACCAATCTGAGCGATGCTCCATTCTTTTCAGTCTGCTATAATTATTATTGCTATTCAAATTAATTTGTGTCAAGACCAAAGCCATGGTCAAGACCAAAGCCAGGGCCGGGCCAAGTCAACTGGGTGCCCAAGGCAACCTGGTCAGTTAACCCCCCCGTGTGCGTGCATTCATATGCTCGAGCACCATAACATGGGGAGGGCAACATAGGGGAAGCATAGAGGAAGCTTAAGGGGAGGGAGTGACAGAGGGGCAAGAGACAGAGTGGGTAGATGAAAGCTGCAGAGGGAAGTGAATCCAGACTAGGGGTAGGCAGAAGAATTTTGAACAGGCATCTGCCCAGTGCCCCCACAGTGTTGTGCCCTAGGCAGGTGCCTCTTCAGCCTACCCCTAGTTCTGGCCCTGGACCAAGCACTTACTAAACTGCTTTAAAACAGAAACAATAGCACACAGCTGGACACTAGCATGAGCAAGGAAGACCTCATAGCCCATCTTCCAGTAAAAGGTAGCAAAATTGTTGGAACTTACACTATTGGGAAGCTTTATAAAATCACATGTATAACAATTCAACATACCATGCTCTCATATTCTTCCATGGCTTCACTCTCCCCCGCTGTACTGCTAAAGCTGCTTGTACTGGATGAAGAACGGGAGATATTGGACTTTCCATTTTCTTTCAGTTTGCTGAAGGGCCTGCAATGCATAATATGTTAAATTATTGTTATTTTTATTAAATAAAAAGACACTCCAATCATTAATGTGAATGAGAATTATTTCCTATAAACTATTCAAGTCATTGAATAAATTAGACATTTGTCTCACTTGCAAACAAATGTGAACTATGGTAATGATTTTTTCTAATATAAGCTGAAATTAAGTTACAATGATTTTTTTTACTGATGCACCACCTGTAGCAAAGGCTGCTGATAACAGATAAAATTGGTCAGTTCCAAATATCAAGCTGTTTCATGACCTAATTTCAAGCTGATTGGCACATGGACTATTTTTATTCTCAATATGAAAAGTAGGATGCTCCAAATTGCTTCACCACTTAGCACATTAACAAAGTATAGACTCTACATGTATCAAATGTTCATTTAAGGAAATAGAGTGAATGTTGAATAAAACTAAAATCTTACTGTTGTTCAAAGCCCTACAGGTACCCTTACAGCATAGTGGTTGGAGTAAGATTTAGATAGGAGAAGGTATAGTTCATTGTCTACGAGGGGCATACTTCTATAGCGAGTACTACACGTGGTTGGAGCCTTTAGTGCAGAGATGTCATACTTGATGGAAACTTTAGCGTAGGGATATCCTTCTTGATGGAACCTTTAGTGCAGGCATGTCTTCTTGATGGAACCTTTAGTGCAGGCATGTCTTCTTGATGGAACCTTTAGTGCAGGGATGTCCTACTTGAGGGAACCTTTAGTGCAGGGATGTCCTACTTGAGGGAACCTTTAGTGCAGGGATGTCAAACTTGATGGAAACTTTAGCACAGGGATATCCTTCTTGATGAAACCTTTAGTGCAGGGATGTCCCACTTGAGGGAACCTTTAGTGCAGGGATGTCCTACTTGAGGGAACCTTTATTGCAGGGATGCCATATCTGAGGGAAACTTTAGTGCAGGGATGTCATACTTGAAGTAACCTTTACTGCAGGAATGTCATACTTGAAGTAACCTTTAGAGCAGGAATGACCTACTTTAAGGAACCTTTAGTGCAGGAATGTCATACTTGAAGGAACCTTTAGTGTAGGGAGGCCAACTTTATGAAAACTTTAGAGCAGGGATGCCATACTTTAGGCCAACTCATAGCCTGAATGCCAGAAGTTACTGTTTACATCAGCAAAAGAACATGGAATTCTTGCGCTTGTACATAACACTATGTAACACTTATTTGACTTCTGCAGTTAGAATTCAAGTAATTGAAGGATTGAAGAACTAAATCAAAGAAAAATAAAAGATTAAATAAGGATTTAGTATTTCTATTACCTTTCTTTGTTGGGGCCTATCTCTGGGGAGCTGGGGTTAGACGAGGTTTCTGATTTTACATCCTGGGTGGCAGATCCAGAATCTGTGGTTTTCTGTGGTGTAGTGACACTGTCGCTGTAGGAGGGTAAAAGCAGACAACTAATAGCACAAAGTGTCTTCTATACCATTCAGCATCATTCAGTCAAAAAATTAGCTCTTTTGCTTTGCAACTATCTGAGGTAACTATTTGGTTGCTTACATTGTTTATGGATAGTTTCACAAACAATCCGGCAACAAGGTTCTATCAAATAAGATTCCTTTTTCTTTTGTTTATTTTTGCCTAAACAGACATGGTCATAGTTAAATATGGGTTCCAAGGCTATGCCCACAAACAGTTAAGAATATCCTCTCAATTAATGGAAAGAGAATGTAACAAAAAAGTTAGTTTTACATTTATAGTCCTGTTATAGTATTATCATAGACTCCTCTTCCCTTTTTATGATTATGACAATATCTGAATTATGAATCCTCCATAACCAGTAAACATTTATCCAGGGTGTCTTTTTAACTATTCATTTCCACAATGGAACTTTTCTTTGCAGCATGGGAAATAATACCATCTTACTCCCCATAGATCAAAATAGTGTTTGACTGCTCAATCATTCAGGGTACCCCAGTTTAATAACTGATAAATCAGCCCTTATCTTAAAACTAAAACATTATTCGTATAAAGTAGAAGTCTAAGGGTGGCCGATGGGGAGATTAGTCACCCAGTGACAAATCTTCTGTATGTGGGTGACTAATGTTCACAAAAAGCCTTCCCGCCAGCAAAAAATAGGAATTGTTGGCGGGGTTAGACTTCCGAAGTCAGGAAGGCATTTTGGGGAGATTAGTCACCTGTAGTAGAGATGTGCCTCTGGGCTACTTATCTCCCCATCTACCGCCACCCTAACATACTATAATGCAAATTCCTTTTTATATAGGCTGACTTTTCCACTTATCTTTCATTCAATATCAAAGCATTGGTGTTGACCTCCTATAGATCAGTGAAAAGGGGGCCTAAAATTCCATTCATGGAAAAGCAATCCTTATAACACTTTGGTTTACCTTCGAGCCCGACTTTCTGGTGTTTCTGCTCCTGTGTGCAGACGAGGGAATAGACCAGATCTCCTTTTTATTGGGCTCTTAGACTGTGTCTTTGTGACAACAGCAGGAGGCTATAAAGTGAAAGTATAATTTGTAGGAAAAAAAAGAATGCAAATAAATGGAATGGCAATATTTATACACATGATACTTGGTAACACAATTTAACAATCAGCAATTAGATTTGAACAGTCACCTACAAGTTAGAAAAACAAAACAAAAGATCTGATTGGTTGCTATGGGCAACATTACTTGGGATATATCTAATATAAGTAATTCTAAAACAACTGGACTTGCTGAGTAATCATTGAAGACGTTTCACTACTCATCCGAGCAGCTTCTTCAGTTCAAATGACTGGCATGGAGAGTTCTCGGCATTTAAACTCTAATCCAATCACAATTGCACATCCAAATACCTGAACCAGTGACTCTGTGTTGTTCCCTGGAATGTAAGTAAGGCCCTTCTTTCCACTTCCTCCATGTACAAGTTAGCTACAATGGGAGAGACTGGAGAACCCATTGCACAGCCATGTTTCTGTCTATAAAAAAGGTTCTTGTATTTGAAGTAGGTGGTGTTAAGGCACAAATCTAGCAACAAACATACTTGGTTAGGACTGAGCTTCATTCTGCTGCTGAGGATGTTATCTTGCTGCAGTCAATTTCTTGCAGTCTCAGTTGCCTCTGTCACTGAATTTATGCTGCTGACAAAGGGCCTTAGTGGGGCTCCTTCTTTGTGCATCTTGGGGAGTCCGAATAAGAATGGTGTGGCTTCTCTGGGGTACAGGTGGCGGTATAAAACTTGATCGATGGCTTTCTCCTTTTCAAGTTGTTGTAGTCAAGCTATCAGTTTGATGCTTGTTGGGTATTTTCTTAAGGATTCATATGTGTTGCTGTCACTGAGTAGTGTAGTTATCTTGCAGTGATAGTCAGTTGTGTTGAGCACCACTGTGCATCGCCGTCTTTCAGCTGGCAGGACAGTGATGTTCTGGTCCTTACTCAGAGAACTGAGAGCTCTACTCTCTTGTGTAGTTAGATTAGAGGGAGGTGTTCTGGCACTTGACAAGGCAGCTGACACTTTTAGCCGGAGTTGTTCTGTTTCTTCCTTTTTCATGTGATTATTATTGATAGCAGATCCTGTGGCTGTGTCACTGCATAGTTTAACCCCTTGGCTAGAAGGTCCTTTTCTGGCTGAGTTAGATTTGTAAAATCTCGTTGGCTCTGTGACTTTTTACAGTGGAACCCAGGCGTAGGCTACAATAGGTGATAGTCTGCCAATTTTCTATACAATGTGCCATTGTGATTGGATTAGTGGAAGAGTTTATATGTCAAGAACTTCCCATGCCAGCCAGTTGAACTGAAGAAGCTGCTCGGATGAGTAGTGAAATATCTTAAATGATTACTCAGCAAGTCCAGTTTTTTTAATTACTTATATTAGATATACCATGACCTGGATGAATGAAAATCTTCATATTCATATGCCCATCCATGTAAGTGTAATCAACTGATACAGGGCTCATTTCATTCAGAATACTAGAAACAAACCACCATTATATATCAGTATTTTGTTGTGTGTAGCTAAATGACACATACTATAACCTGTTTATAAGCAGATTTTGCATTTATTTATTCAGTAGTATAAGAAATTTATCAGATATTATTCTGAAAATCGCATTAACTATGAAGCTAAATTATAATTTGCTCCATCTGTGGTTTTTTCCTCAATAGTTGTCATATTATGTGCTCAAATGAAATGATATAATATTCATTGCTCCAGAGGCCACACCATCAGTCTGCTGTCTAAATGTCCAAGGCATTGAGAAATACCCTTTTTTATATTGCCAAATATAATTACTAGACAGTTGCTGATTTTAAATTCTGTAGCTAGTCAATATAATTCTTCTCCAATCACCAGATGAAAACAAAGCAATTTACTGCAGTTTTGCTTACAGAGAAGGTGGTTTTGGTAATTTCGGCACTTGTATGAACGATTCCTCCACTGAGGCTTCCGGAAATCCCAGGAGACTGGTGTTTCTTCTGACTTCCCACCATAGTTTCCATGGAATGGCTGCGAACTCGTATTGCTCTCTAAAAAAAAAAAGTTTGGTTTTAGGTTTTTGCTTACCAAGAAGAACTGCACTTTTTTTTTACACCATTTAATTTTCATAAAGATGTTAGGGCTTACAGAGCCAATGATATTAGTAGAACTGGCCACCCCACAGCAAAATCCAAAACGGTTCATCTCCAGAACCTTCAGCATTCAAGACCTGCCTAGTTGCTTTAAAAAGAAAGTCAGATACCAATCAAATATTTTTGATTTTTAAAAATTATTTCCTTTTTCTCTGTAATAATAAAACAGTAGCTTGTACTTGATCCCAACTAAGATATCATTAATCCTTATTGGAAGTGGAACAATCCTATTGGTTTATTTCATGCTTAAATAATTTTTTTAGCAGACCTAAGGCTTGGAGGTACAAATTACAGAAAGATCCCTCGTCCCGAAAACCCCCAAGTCCTGAGCATTCTGGATAACAGGTCCCATACCTGTACTGTATATGTACAACTCCTGCCATAGCAAGAGATGACTGCAGCTGATTTGCCAGAAATGACATATAAACAACCACTAGAAAATACTAGGATATTAATGTTCCTGCATGACTTAAAGTCAGTACATTAAAGGAACAGTAACAACAAAAGATGAAAATGTTTTAAAGGAATGACACTGTAATGTAATTCTGAGCTGCTGTAGTCCAACTGGTGTGTTTGCTTCAGAAACACAACTATAGTATATATAAACAAGCTGCTGTGTAGCGATGGGGGCAGCCATTCAAAGCTGAAAAAGGAGAAAAGGCTTGTGGTGCAGTAAGTTCATGTTAATGTTTAGTATAAAAAATACAGCATTTCTAGCCTTATTCTATTTTAGACTTTCCTTGCCCTTTAAAGTTTGGGGCAGATGGCAGATTCGTGGAGAATTAGTCGCCTGTCGACTAATCACCTCTTTAGGCAACAATCTCCCTGAACTACCTTCCATCTGCTTGAATGAAGAATTGCCTGGGCTAATGCACTTGCGGTGCTTCGATTTGCAAAGTCACCCGAAGTTGCCTCACGAGGAAACTTCGGGCGACTTCAGAAATCAAAGTGCTGCGAGTGCATTAGCGCAGGAGATTCTTCATTCAAGCAGATGGAAGGCAGGAAGAAGATTAGGGGAGATTGCTGCCTTGCAGAAGAGGCGATTAGTCACCAGGCGACTAAATCTCCCCGAATCTGCCCCAACCCTAAGAAAATCAATTTCCTCAAACAACACTAATTTATGTAATATTATGAATTGTTTTCAGATATCATTTTTGTTTTTCTAACTTGACCGCTATAACTTCAAAGTGAATTCCACTATGAGATGCATTTTCCTTTATGGACGGGATGGTTTTTTTGTTTTCACATTTATAATAAAGCATTTGGTATCTGATGATATGAAAATATAGTTCAATGACTTGTGTTCCCTAATGAATGGGGACTTGCCATTGGCTTTTTACACCGTTTTGCTATTAATGAGAGTTGCACTAAAAAGTAACACTGTTATTCTGAGCAATTAGGAAGAAAAACATTTAGTTCTCTATTACCAGTCAAACACCCCAGCAGATGGCTAGGCCAACCATCATGTGCCAAAAACGACACCATCTACCCAGGGCTGAAATGCTAGCAAACGAAGATAAACTAAAATCCTGCTAATATAAGATGGATGCTCTTTAATTAACCATTGTACAGCTGTTTCTACCCACATGTCAGTCCTGGCACTATTCCCAGTATCTGAGCAAACCATCTGGTTTGAAATAGGGAGAGGACTAGATATAAGTATTTAGTTCCAATGTATGTATATATGTGTGTGTAGCACACTTATTATTAGACACAACAACTTCATCACAAGCACTTTTGACAGATTAAATGATCGTTCAACTTTGGATAAGTGAAGCAAAAATATTGTGAATCTAAGAAAGTGGTTGCTGAAAGTCTTGCACCGGAATATTTGCTGCACTTCTCTTGAAGTAGAAGATCTAAAATTTTAGCAGAGAACACAAAATACGAGGGCTCATTTATAGTAATTCAAGCACAAGTGCAAAGGACACTGTGTGTATGTGCTTAAAGGAGAATTAAAGCTTTACAAAGAACTAGGCTAGAAATATTTGTACATTATGTTTTGGGTTTCTGTACCAGCCCACAGCAATGCCAGCTACTTTAGTAGCGAAGATCTGTGCTCCAAAAAGGACTAGTAACTCTCTTTTCTTATTGTTATTCATCTTCACTGTCAAAGGTTCCCCCTTGCCTTTACTCCATAAGACAGTTATCTGTAACATTTTAATTTTAACTATGATAACTCGGTGTGTTGGCAAGCAGATCTATATCTCCAGGCACCCTCTGACCAACACAAATATAGGAGAGATGCATAAAGTGTAGATCAGCATTATCTGAAGTTGCCTGGGCTTCAGCTAAATGGGCAAAGTTAATATAAAAAAGCTTAGCAAGCACTGGTATCTCTAGAACAATATAAAGTTCCACCAAAATGCATAGCACCCTCAATGCCTCATAAGTCTCTGTCCATAGTGCAACTCCTAGGAATTACTGATATCAGTTCAAAGTGCTTTTATTGGCTCATTCAGCTGGATGTCTTCTGTATTTGTGATAAAGTTATTTTTAAGCAAACAATTGCTGTTTCTGGTTTATAAATACCATGCATTGCAAACAAAACCAGGAAAAAATAGCACACTAAAAATATATTTACAGTATGTACATTTTAACCATGCCTAACTGAAGTCAGTCATAAGGATTTATCATTTTTCTATCTGTAATCGCCAAGGATAACAGTGGCATTCAGGCTAGAGAGGAAAGCTATCCACTTGTAACCTTGAGTGAGTCATCTTATCTTTCAGCATCTCAGCAAATAACATATCAGGTGTGCGAGGTCTGCGAGTCTATAAATTGTACTGCCTGCAGCTAGCAATGATTGTCTTCTACTAAACTATGCTCAACTCTTCATGGAACATCCATTCCCTTAGTGATGCACCTCATTAAGGTGAGAAAATTGCTCATCCATTTCACTGCAATAATCCCTTAACAATTTGTCGCTTCCCCTCTTTGCTTAGCAACATTTAGAAATTCTAACTTTCCCATTCAAGGCGTGATTTTAAACTTATAATATCCTGCGGCTTTACAAAAAGTAAGTCTGCAAGAAAAGTTTTTTTTTTACTTATCATGTGGTAGTTTTATTTTAAAAACTCAATTTGCCCACCGTTAGCAGGCGTTTAGTTGACAGCCAATAAATATGATAAACACTATTAATTGTAATATAGAACCTTATATAGACCATTGGGATCACTAGATCATTATCCAACTATCCTTTGTACTTACCTTAAATGACTCCAGGAATCCACCGTGAGCACCATTCTCCAACTTGTCTTCCTCTGGGCCCAGGCCTAGCATGGCTTGTGTATGTACATGAAGGTCATCATGAAGGTTGTCTAAGAGTGCTGCCCTTGTCCGATCCTTTCATTGAGTAGGAAAAAAAAGTGTTTTGATAAAGGTGTTTGATAGACTTTTAGCAATCAACACCTTGGTAACTGATTATTCTCACACTAAGCAATGCTAGATATATAGAAATCTCAAACTAATGTATTTTCTTTATGACTTGTATAAAATATTTTTCTATTTTAGAAACCGCAATGGTTCACAACAGACATAAATCAACAGAATCTACAGCTTTTATCGATCTTCCTGTTTACCTCGAGCTTCGCAAACTTGTCCGACTTGCAGCATGCGTGTTCTGCATTAATGAGCTTGGTCAGCAAAAATTCCCGGAACTCTGAATTCTGGAAAACAGAATACAAATAATCTATAAAGTGTAGAGTGGGAGAGGACCTTCAGCTGTTGCTTTATGATACTCATAATTGCAATGAAACAGGTAAGGTGACAGTTTTGAAAAGCCCATATTTGATCAGTGCCAGGTCTGGACTGGGAGGAAAAGCAGCCCTGGCAAAAGTATAAAAGCAGCCCATGTATTCCCGCACATGCAAAGCATGATATATAATTCCAACCCCAAGGTTAACTAGAACTAGTGTTTATTAATATATATATATATATATTTATATTTAGAGGTTCAGCAGGTTATGTGGGCCCAAACCCCTCTAATCCAAAGCTGGTATGGTTACCCTTAAAATAAGTCATGTTTTTGTATAACTGTAGCCTTGTATGTTCTTGCTCCATTGTCCTTGTAGGTGCAGTTGAGTGCATTTTTCCCCTTTAATACAGCATTTTATACCCACCAAGTAGTGATGTGCAGGCCGGCCCAAGGTTTGAGCAGGTTCGGACGACACAAACTGTTTGGGCCTTGGGTGGGTTCGGGCTAAGTGCTTCATATT
>CM044433.1:44973984-44991398 GCA_024363595.1 Xenopus borealis | reverse complement strand
CTCCCTGTCTGTCCCCAGCCTAAGGCATTTTTAGTAGCTGCATGCACAAAATGTCTCAATATTGATAATGCATTGAGTGCAGAGGACCACTTATATTTGTCTATATGTATTTTGTGGTCACACCCTCGTTGCACCCCTGCTTAACCGCTTTTGTGTTTTTTTAAAAATTAGTGGTGAGCACAACTTTCCCTTGTCTGTATTGCTTCATATACAGTCATTGACTCATGGTGGTGTCTTGCTTTTCATGAGGTATGCAGACGGGTGGGAGACACTGCCTTGTGGTTTGCTGTGTATTTATATATTGTCAAATTGTATGTTGTTACTTGCACTATTAAATGCTTTTTTGAGGTCCTGTGCAAGTTTTTTTCTGGTTTGGTACAGTTGGACCCATGCACAGAGCCCACCATTTTGGCAGCATTATCCCATATAATTATATGAATATTATTTATTTTCATTAAAGAACAACAAATTGTATCTTAAAAGCATAAGGCCTCTAGCCCTCTCCCCAGCTGCACCAACAACGCTCCCCATAAACTTGCATGTTCACCTATAAATGACCAGACCTGTCAGTGGGGTTGGTGGTTATCATGCCTGACTGAATCTTTTCCTATACTTGGCTCCCTGTAGCTGATCCAAACAAATGTTTGTTTCTGGGTTCCAGTGCACAGCATTCATGAGAGTCAGGGAAAATAAAAGATGCCAGACAGGGTAGATGAGAATAGGCTTGTTGGAAGGGGGTTGTGTCTAGATGGTGTGAGTTAAGAGGGGCCTGTGATTAGAAGATGGGTTTAGTTCTCCTTTAACCATAACCTTAAAGGAGGACTAAACCCCCCCAATAAGAAAAACCCCTTCCTACTACCCTAGATAGTCCCCCCACCCTGATTACCCTCTGCATGGTTCATTACCCCTGAAAGTGTCCCAAATACATTGCTTGCCTATAGGTGCAGAGTAAGCGCAGTGGAGATCATGGGCGCCATCTTCCGGTTCTTCAGACTTCTTCGGGTCCTCTTCCTTCCCTTCGGCAATGCAGTTGCTACAAACTGGAAGACTGCTCCAACTGCGCATTCACCAATATGTTGCTCCCTCACAGATGAAGAAAGGAGATGCAGAAGATGGCACCCAGGAGCTCTACTGTACTTACTCTGCACAGATTTGTGAGCAATGTATTTGGGACACTTTCAGGAGTAATGAACTATGCAGGGGGAGTAGTGGGACTATCTAGGATAGTAGGTAGGGGCTTTCTTTTTGAGGGATTTAGTTCTCCTTTAACTGACTATATCATGGTATCACATGTCTCCTTTCACCGATATCCCTGACTGCATCTGCAGTCTTTCAGTCTTTTAATAATATTTTAAAATTACGAAACCGTCTCCCTTAAACCCAAGTACCTATTAGCCACTGAGGAACTGAGGATATGACTAACTGCTTACAAAAAGATGCATAAGCTCCTGGTATATCACTGTCCTTCCTCCTAACTAAATGAATCCTATTATCACCAATTTCATCGATCCATATATATATATGTTTTTGCTCCAACTATTTAAGCTCTTTTGATTCCTCAAGATCTACTGGAAAAATATTTCACTGTGAGTAACATACTCACTTGCTTAAATTTCTGGTATATAACCCCAAACTTGAAAGTGTTGTTGATTTCATGTTCATCATAAGCAACAATTAACTGGGAAGCCTGGAATAGAAATAAACATAGTCAGCGTTACAGTTCTCATTCTCACCTTAATGCATATTATAGTATTATGAGGGAAAAAAAAATCATACCTTGGGGTACAAAACAGGATTGAATTTCAGTCCAGTTGCATCATCACATAATGCCTAGTGGAAGAAACAAAATGTACGATAACATACGGCAATAATGGACAACATGCTGCTCTCCAGATGTTGCAAAACTATGACTCTCAGCACTCCCCAACAAACCTTCAGCTGTAGGTAGCATTATGGGAGGTTAAGTTCAACAACATCTGAAGGGTTTCTGGCCTGTCTTAAAGTCATGCCCCTAATTCTATCTGAAACCTTCAGATCGTCTTGTAAGGATATATTGTGCTTATAAAGGAATAAAAGGAAACATAGACAGGTCATTATACAATTAGCATGTTGTTACTTGACTACTGGAAGCAAATAAAAGAGCAGCACCTCTTTCTGTGGCAACTAACCAATATCCACATGTGAATTAATATGTGTTGGAAAACAAATTGAAAGTAGTCTACTTGGGATATTGTCTTTAAACGGTACAACACAATTTACACAATGTCATTATGAGAAATGTTCTATCCCTCTACCGAACAGAGTTTCAACAGAGGATGAAATGGAACTACAGATCTTTGAATGTAACACACATGGTGGACTCAGCTCATCATGATTTGTAGTCAGCAAAAGTGGATGGCAATGGGTAGGTGACAGTGGAAAAAGTACTCACTACATCTGTTCTTACTCTACTGCCAAAAATTAATGCAACTATGCAAGCCTCAATATTCCAATGGCTGAGCCATGAAAATAGCCACCCCACATCTATATGCACAATTAACCAATGGTACGGCACAAACCATGACGGGCAGGTGTGTGCAAACTTGGGGAAGGGGATACCCCTAACAATTCAGAAAGGCAGGTAAACCCTGGCTTGGGAAATATACACAAATATGGGATGACAAACATGCAACTCGACCAGCTGCTACTGAATTACAACTCCCAGAACAACCTGTGGCTCTAGGTGGGATATTGGAAGATGAAATTCAACAACAGTTAGGGGGCTACAATTTGCATATTTGTGTTGTTTTTTTCAGTTATGTGTAATATGTCCTTTGTCTTTGAAATGTAATCCCAGTTAAAAGTAACAGGTATAGGATGTATGATTTGAACTCTGGATAAAGGCTTCTGGGTAAGAGACCCCAAACCTGTACCTCGATTAGTATGGGAGCACAAAGATGGTACAATGCTTTCCTTTACCAGCTTGCATACCAATATCATAAGTACATCCCAACGTGGCACACTGTACCTTTGCTACTTTAGAAAGGGCCAGGACAGACAACCCCCAAAGGTAAGTTGTGCTTGAATGGGGGCTAAAAATGAAGACACAGGACAGTGCTTATTTCCCAAACATTAATCCATAAAGTTTACCATAGGTTTTACTTCCCCACTGAGACCATTGGAGTCCATTCATCACAAAGCAATAGCCACTTCAACAAAGCAAAAAGGTCCACAAACTTTCAGTCATGATGTATTGCCCCAGTGCCAGTGACACTAATTATCTTATGTCAGGTTTTATCAACATTTTGGAGTGATTACCTTTTTTTCTAATCAAATCAGGGTGCACGTGAGCAGGGACGGGCTTGCTTCAGCACACTTTGATGTTAGAGAACTGCACCTTCTTAATCTTTTTCAGTGGCAAACTAGGGGTAGGCTGTTTATGAGGTACGTGCATGGTGCCCAACAAGCTTTGTGCCCTAGGCACATGCCTCTTCTGCGTACCCCTAGTTCCGGCCCTGCACAAGGGTGAAATTTGCATGAAGGCGCATATTCCTTTCAAGCTTAAGAATAATGGCTCACAATAAAACAATACAAATATATGGCCTCTACTGTTTGAAACTTCCCTACAAACTGCTCAGGAGTACAGGAGATTACCTATATTACAACAGAGCTCCGTATTAGTCTGTACAGGATGATAATTCTAGAGCAGGGGTCCCCAACCTTTCTTGCTTGTGAGCCACATTTAAATTTAAAAAAGAGTTGGGGAGCAACACA
Organism: Xenopus borealis; assembly: GCA_024363595.1. NCBI lineage: Eukaryota > Metazoa > Chordata > Amphibia > Anura > Pipidae > Xenopus > Xenopus borealis. The sequence continues at coordinate 44,987,645 of CM044433.1, read as the reverse complement.
AGCATGAAAAAGTCAACGTGGATGTCAAATAAGAGCTCTGATTGGCTTTTTGGTAACCCCTATATGGACTGGCAGCCTACAGGAGAGAATGTTTGGCAGGACATCTGTTTTTATGCAACCAAAACTTGCCTCTAAGCCTGGAATTCAAAAATAAGCACCTGCTTTGAGGCCATTGGGTGCAACATCCAAGGGGTTGGAGAGCAACATGTTGCTCGCGAGCTACTGGTTGGGGATCACTGTTCTAGAGCAATGCCTGCTTGAGCAAAGCTGGAGCCTCAACATAAACAAATAATAGTTTTACAGAAGCTGGGGGAAACAAATACAAATTCAGCTCTTATAGGAATTGATAAATATGAAGGTACAATGACCTAATTCAAAGAGCACTGCTTAATAGATATACTTGTTAGCAAGTTCCTGACATTGCATGTTGGTGTAAGACTTTGATACTGTACCCAAAATATTTTGATGCAGAGGGAGAAAAAGAAACAGCACCATCATGAATTGCCACTATTATAAGAGCCTGGTTCAAGTTGGAACATAGTGAAATCTTTCATGGGGACATAAAAGTATTTGCCTTTGACATGCAGTCATCAAACTTTGTGCTTACAGATGAAAGAGACATCAAGGCCACCATGTGACCTATTATTCTCTTGATATGGATGCTGCAGACTTTTTTCATCCTTAAGCACACACAGGTTGAATCTGATTAAAAATCAAGAACAATGTCTGATGGACCTGTATGCTATTAGGAAAAACGTGGGGCAGTAGAGAGGGGGGGGGGGGGGGGGTTTGCCAAACAGTCTATATATGAGTAGCAGGACATGTATGAATGCTGAAAAACAAGAAGCAACGAAAGAAATATGCATTGCACATAGAAGTCCAGACACAGGGAGACAGTTGTAAATTACTCGTTGCTTCCCTCGTCATATTGGGCTGGGTGTTGATTAATGGTCAGGAAAAGAAAAACACTCAGGCAAAGTAAAGACATACATAAAACATGAAAAAGAAAGGGCGCAATTAGTAGGCTTGTTTAAATCAAATGGAGAAGGAAATTATTGAAGCTGTATATCACGAATACTCTGCTTGGCTCCCAGTGAGGGAGATGTGGTTTGCCTGTGAGCCAACAGGGGAGTACTGATTAAACATACAGTGACTTTATGATCCAATCAAAACACTCCTGAGAAATGTTCTGCTGCTGTCAAGGTTGAACTCGGGGAAGGGGATACCCCTAACAATTCAGAAAGGCAAGTGCACCCCAATCAATGCTGGAAAATATACACAAATTTGGGATGACAAAAGTGCAACTCCACAGCTGCTGCTGAATTACAACGACCTGAACAACCTTTGGCTTTCTGTGGGATATTGGAAGATGAAATTTAACAGCAATTGGGGGCTACAAGTTGAACATTTGTGGTTTTTTTCAGTTATGCTCCACAGTTTAATACCTCCTTTGTCTTTTTTGGAAATGTAATCCCAGTTAAAAGTAATGTACAGATATACAATTTATGATTTGAACTTTTTGGATAATGAGCTACTGGATAAGGGCCAGGCCAAAAAAAACCCATAAGGTAAGTTGTGCTTGAATGGAGGATAAAAAGTAGGACACAGGGCAGTGCCAATTTCCCAAACAGCAATCCATTCAGTTTCCTATAGGTTTTACTTCCCCTCTGAGACCAATGGAGTTTATTCATTACAAAGCAACAGCCCCATCAAGAGAGCAAAAAGGTCCACAACCTTTCAGTTATGTATTGACCCAGTGCCAGTGACACTAATTATCTTATGTCCTGTTCAATCAGCATTTTGGAGTCATGCCTTTTAATCTACTCCAGATGCTCACAGTGACATGCTGCCCTAAATAGAGATAGTAATGCTATATATGGTTTTAAATTTTCTATGTGTCTAGTAACCCATAACAACCAATGAGCAGGTAGCATATTCTGGTCAGCTGTTTCAACACAATCATCTAATTTGTCGCCGTGGGTTATTAGACGTTAGCAAGCGTAAAACTTTTTATTCCCTTAAAATGGCCATAGACATGCAGATTATAGCCTATGTTGGACAAATGGTCGTCCGTGCCAATCTTTTGACCTGCAACTAAGCAAAATCTATAAATAAACTGCAAAATATAATTACAAACAGGGCCTAATGATTTTACTAGTGTCGCATACATTACAGAATGGTGCTCCTGTTAGAAGAAAACAACACCGTCCCTGGGTACTTCTGAGCAAGCACCACAGAGTGATCTTTATCTTAATTTTTTATTTATTATTTGTGCCATTTGCGCATGGGCAGTAAAGTGTAGAGCAATACTTTAAAGGCGATTTAAACCCTTCCTTAAAAAACCCTCCCCCCCGTAGATCCCGCTCCCCCCCCCTCAGCCTACTTGCTACCCCAGGCAAAAGCCCCTAACTTTTAACTCACCCCTTGCGGCAGATTTAGACGTCAAAGTTCACGGCAGCCATCTTCTTCGGTAAACTTTGTGTCTTATGTTGGCTCTTCGGAAATTGCCCGTGAGTTTCTGCACATGCACAGTTGTCCAGAACCGGGAATTGCTCCAACTGCTCATGTGTCAAAACACTGTTCAAATCACAAAGTTTACAGAAGAGAAGAAGATGGCTGCCGTGAACTTCGATGCCTGAATCTCCTGCGAGCGGTAAGTAAAAAGGTAGGAGCATTTGCCTGGGGTAGCAATTAGGCTGGGGGGGAGTGGGTCTATGGGGGAGAGGGGAGCAAGTCCAGTTGCTTAGAGTTACTTTTCATATATATTCCATGACCTGGATGAATGAGAATCTTCATAGTCATATTTAGCTCTACATTTTCTCTCTACTGTGTATGCATGGGCCCTGGGGGATTGAAGAACAAAGAACAGAAGAATATAACCACTCTTTGGTGCTTGCTCAGATATACCCTGGGCCAGTGCAGCTTTCTTATAACAAGACCAACAGCCCATGGTATCAGGTAAATGATTAAGGGGTGCCTAACATTTAACCTTTCCTTCTCCTTCAAGCAAAAGTACACACACTTATATAACATCAAATTATTTCTCTAATGTCACATTTCTGCAACTACAGATACAAGCCTGACTGCAGTAACAAGAGTAGGGATTTCTAAAATGAAATTGGTATCAGGCTGCCAGGTTATTTTATTGCTGAATCCTGGCAGATGCTGCTAACTGCAGACACAGTTATGGATCTGGGCAATTATACAAGAACCCTCTCACATAGGATTTTATCAGCTGCATACTGATATTCTGCTCTTAAGGGTTTTAAGTGACTATAGTTGTTTCTACACAATGTCAACTAACTACACAGAATACAGCCTGGTATGGAGACCTTTTACTTGCACAAGATTGGAACCCTCACCAGCGAGACAAGTACATTTTGCAAATCATTTGTTGAAAACATATTCAGCATCACCAATGGTTTTGCTTGTCTGATATCCCAAAGCCTCAGCAATGAAGCCAGAAAATTGTTAGGCAAAATGTGTTTAAATTACAAAGGGATGATTATATTTAGAAATTACATTTCTTCCCTTGCTTCCAAGGTTAAAGACTAGTTCTTTGTAAATACATTAAAAGGATACTGTCATGGGAAAACATGTTTTTTTCAAAATGCATCAGTTAATAGTGCTTCTCCAGCAGAATTAGGCACTAAAATCCGTTTCTCAAAAGAACAAAAAAAAATTATATTTAATTTTGAAAACTGACATGGGGCTAGACATATTGTCAGTTGCCCAGCTGCCCCCATTCATGTAACTTATGATCTGATAAACTTCAGTCACTCTTTACTGCTGTACTGCAAGTTGGAGTGATATCACCCCCTCCCTTTCCCCCCAGCAGCCTAACAACAGAACAATGGAGAGGTAACCAGATAACGGCTCCCTAGCACAAGATAAAAACTGCCTGGTAGATCTAAGAGCAGCACTCAATAGTAAAAACCCATGTCCCACTGAGACACATTCAGTTACATTCAATTGGAGAAACAAATTCCTGCCAGAAAGCAGTTCCATTCTACAGCACTTTCTGAAGTCACATGACCAGGCAAAATGACCTGAGATGGCTGCCTACACACCAATATTAAAAATTAAAAAACAAAATACACTTACTGGTTCAGGAATGACATTTAACATGGTAGACTGAATTGTTTGCATTGTAAACAGTGTAATTGAGAAATAAAAACTAGACCATAATAATCATGACAGAATCCCTGTCATATTTCACTGCTTGGAGATTTGTAGTCTCTCCATCATAGACATAGCTTCCTCCAGAGAGACCAATAAACTGTAAAGCACTTATCAAATTTACACATACGACTGCTTTACACACACCTTGTAGAATTATGTCCCAAGGTCAGCCTGGACTGGGAAAATACCCAGTGGGCCCTGCTAGCCCAGACCCATCCCCCACAGCCATTTGAGCAACTCTCTTCCTGATCTCTCCAGCCACCTGAAGTAATAAGTAGGTACTGTATGCACTGGCAGGGGAGGGAAGGTGGCAGAGTGCTGTCAGGGGGGCCCGGGGGGGGCAATGTGTGCAGGCCCCTGATGTGACAGCTCTAGTGGGTCCAGACCTCTCCCCAGTCTGAAACCATCTGCTTCCAAGAATTTTCCCTGGTCCAGTGATCCAAAGCCTTAAAGTCACAATAAAACATAGCCTCCACCATTGAATCTTGAAGCATTTGTATCATCCTCTAAACCACTTCCAGTAATGTGAAGCCTATTGCACATATATATAAAATATAGCTGCCAACATCATAACTAGTAGATATGAACCTGTATATTCAACTAATTTCCAGAATTATTTTCCTCTTCCAGTATTCTCAATAGTTTAGACTACTGTCCATTGTCCTTCCACACTCCTCCACTCAAAAATGGCATGTCGTATCGAGCTTGTAGTTATTTTCTGTGCATTTTCTTTACTTTTACAATTTAAAAGTGTTTGTGTATTTCCTGTGTGGCCCCAGACAATGTTTCTTTTTCCAATGTGGCCCAGGGAAGCCAAAATTCTATAGTAAATGAGTTATGTTCTACAGAATGTCACTAGTGGCAAGCCCATGGCAGACATGTTTAATAATGATTTTCTAGCATAAAAAATATTTTTTGGGGCAGATTTAGAATAACAAAATTTCTTGATTCCTTTACAAAAATCTTGCACTTGAGTAGAATTCTCTAGTAAGCAGAGTGTTAAAAACATATCTATTCAAACACTGGTGTTTAGGCATCTTGTCAGCTTTAAGCTCTAAAATATTTTTGTTGTTGGCAAGTACAGGTATGGGAACTTTTATCCAGAATGCTCAGGACCTGGGGGCTTCAGGATAACAGTTATTTCCTTAATTTGGATATTCATTCCTTAAGTCTACTGTGCTTTGCTTCCAATAAGGATTAATTATATTTTAGCTGGGTTCAAGTACAAGGTACTGTTTTATTATAACAGAGAAAAAGGAAATAATAAAAAAAAATCTGGCATATTTGAATGATATGGAGTCTATGGGAGACAGCCTTTTCATAATTCTGAGTTTTCTGGATAACGGGTTTCCGAATAACTGATAAACACCTAAAAATCTCAATCTTTGGGAGAAAAGATGTTTAAAAAAAGACCTGCATGTTTACATCTTGACCTCTGATTAGTCGGTGGGAAGTGGTAGTATCTCAGTTTCCTTTAGTCTGCTTAAAATATATATATAAATTTTACATATATACTGTACTATTGTATACTACATTATTGAACTAATTTAACATGAAAAAGAGAAGCCAATTACATGCAGGTTGGATGTGATTTCCAATTTTGTGAGTTTTCAGTTCTGTTCTGGCATAAGCTACACATTTAAGCACTATTTACCATAATACAATACATATATAATGGAATAATGATAGCTTGGATTGTTTTGGTCATTTAATGTTGATGTAGGCTGCATTTTTGGAAGGAGTGGTACTGATTTCTAAGCGAAAACTGGAAGGACTTACCTTAGCAATCTGGGGAATGCTGGGAAGCTTGCTAAACCCGGACAATGGGATTCGTTCATGCAAAGTTTTTGCTTTGGACCTTTAAACAAAGCCAAAAGAAAAAATTAAAATAGATCACAGGAAAGAACTTACACAAGAAAAATACAATATAAACAGGGCAATGCAAGATGAAGAGATCATATCATTATTCTTATGGCATAGTTGTTATTACTAAATTACACTGTGTACATTGCAAATAATTAATTCTGCCTTATAAAATGTTATTCTTACATCAATAAATGTATTATTTATTGTTTTAATATTTGTCTGCAGACAGCAGTCTCTGGTCATTGCACCTGATCCTGTTTTTATTTTTATTTTTTAAAGTGACACAACGTCACAATGGAACTGCTTTCAGATAAACTTTTGTTTCTCCTACTGGAGTGTAACTGGAGGAGTTGCAGTTGGGATTGGGTGTTTTACTATTGAATGCAGTTCTCATATCTACCACTAGGTGGGAGCATTTTTAGCAATGCAGAAGTCAGGGAACTTATCGAATTACTATTGTAGATGTTGTAAATATTATAGATTATGGCACGGTGTCATGCCTATATCCATTTAATACAATTGGTAAGAACTTCAGAGAACAAGAAAGTTGCATAACTAATTGACAAGGATGTATAACTCCTAATACCACAGTCAAGATTGATGTGTTAAGTGAAGCATCTGCAACCTCTGTTTTTTGTTGAAGAAACATACACATTTGTTAATTGGCTACTGATAAAACTCACTCTGCAATGTTGTGTGAATGTGATACGGACCATAGAACGTAAGCTCTGCTGGGACAGGGACTGAAGTGAATGATGAACAACCTATTTAAATTGCTGAATAAATATGTCACTGTATCCAATAGGTATATAATAAATATATATATAAATAAATATAAATAAATAAATATACTAAGGAGATGAAAGAATGTATAAACACTTTCTCAGAACCTTAATGAGTTTTTTCAGCGGCCAAATCTGCCGAGTAATATGTGGAAGTTACTCCTCGCTGCTCTGCTTTAATTAGTGCCTAAGGGTTCCTAATAGGTGTAAGTGAAGGACACAAACTATAGCTGCGTTCTCTGGCTCAATGATCCATTCCCGTGGTGTTTTTCAGTTAACGTCGTTATGATGCTAAAGCGACTCTGCCATTTAGGGAATGAAAATAATTTCATACCTGAAGCCATTTTATATTTAGATCTAGTAATATGAGAGCATACGAGCTTGTTTCTCATAAGGATGGAAGACAGAGAAGAGGGGACTTGGGGCAATGCAGAAAGGCTGAGGCTCCTACACTCAAACATACTTTTTATATAAGAATACTTTATTATTAACATTATTATAAACATGTATTTCTATAGCACCAACGTATTGCATAGCGCTTTATACTGTGTCATGCAGTTATCACTGAACCAGTGCGTCCAGAATCAGCTAACATGCAAGTATTTGAAGGGCTGTCAATTCGACATCAGTGACAGAACTTCAAAACTATCAGGCAAATGTCTTTGAAATGTACTGAAGGTTAACAATTTAACAATGTACTTTTAGCAAAATTTGGTCTGGCTGATGGTATTCAACCAATTGGTTCACTTTTTTATCTGCTGATGTAACATACACCTGCTGATATGGCACATGAGCAAATGTAGCAAGTCCTGTTGAAAACCACCTGGTATCTGCCCTGCTATCAGACCCGGATTTGTGGAGAGGCCAACTAGGCCCGGACCTAGGGCGGCAGGATTTTAGGGGGCGGCATGCTGCCCAACCACACCCACATTGGCTCAGAAATTTAAATTTCCCATGTGCCAATTCCCATTGCTCTGTCGCAATGATGAAAATTTGAGCAAATAAAAGGAAGGGGACAGGGTCGACAAATGAAAACAGGCCTAGGGGCACCCGCTATGGAAATCCGGCCCTGCCTGGTATACTTAACTAGACAGTTGGGCCCCAAGGTAGAAACTGGCTGAACTGCCCAACCAGTTCTGGACATGTATGGGGCTGCTTTTATAATGCTGGGGGTCTTGGGTAAAATACTCTCTCTCTCTCTGTCCAATTATATTATGTTACATCCAGCCCTGTGTGTCTGACACAGCTCCGAATCATAATGGCAAAGTATTTAGCACTTTAGCATAGTATTTAGCACTTGACTTGCTATGCTGTGGTTAGGGTTGCCACCTTTTATTGAAAAAAATACCAGCCTTCCTATATATTTATCTTTTTTTCCTATTAATAAAATTTGGATCAACCATCAAAAATACCAGCCAGGCCGATAAAATACCGGCCAGGTGGCAACTCTAGCTGTTGCCCTAGCCTTCATTACAGCCAACCGGCAAAGCATTTGTATGACCTCTTCATGTCTGCATGGGTTTATAGCAGGTATCTCATTTCCTCCCACACTAGAAAACCATACAGCGCCTGGTACAATTGACCACTGGGGCACCTGCACCTGCAGATATGGTGTAAGGATTTGTGTAAACATATTTGGAATATCTGCTTTTTTTTTTGTTCTTGTAAAACAATTATTATTATTAGCATTATTTCTAGTTCTATTGTTAATTAATGTGAGTTGTAGGGAATAAACGGATTTATCTAGTCAGGCCTGTATTTGTGGTGAGGCCACAAAGGCCAGGTACTAGGGTGGTAAATATTCAGGGGTGGCATGCCACCCAGCAGCATAATAGGAGCCCTAGGGGAGCTGCAGCTCCCCCAGCACTCTGACACTTAAGCTTACGCTGGTGTGTGCGTGGGGGGTGCTTGGGAAGGTGGGCGAGCAGGTGCTAGGACCTGGCAGCCTAGGAGTGCTGAAGAAGAAGAGCTGGGTTTGCAAATAGTGATGGGTGAATCACTAGATTTGCTTTGCCAAAAATTTGCTAAACACATTGTGGTCAGTAGACATACTTTTGCACTACATTTTCCAAAAATAGCAACTTGTTTTTTTATTATACATTAAAGTCTGTGGATGTTTTTTTTTGCAATGAAACCTGGTGAAAAAATGTGCCCATCACTAGATGCAACCGTTTTGAAACAGAGACACAATGTGGCAGTGGGTTGTTTTCTCTGCATGGCCAGCTCCTCTTGCAAGCAGTATTCTAATGAGCCACTCACCTAAATAAGCACATTTTTGAAATACAGGTTTTTGTCTTTATGCAGTTAAATAGGGAAGAAGAGTTTAAAGAAAGATGGCTAGAAGAAGAGAGAGAGGTTGAAAGGAAAGCAGAAAGAAAGAAGAAGGGCAGAAGAAACCATAACAAACCCTTTTCATTATTATTAGCATTGTGTTGATGACTGAGGTCTCCCAATTGCACGCCATTTCCCCCCCCCCGTAAATTGAATACTCACTAATAACTAACAACAAATAAAAATAAACCAGTAGAACAGATTTGTTAAAACCAGACACCCCACAGCTACTGTTAAGTAAAAAATATAGAAAATGTGTTCCTTCTGCCATATGGAAATGGAAGCAGTGATGTAATACACTGGTCTTTATGATCTATGACACACTTTAGGCAGAAATATCAGAGAAGGAGACAGGGAGATGGGGTGAAGCAATCAAAGCTGAATTTTAAGGAAAAAAAGACAAAGGGGCAGGAGTGTGATTTTTAAGAATAATGAGGCATAAAATGAGCAGAACTGGAACACTTCCAGAACAGAGACCTTTATAGAGCAGATTTATAGCTAAAATTGAGCTAAACTCCCAGGAAGAAGAGCAGATAAACCCTAGTTTTTTCCACTTAGCTTGTATTGCTCTGTAATAATCTGTAAGTGAAAATAAAGTAAATGAGGCATACCCTGCTCCTAAACGGGCTAGCACAGTACTGAGACTTAACAAACATCTCTCATTGCCAAAAGACCCCATTATTAAATCAAATAAATGTATAAAATAAATCATAGTTCAACAATGCTATTCAATAATAAAGTGACGGTGCTTAAAATTGTGGAAACCAATAAATATCAAGTAAAAAGCTTGCTAAATATCTGCATGCAGTGGGTTATAATGCTCACAGCTGTTCTTCTATATGGTCCTTATGTCTAGCCACTTACCACAAACTCTGTACTCATCTAGACAGTAGGGAGGAGAACCCCCAGAAGAACATTGTAGGAAGGGAAGGGAGAGGCAAAACATTGTGCAAAAACACATTTTAATTACAGGTAAGGGACTTGTTATCATGAATACTTGGGACCTGGTGTTTTCTGGATAAGGGATCTTTCCATAGCTTGGATCACCATAATTTAAGTCAACTAAACATTTTCAAACCTTCAATAAACCCAATTGCTTTGCCTCCAATAAGGATTAAATATTTTAGTTTGGATCAAGTACAAGGTACTGTTTTATTATTACAGGAAATAAGAAAATCGTTTTTAAAGGGCAAGGAAAGTGTAAAATAGAATAAGGCTAGAAATGCTGTATTTTGTATACTAAACATAAACATGAACTTACTGCACCACAAGCCTAATCAAACAAATGATTTATGCTTTCAAAGTTGGCCACAGGGGGCTGTCATCTTGTAACTTTGTTAGACATCTCTGCAATATCAAGACTTGCACATGCTCAGTGTGGTCTGGGGTTGTCATAAATGATCAAAAAACAAAGCTGCTTGAGTTCTGCATGGCTGGTAAGTAAGGTAGGGGCTCCCCCTGCTGTTCATAAGTGATTGTTTCCCTGCCAGAAGCACTAAATGAAGGGAGATTTTCACTGCATACAGTCAGGTTTCTTATAAAAACAGTACACATTTCTTGATTAAAGTATATTGGAGATAGATTTCTTTTTCATTGAAGAAAGTAAAAATGGGATTTTATTTCTTTGACTTTCCTTGCCCTTTAATGATTTTAATTATTTGATTAAAATGGAGTCTATGGGAGATGGCCTTCCAGCAATTCGGAGCTTTCTGCATATCAGGTTTCCAGATAATGGATCCTATACCTGTATAATAATAATTAAGGACAGGTAATGCCCTTAATCTATTGCTTATTGACAAATCGGTTTGCAAGATGCATCACTGCTGACATCACAGGGTGATGACATCACAAAGAGTGGGGGCAGCTTTACATGAGTGTTGGACAGAGCATACAAGTTTATGCAGACCTTTGATTTGGCTTTTCAGGACTGGAGAATGTAATTTAATTTATGCACAATAACTGGCTTGGTATAAGGACCATATAGAAGGATGGCTGTGAACTTTACAACATACTGCACGCAGATTATTTTCCTGATCTGTTTAATTTTAGAGGCAGTGACAGCATTTTAGTAGCAGCATGCCACTATACTTACAGTATATAAACCCTATTTTTTTATGGGAGGTGCCCATCTCCCACCCCCCATCCCACCGCTAACTAAAGGCGGCCATACACGGGGAGATCCACTCGTTTGGCGATGTCGCAAAATGAGCAGATCTCTCCCTGAAATGCCCACCTTGAGGTCGGCGATATAAGGTGATCCGATTGTGGGCCCTAGGGCCCAATGATCGGAACACAATGGAGGAGGTAACAGTGGTCGGATTGCAGGACAGCATCAACAGACATATGCGGCTGCAATCCAACAGGATTTTTAGTCCTGTCCGGTCGACATCTGTCCGACTTTCAACATGTATCGCTCGATTTCTCCTACCTGCCTGTCTCCTATAGAAGGCATGGAGGAGAAATCGAGCGACACATGTTGGATCATTGCCATATCGCCATCTCAGAAGAGGAGCGCATGCAGAGAATCGGCAAGTAATTTCTTATTAAAAACAGTGATTTAAAAGATATAGCTTTGTTTTTGTTTATTTTTGTTAAAAACGAATAAAAAAAAAAATTATGTTAGTGTTCCTTTAAAGCTACCGAATTGCCATTGTAGCCTATGGTGGACCTCCTGGAAGCTTTCCTGTAAAATTTTCTATGTCCTGGAAAATAACACTTTTTAAAAAAAAAAAATTTGAATCGTTCGAGAAAAAAAAATTCGATGGTCGAATTTAGATTTTTTTTTTTTGAAATTTAACCAATAGTTAATGTGCCCCATAGTTTATATAAGCACAATGATGTGACATTTTCTTCATGATCCCTTTACAAACTTCAGTGTTAATGTGGATCTATGATTACTTATAAATTAAATGTTATCACTTGGGGGCAGATTTACTATTGGTCGAATTTGAGGGTGAATTTAAAACCTTCAAATTCGAATATTGAATTTGAAGGTTTTTACTGAAATTCAATCGATTGAACGATCGAATAAAAAAAATTTGACCGAACGATTTTTTTATTCAATCTAAAAATCTTTAAAAAAACCCTATGGGAGCTTCCCATAGGGTTTAATAGCAATTCGGTAGTTATTTCGACTGATGAATATTCAAATAGAATTTTATTCGAATTAATCAAATCATTCAATTCGATCGAATTTGCAAAATTCATGGTCAAAGTGGCCTTCAAAAATATTCGAAAATTCGAATTCTAATCTTTTTGAAAATTCGATCGAATTTCGAATCATTCATGTGAATTTAGTAAATGTGCAAGGGATGTATGTTAAGTATGATATTTTGCTAACTCCAAAGTTGGCACCAGGTCTGCAAACCTATAGCAACCCATCAAGTTTTTTTCCTCTTCTGAGCTGGAATTCCCATCATCCCCCACAGCTGAAAGCTGCTACAACAACAGATAGAGAATAGCACTATAATAATGATGTTTGTTTCTGTAACATGAAATTGGAGTCAGTTCCAATCTATGTTAGTTATAAGATCTCAAAAAAAATTTTTGACTTTTTTGTAACACTTGGGTAATCATACTGTATGTGTACAGAGCTGAATCTATAGGATAAAACATGACATTTATTTTTGGTTACCTGAGTATTATCCGCAAATATTCAATGCCGTCAGATTCTTCACATTTAACTGAAAGTATCAAGTTTCCTAGACTGCTGGCCGTGCAGTAAAAGTTCAAATGATCCTGCAAGAGACTTCCTATTATTAATGATAGAAACATATTTTGCCATTTGTCATTATGTTTGTTGAAAACGAAATAAAGACAAACACAATGTCCTATAAATGTAGCTTAAAAACAATCCAGTTTGCAGTTGAACGCTACTACAATGCAGAATTCTGATTGACATAAGTACAGGTATAGGATCTATTATCTACAATTTTACGGACCTGAAGGTTTCTGGATAAGGGATTTTTCCTTAATTTGGATCACCATACCATAAATCTGCTAGTAGTATCTGCCCTTGGCCTAAAAATGCTCTCATGTCCCACATAGTGGTATATATGAGAACAGCACTCAGTAGTATAACACCCACATTGACCATGACTCCTCCAGTTATAGTGAGTAGGAGAAACAATAGCTTATCTGAAAGCAGTTCCATTGTGAAGTGCTTGCCTTGTCTGAAAGCACAGGATCAGGCCCCACATAGTGAGATGGCTGCCTGCACACCAATATTACAACTAAAAAATACATTTACTGTTAACATCTTATAACATTTTATATAGATTAATAAATTATGTGCAGTGTACACAGTGTAATTTAGTCATAAAAACTACACCATGAAAATCATGATAGAATCCTTTTAATAAAACTCAATCGGAATGTTTTGCCACCAATATGGCTTCATACAGCGTAGTTACCTTCAAGTACAAGGTAAAACTGTATAGGAGATGGACCATAATTCTGGATAATGGATCCCATTCCTGTATAATGTGAATCCCCAGTTCA
>CM044433.1:44928882-44956618 GCA_024363595.1 Xenopus borealis | reverse complement strand
CTGTTTCCTAGGCAAAGTCTGCATCACAAATTGTAGTCAGTTTGTCCCATATAAAGCAAACTTACAATAATTAGCTCAATGTTCTTTAGTGATAACAAGGCCAAAAGGTAGACGAGTGTTGGCTCTGCTGATCTCAGCCTGTGTATTTTTCAGGCTGAGAGAAGCGGATCCACTCCGTGCCCAATCTCCATACAATGGAACCCCATACACTCGAGGGCAGGCACATCAGCGGAGCGGAGGTCTGCCCACATACACAAAACCAGGCATTTTCAGGTCATCCTCGTGCGTATGACTACACACAAACACACCTTATTAAAATCAATGGAGATATTGCATCTAGCGGATCTCCTTTTCTCAGCCTGAAAAAATTAAGCAGGCTGAGAGCAGCAGATAAAATGCCCCATGTGCTATTTGCCTAAAGGAGAACAAAAGCCTGACACAGGATAATATGTAATATTATATATCATATGCATAGGGCTCAGAGGTTCAGCTAAGCCTCTCCAAAAAGAGACCAAATGGAAAGTTTTCAGTAGGAACCCTCCTTAGTCAACCTCCTCCCTTGTCCAGTGTTCTCTTTTGGCAGGTGCTCCCACTGATGTTTTAAAGATCATATTTTGCTTTAGAACACAGCACAGTACAGCCTAGGAAAACCATGCTCAGATTTTTTTACTTAAATCAAACTTTTTTTTTTTATATGAAATCACTACCAGTGGAACATTACAGTTGCATTTGGATTTTATGACTGTGGTTTGTGTATTAATATATTTATGCACAGAATCTGAAACCTGCCAGAAAAGCCATGTAAACACTGCGCATTACCATAGACTTAAACAATGCCCACTGTTTTTCATTTCTCTTTTTACTGTGTATTTGCACAAACACAAAGCGACCAGATGTTAGATGCTGGGATGTGGGTGTAAGATGGAAAGGATAAAGATGGAGACAAAAAAATTGATAGCCAGTGGGAAAACATATGTGTCTATGGCGCGACAGTATGACAATTCCTTTTCAGAAGACATAATGGCTTTTTGCTCAGTGATTAAACACATCCCTATGGGTTTGATGGACAAAGCACAAAACTGGAAAGAATATTTGTGTAGCAGTGATGGGATTGGTGTATAATCACAGAAGAAAAAAGAACATAATACCAAAGCAATCAAGTGTTACATTGAAATAAAACCTGGTAATGTGCAAAAGAGGCCAAATCAAATTTAACATTATAATGCAACATTAACTGATGTTTAAATAAACAGATAAAGCTTACCACTGAGCCGGCACTGACATTTAGCAAACTGATAAAAGTAAATGTGCTTTGCCTATCCTTTCTGACTTGTATAGTTTATGCTATTACATCATAGAAAGTAGAAGGGATTGTAGGGAGAAGTTTCAAGCAAGTGCCTTTTAGGAAAAAAGGACACAATATTGGTACTGGAACACTTGTACCTTACCTGGGAGTTCCAGGAGCAGGATATATATTTTATTTTAATCTAAATTTAAATATGTTATTTTATTGTAAATTGTTAGACAATATTCTTGTCAGCCAGCAGGTGGTAGTGGTACCAACTCCTAAGGTTGGCCTGTAGGGGAATTACCCAGCAGGAGCTCACTAAATGGAGCGCACATGTAGGTATTTCCTCTTTTGGCCTATGGCTAGGGTTGCCACCTGGCCGGGAATTTTACCGGCCTGGCCGGTATTTTTGATGGTCGATCCCAATGTTATTAATAGGGAAAAAAGATAAATATATAGGAAGGCCGGTATTTTTTTTTTTTTTCCAGAAAAGGTGGCAACCCTACCTATGGCTCATGTGCACGCTCGTGGAAGGGGGCATGGCACCAAGCAGGGAAATCTGGCCCTGTACATGCAACTGGCCAGTCTGAAGACAAAGGGGTTTGCATTTTGCAAGGTTTAGGTTGAATAGGACCTCGGTGTGAGGATCACCTCAGTGGTGGTCAGATAGCCGCTAGGTAGCAAGGGCAGTCTTTAGCCAAACAAGGAAGTATTGATTAGAACCCCGGGCAATTGTGTGCCAGGTAGGGTCTGAACAATCAGGGAGTAGGTTATTGAGACATCTAGTTGAAGCCTGTAAATTGTATGTGGACATGACAGAGATGAGGAAGCCTAGAACATAAAGGAGAAGAGTCCCTGGAACAGCAAATGGCACTTTGCTAGTGTTCATCCAAAGGACAGGGGTACTGGAGGCTTCTGAGAGATCCATCACATAAAATAAGATTAAGAAACATTTAAATTACAGGTTGGTATGTAAAAAAAGGTAACAATGCCAAGGGGGATGAATACTTTTGCAAGACACTGTACACTGAAGTTGTCTTAATATTGATATATTTGTACTTTGCCATTCCCTGTGTTGGAGCTCCTTAAAGGAAAACTATACCCCCGGACAATGTAGGTCTCTATAAAAAGATATTGCATAAAATAACTCATATGTAAAGCCCTGCTTCATGTAAATAAACCATTTTCATATTAATATACTTTTTTAGTAGCATGTGCCATTGGGTAATCATAAATAGAAAATTGCCATTTTAAAAAATAAGAACAGCCTCCTGGGATCGTATGATTCAATGTTGCACACAAACATACCAAACAAACTATAAAGTGAGGTCATATGAGCCAATTAACAGACAGAGTTCTGTCTTTTGCTTCCACACTTCTTCCTGTTACAGTTAGAGTTGAAATATTTCTGGTCAGGTGATCTCTGAGGCAACACACAGATCATCCAGAAATGGTGGTTCAAGGCAAGAGATGTAAAAGGGCAATATTTACTTAAATACATATTCCAGTTTGGTAAGATAATTTAATATGCCACTTACTATGACATAAACTACCTGTTGCTCAAGTATTAATTTTGGGGGTATAGTTTTCCTTTAGTAAAAGTCTGCCTGTTTCTTTGCATTGAGGTGTGAAATGTCAATGGTACACACTCACAGTAAAGTTATCTGCCCATATATGGTCCTTCTCACATTTTCACCAACAGTGGGAGCATTGGTTCTCACTGTAATCCACAAATCTTCATATATAGCCACCTTAAAGGGGATGTCCACTTTACAATTAAGACATTTAAATCAAGTCCTAATTTTCGAGATTCCAGTGGTGGTTTCCCTTCGAGAAGCTCAGTTCAAGCCGCAACACCTCTTTACTCATTAGCAAAACATTAATGGAATTGGCTGGCAATAGATCGAAGCTATGCAAATGTGTAAGGAAAGCATGTGCACTACTGAAAACTCCTTCCTATTACTTCCTGCTAATCTCTACAAGAAGTAGTGGAGATTGTATTTGGTGACCCCCTACCTCCACTGAGACACCGCAGGACCCAAGATCGGGTACATGCTGATTTCATTCCAGGATTTCAACAAAATATGAATAAATATGAATAAAAAGGTAGACATCAAATTCAGGGTCAAGCTTTGCCAATGCCAGTGCAGAGTCATGGAGTTTATAGTGAAATGTTTCAGATAGGGAAGGGCAGCCTACAAGGAGCGAGTGAGTTAGTAGCCTGGAGGAGTCCTTGGGAGTATTAATATTAGTCACAATGTTTTACTACTGTATTGCTATAGCTTTGGTTATTAACCACTGGCATCCATGTATATATTTTTAGAGCTATAGCTATAGAGATTGCAAGCTCATACTGTCCCCTAAACCATGTAGAGAAACAGCAATTGTGCATAGGACATTCAGGTTCAGGACCATTACGTTGGACATGCAAATGAGACTCGAGTTAGTACTGCGTCAGTAAAGGGGGTTTGGAAAGGGTCAGTCAGTCAGGGAAAAACATTCTGAAAACCGCTACCAAAGAACAAACAATGTCTATACTAACAAAACAGATCTCACCAGTGTATGGCCTTGACAAAGGACTGAGTGGGGTCCGAAACGTTGCCCCTATTTTGTATGTACATGGGCTAAAATAAACTACTGATCACTTGCTTCACTACAAACAGTGTGCTGCCGGTTTGTTTCTACATTGTATGCTGGACCCATTGGGCAGGAAAGGGTCTTCCGGAGCAAGCACCTGATACCCTGGAATAGGGTTATGCGTGAAGGGTAGAGCACTCCAACTCCATATATACAGTGTATGGCCTATGGCACACCATTCGGGGGGAAAAGTATGTGCAGAGAAAAGGCAGACATGGTCACAAAATGCTAATTTGATCAGTTAAAGCCTTTCCCTATCTTCTCTCCAGAGGTGAGTTTTATCGGCCAGCAGAGAGAATGTATAGTGTGCCATAGGCCTAAGGGCAGAAACACACATGAAGATTCGGGGAGATTTAGTTGTCCAGAGACTAATCACCTCTTCTTCCGGCGACTAATCTCCCCGAAAAGCTAGCGTGATGGCACTCGGATCGCTTCATTTTCCGAAGTCACATGAAGTTTCCTCGTGAGGAAATACAAGTAAAAGCAATAATATTGTAGCCTCAAAGAACAATAGTTTATGGGTTGTCAGGGTCAGTGACCCCTATTTGAAAGCTGGAAAGAAATAGAAGAAGCAGGCAAATGATAAAAAAAATTTAAAAATGAAGACAAATTGAAAAGATGCTTAGAATTAGCCATTCTATTACATAATAAAAGCAGTGTCGGACTGGGATCCCAGGGGCCCACCAGAAAGCCTTAGGCTCAGGGCCCACTTTCCAAACAATTTTATCTCCTCTCCTCACTCAACCTTTATGTTCTCCTATTCTCTTTTCACTACACAATCGAAGAACTATACAGTACTATGTTCTTCCATTATTAAGCCTCTTTGCTCCCATAAGTAGGGAATAACCATAAAATATGCAAAGCAAGAGGCCCACTGACACCTGGGCCCACCGGGAGTTTTCCTGGTATCCCTGTGGGCCAGAACGACACTGAATAAAAGTTAACTTGAAGTGAATATTTTTCTAACAATGACTGCAGTAAAGTTTGCACAAACATAAATGCACTTGTATTAAGCCAATGACTTCTTTGCTGTCATAATGTACAGTAGGCCCTAAATGTCAATGTCAAGCATGTAAACTTGGTTTCTAATGGTAGCTCTGCTGCTGAAAACACATAGGATTATCTCAAACTAATTATAGTGTTTGTTTTAAGAAAATAGATAAAACAGTTGTTTTAACCTTTGCACTGTGATCTGACGACTGTAATGTTTGGTTGCATTCAGTGGACCGCATCACAAGGTGCCTGCGTAGGGAGTAGTGGTTTTATTTTTACTTTCAGTTTGTTATTGGAAGCAAATCTACCAGGATATAAAACCTCATTTACAAATCCCAAAGCAGGGTCAGCTTAGGCTGGCAGGACACCAGGTAAAAACATGGTGGGCCCTACCGACCCAGACCGAACCTGTCTACTGCCTGCAGGGGCCCATACTGCCCCGATTCCCCTCCCACTGGTGCTGGGAAGAGGAACATGTAGGGGACCCAGAAGGGGGTTGTGGCTCGGGCAGGAGACCTGGAGGGTGGTAGCAGCTAGGTTGGGGGGCCCAGATGGGTTATGGTCAGTGTGGTGGGACCAGAGAAGTGTTGTGGCTAGGGCAGGGGGTTTTCAGCTGGTTCAGGGGTTTCAGGGGGGCCAGGAGGGGGGGGTAAGGGCTCCTATGGCGGAAGCCCGGTGGGCCTCAGACCCTCCAGTTCAATGTTGTTCAAATGCAACTGCAATTTGCTATACTGGATGCAAAACTGAGTGTAATTAGACATGCTAATAAATGTATATGCACCTATACATGTTTATTACTAGTGATGGTGAATCGGTGGCGTTTTGCTTCACCGAATTTTTAGCGAATTTCTAGAGAAATTCGCAAAATGGCGAAAGACTCACGAAACGATGCCGTTTTTTGCATTAAAAAAAACGAGACACCGGTGAATTTTCACCGGCGCCTCACGAATTGTGTGTATTTGCCGCAGGTGAATAAATTCGCCCATCACTATTCATAACCATCTTTGGCAAGTGTCATTGCACCGGTTTATCTCGCTTTTATGAATATCGTGCAGTTTTGCACAGGAAAACCTTGTTCTTTTAGTGGCTTCTATCTACATGTGCAACTGATCTGAGTCCAGGGATGTTAATAGTCCAAGCTATTACTGACCCACTCTAGTGAACTGAACAAGCTGCCACTTGTTCATGACATGTCAATATTTTGAAAATGGACTTAATTTACTAGAATGGATGCAGGTAACTTATTTACAAACAGCGGAAATGCAAAGCGGAAACATTTTACCAACAATGCAGTGCTCTCCTCCAGATTCCCATGGTCCTTCCCAGCTTCTGATAAATAGCGTGCGGCACCAGTTGCATTCAATAAGCATTGGCTTTACCCCACCTAAAAATACTTAAGATTCTATGTTCTTACTTTTTGCCTTTGTATGCTGTACTGAATCAGAAAATAAAAAGGTACGGGTGCTGTATTTTCTACATAGCTGCAGCTAAAATTGCACTACATTATGAGCAAGATGAATATCGGAATTTTCCATTTCTGTAATGGAGAAGAATCTTATGGATAAGAGATGAGATAAAAAGACCAGTTATGGAAGCTATGTTTTTCGTTAAGACTACAAGGGTCTGCATTATTATACATGCGCTGCACAGACGGAGACAGATACACCACTCAAATGAAAAACTAGTTTAGCTCTTCTCCAGCTTCCTATTTGCACTGCAATTTGTTTGATAGATACTGAAATGATAAAAAAAAAAAAACAGCTGTCAGGAAGGATTGGTCCCCTTTCCAGTCTGGGCATACAGATCATTAAACATTTCCTTAATTCCTGTTACTAACAGTGAAACCTCCTGTGCTGAAGAAATGCAGTTCGACTCAATCTGTCAACCCACCAAACATGCTCATTCAGGAAGGAAATGCTCCACTTGAACTAAGTAAATATAGCATTTTCTGCTACTTTTTTCTTACTTGTTTATTATCATTTTCATGTACCTTATTAAAGAGTGATGGTGTTTTTCTATTGGACCCTGGAGTTTAGTAATGGGTGTGTAAGGTTGCTACATAAGGGCCCTTACACACGGGCGTTTTGGACCTGCGCTCCCCTGCGTTGCGTTTGGCTGCGTTCAGCCACAGGGGAGCGCAGGTATAGACGCACCTCATTCTTTTCAATGGGCCTGTACTCACGAGACGCGTGTAAGCGCCGAACGCAGGTTCAGACGCAACATGCTGCATTTTTCCTGCGTTTGGCGCCGACATGCGTTCGTGTGAGTACAGCCCCATTGAAAATAATTGAGTGCGTCTATACTTGCGCTCCCCTGCGGCTGAACGCAGCCAAACGCAACGCAGGGGAGCGCAGGTAAAAACGCCCGTGTGTAAGGGCCCTAATATGTAGACCTCTTCCAGGGTAATGGGAGTTGGGAAGGCCTTTACTATGCAAAGTGGGCATCTCATCATGGATTCCATTGAAAGCAGATGTTTATACAGCAGCCACAGCACTGGGGATAGCAACATACAACTATATAGTGAATAAAGTACCCCCTTTTGTAAAATATAAGGATATTATAAGTTACCGAGGAGTTTCATGACCATATATGTTTTTATACAGGTCATGGAACTCCAAGGTAACTTCTAATATCCTCATATTTTGCAACTGGGGGTACTTTATTTATTATAATACACACATTTCAGTGAGTCATGTGACAGAAATGACATCAGAACTCACAGTTTATAACTAATGACATCAGAACTCACCGTTTATAAGGATATAATTTACAAGATATTCACAGCTTTTGTGTATTATATTAATATTAATGCACAACTGACCCTTTTTTCTGTATACCTTCAGTTACAAATTACCAACACACATTCTCTCACAGTGTTCTTTCTCAGGACCCTTTATATACACACACACACACTGATAATGTTATATTATAGCCAGCAGCAGGCACAGTGGAAGTAAACAGTTCCCTTAAAATGTAAAATCTCTGTTAATATGCAATATGCTGCAGTTTAACATACCTCCCAACTGTCCCTTTTTAGAGGGACAGTCCCTCTTTTGACAGCTCAACTTGCAGTCCATCATTTGTACTGGAAAATCCCTATTTTCTCTGCACTGAACAGCCAGAAAAAGATACAAAGTTTCTAACTTAATTGGCTTTTGGCAGAGAGCCCAGAACAGCTAAGAGGTGCAAATAAGATACTTTAATAACATGCCACATTTTGTAGAATTAACATTGGTAATTGGGGGGGGGGGTGTGGTCAAATTTAGCCACGCTACGTGTGAAAAATTTTTTTGTTGGGAGGTATGCAGTTATACATCTTACAATTCCCACAATGCAGTGGATAAAAATTGGTAAATTGCAGCTGTTATTTCAAGTTTATTATATACAAAAAATACGGTAAACTTTACTAATCTTTTTATTTCATACTGAATCTATTGCACCAGCCTAAAGTTTCTGCTTGTCAATAGCAGCAATGATCCAGGACTTCAAACTTGTCACAGAGGGCAGGCCCTGGCCTAGGGTGGCAAACTTTTAGGGGTGGCATGCCACCCAGTCTCTTGCTAAGCAGCACCAGTGCTCTGGCATTTGCACTACCGGGAGGTGCGGGCAGCTGTCGATAGGACCGAATGGTGACGTCACGCACGGGCACTAGGACTGCACGGCCTAGAGGCGCTCACAGTGGAAATCCTGATGGGGTCACCATCTTGGGAAGTGTCTGTGACACTCACATGCTCAGTGGGCTCTGAGCAGATGTTGAGAAGCTAAGCTTAGGGGCCCGTCACAAATTATCAAGCAGAAAATGAGGTTTGTCTGTAATTAGGGTTGCCACCTTTTTAAGAAAAAAATATGGGCCTTCCTATATATTTAGCTTTTTTCCTATTCATAACATTGGGATCAACCAGCAAAAATACCGGCTAGGCCGGTAAAATACTGGCTAGGTGATGATGCTACAGGGCTCATTATTAAATTCTGATGCTAGTTGCACTGGGGTCTGTGCAGCCATATGTCTGTATTATTTGCTAATCAGCCTTATATTGTGACTATATTTCTATTCTATGTGTACTGTATATTGGGAGTGGGTCCCTAAGCTCAGTAAGTGACAGCAGCACAGAGCATGTGAATCAATGAATCAGCAGAAAAGAAGATGGGGAGCTACTAGGGTTGCCACCTTTTGTAAATTTTTTTACCGGCCGGTGGGGGTGGGGTCAAAAAGGGGCGGTTCATGACGTCAGAAAGGGATGGGGCCAAAAAGGGACGTCATGTGACATCAAAAAGGGGCGGGCAATGACCTTTTGGGAGCTTGGCCAAGAAGCGGAGCCTTCAAGAAAGGGAAAAGGGTAAGTTTACAGGGGATTGGGGGCTGGCCGATTGGTCTTTTTAAGGGTATTACAAATTTACCGGCAGCTACATTGCCGGTAAATTTGTAATACTGGCCCCGGCCTTGACAGGTGTTTTACCGATTAGGCCGGTAAAATACCAGCCAGGTGGCAACCCTAGGAGCTACTGGGGCATCTTTGGATACACAGATCTTTACTGCTAAAGGACTGTGGTTGCATTGGGTTGGCACAGAAGCACAAAACATAATGTACAATATTTCTATCTATTTCTTTAGTTAAGATTTAGCTCTCCTTTAAAGTAGACATACATTTCAATGCTAATATTGCTATGTAAAAAGTCAATGCAATCAGATCCATTACTATGTAACAGGTGAGGAGACTCATAGTTCCCCGTACAATATTGATTGACGTTACTGTGTTAAAGGGGTTGTTCACCTTTGGCTTTGAGTTAACTTTTAGTATAATGTAGAGAGTGATATTCTGAGACAATTTGCAATTGGTTTTCATTTTTTATTGTTTGTGGTTTTATAGATATTTAGCTTTTTATTCAGCAGTTCTCTATTTTGCAGTGTTAGCAATTTGGTTTCTAGGGTACAAATTACCCTAGCAACCTTGCATTGATTTGAATAAGAGAATGATAAGTAATAAAAAGTGGCAATAGCAATACATTTGCAGCCTTACAGAGCATTTGTTTTTAGATGGTGTCAGTGATCCCCATTTGAAAGCTGCAAAGAAATATAAGAAAATTGCAAATCATTAAAAAACTATGAAAAATAAATAATGAAGACCAATTGAAAAGTTTCTTAGAATTGGCCCTTCTACAATATACCAAAAGTTAACTTGAAGTGAACCACCCCTTTAAGTGTTTGCCACAGTGCCAGCAAAAAAAACAACTATTGCTCCAATGCAGTAGACGCTGAGGTTCTTTTCGATCCATACCATATGAATAATGGCAGCACACAGCATGACTTAAACAGACAATGACACAGAAAAGGTTATGGGTTAGGCCAGAATCTGCTCCTCCTCTCCTACTCTGCTGATTGAAATGTCTGCACCCAGAAACACTGCCTCCGCTTGGATGCAGGCACATGCAGCGACTTTCAATGAGAATTAAATTTGTAGGAAAAGAAAACAAACAAAATTGTGGACCTTGAAATGGAGGTGTGGAGGCCATGATCGGGTCTCGTGTCCCTATATGAAAATGTGTTCATGTTTTTACAAATCAGATAGCAAGCAGCGTGTTGCACAGTACATTATTCATTATTCTGCTTCTGGCTTTATTATCTCCCTGTCCTATATATCTATTTGGGGAGGGGGGGTCATGCAGAAGCTTGGGCACTTGCTCCTACTGTAGCTAGCTACCAATCAGAATATAGCTTCCACTGGTGCAGATATGATCATTAAACTAAATATCAGATTTGTTGCTGTGGGTCTGCAGGGATACAACTACATATATTTTGTGTGGGTTTTAAAACTTTTTAAGAAACCTTGGCATAATTCCAGCTTCCCTGGGCTATTTGCTGGCTCCATATGTTCCATTAATATGTTCTTATTTACTTATCCTCTGCTGTTTCCATCAAGGTCAGAGTTTTCAGTGCCATAGATAGTAACAAGACACTGGATACTTATAATATTAGGGACAGGCTAGACTGTACATGGAATAGAAAATAGCATTCCTGAGATAGAAAGCACAAAAAAAAAAAGAATGTTGCCCATGCAAGAATATGAAATACAACCATTCAGTGAGAGCAATCCAGTATGTATAGAGCATTTCCTATTGCTCAGAAAGCCACAAGCCTTTTCTAATCATAACAGGAATGGCATCTCCAGTGTAAGAAAAAGCCTGTCACACACTGATTTTATTCTCTTTGCAAAGAAGACCTTTGTGGGAACAGGAATAACATACACTGTAGCATTTGCCAATCCTAGAGTGCCATGATATTTGGCATCCAAGCTAATCAGCTTTTAGCTATTAAACTGTGGTTTCTTTTGATTTATCAATTTTTGGAGCAGTATTTTTTATTTTTTTTATAAAAAACACTTGGAATTGTAATATATCACATATTTCCCAACTGTCCCATTTTTAGAGGGGCAGCCCCTCTTTTGACAGCACAACCCACAGTCCCTCATTTGTACTGGAAAGTCCAGTTTTTCTCTGCACTGAACAGCCAGAAAAAGAAACAAAGTTTCTAACTTAACTGTAATAACTGAAAAAAACTTTTTACAAAATTTGTGTGGCCACAAATATTGCCACGCTCAGGACGGCAACTTTTTTGTCCCTCTCTTTATTTCCCAAATGTTGGGAGGTATGTATATAATATTCATTTTATAAAATAACAGCTGTAACAGTTCAGCATCATAGGATACTTATTCCAGGCTTATCACAGAATCAGACTGTGGGTTAGGGGCCCAGTTGCACAGAAGCTTCAGGGACCAACACACAACCAGCCCCCCCACCTCTGCCCTCCCCCCACTGAAGCCGCACACCCCGTCCACACATTATTTCGAATTTGATGCAGCCGTGATCGGGCCAGGAAACAGGCAAATGTGAATTGACCAGGGTTTATGCCTCTGAGCTGCCCCAGTCTGGCCTAGTATTCCCCAATATGCAATAAAAGGTACACTGTTTGCCCAGATGTAGTAACCCAGAGCAACCAATCAGAATATTGCTTTTAAACAAGTAACCTGGGAATGCTAACTGTTGATTGTTAGCTGTAGGCAATTGAACCCATGTTTTACTTGCTGATTGGCTGCTTTAGGTGATAAGACCTCTAGCAAAGTTTGCACCTTTTATTACATGATTGTTCCAAATATCCAAGTCATCTTCCTCTTTCAATTTAGTCCACGCTGCTGCCTTCTGCTTTATAAACATTGTCTTCTACATTGCATTTGATGCTCTAATGTGGGAGTCTCCAACTTTTTTTACTCATGAGTCACATTAAGATGTAAAAAGAGTTTGAGAGCAAAGCAAGCATTAACATGTTCCCATAGGAATGACAGACTACAGGAGGCTCTGGTTGGCAGTACACCTGTTTTTATATAACTAAAACTTGCCTCCAAACCAGGTATTCAAAAATAAGCATCTGCTTGGAGGCCACTGGGAGCAACATCCAAGGGGTTGGTGCACAACATGTTGCTCACAAGCCACTGCTTGGGGATCACTGCTCTAATGGAATGACAGCTGGCATGGATAGCAGCAGTATATAATGTTAAAGGGTTTATATCATCTTTTAAGGAATGGACAGGTTGTAAAGCTCTTTCAGTTGATAAAATGTAGGAAGTCTCCCAGATTGCCAGATTTTTCCTATTTTTCTGCACAAAAACAACTCCCGAGAGTATGCCTCTATCTGGATTTTTAAATGTAATATTCAGTACAAAAGTCATAAAAAAATAACTCTAAAGCAAAGAACAAATGCAAAATAAATGCAAGGCACAAACAGTAGCTGAGCAAACTGACCAGCAGTATCTTTTGATACATTTGATTGGCAGAGCAGGTGGTTTAGATGTGAAAACAAATCTCAGAACTGCTGAATTTTCTATGTTTCTAACACAATATTGAGGTCAGTAGTTTTTTTCCAACTGGCAAAATGCAATGAAGGAGTCTGTCATGATTCATAAAGGCAAATGCATTGTGGGACTTGTAGTTCCATAACAGCTGGAGAGCCAAGGTTGCAGATCCCTGCAAAAAAGGAACAATGGATGCCAATGAAGTGGTATGTCCTAGTTTAAGATTCTCTTGTTACTTCCTTCCAGGCAGTGACCCCTAGCAAATATAGTGATCCACCAGTCATGGTACCATCAAAGCAGCAGCATACGTTTACACCCAACCAGGACTGGACTGGGATTCACAATAGGCCTTGCCATTCCTACTACACAGAGGCCACAACAGCCCTCACCAGCCCACTTAATAGTCACTTTCTATGGCAACTTACAGCAGCCCATCTGGCATTTGCCAGAACCCACAGATTGCCAGTCTAGGCCTGCACCCAAACCTCACAAACTTTAATAAAATACTAAAACCATCCTGAAACAGAAAACAACACTACATCCGATAAATAGGATCATTAGCAGGCATGTGTGTAATAGCACCAGGCTTCTTGCTAACTGAATGTCTTTTATAAAGCAGGACCTGGGATCCTGGATATTTATCTCAGTGACAGCTTTCCGTGTTTGCCAGCTTTTACCACTGCCCTTCAGTTATTGACCCTGAAGTGATTAACCACGTGGCCTCCAGCACACTGCAACTCACACATAATCTGCACTAACATTTACCTCACTGCCAACGGATGGAAATACAAAACTCTGAGAATCTGTACAACCTAATTTTATTTAGCATGCAGTTAGCCATTTTTTCGATAACCCCACAGCAGGACAAAAATAAAGTTTACATGATTATTCCAAGTTACACAGTTGCTAACATTACGTATGAATGTTACCTCATTTGCTATGCTTTAAGATCAGTTCCCCACAGGGCTTTTACTAAAGTAGTACTGTTTACTAAAAATCTACCATCATTTTCCAGCCAATTTTTTCGAGACATAACTTCACCCACCATAATCACAAGCAAATTGTTGCACTTGCACACTCCCCATTTATGTCCTGTTAAACTGAATTAGGCACCTATAGGCACAACATAGCGCCTGGTCAAGACAAGTGTTAGATAAACGGCTTCCTTGCATCACATTATGCTGCACCTTGCACACCAACATATTTACAAATAACAGTAAAAAGCACTTAAAGTAAGCACAAATTCTTTAAGTATTTCGTATTCAAACCTCCCAGCATTTATTTTGGAAATAAAAAGAGGGACAAACCCATTAATAACCATGTTCATTTTACAATATTTGGCAGGCTATGAAAGTTTAAACATATTTCTGTGTTTTTTTTTCCCAGTTATTACAGTTTTGCTAATGAAGGTGAATTATATCGTTACAATTCTTTATTTGCTAATATAGAAATTTCTGTTTCTGGCTGTTCAGTGCAGAGAAAAACGGGACTTTCCTGTACAACTGAGGGACTGCGGGTTGAGCTGTCAAAAGAAGGACTGTCCATCAGTTGGGAGGTATGTGTATTAATGGGGTAAATTATGAGCTAATTTTTTTATGATGAGCTGCACCTTCAAATAACATACAGCTACCAAATATTTCTGCATTCTAATGAATTACAAGAAGATAAACTAATATAAATGCTTCACTACTGTTCTCCCAATTCCATTCCAACCCCCTCACCAGCTTTGTTTTGGATTGACCAGCAGAATATTTGTTGGCACACTTTACACAGAGATCAAATATATTGAGTAACTGTGCAGTAGCACTCACCATGAGTTTAATGTTGGATTGTCCTATTCTCAATAAAATAATCCAATAAATGGATACAGTTGATTCCTGGATAGACACAAGCAGGCTACAGGTCTGGGGCTTTTCTCCAGCGGGTGATTATCCAACTCACTTTGCTCTAAGTATCATTAGGCAATGTAATTAGGCAAGTATTTCTCCGAAGCCTTTCCCCTCAGCAGTTCAAGCAGACGGTAGATCTACTGGCATGATTCAGTCTGTCTTTTAGGAGGCAGGTGAAACCTTATCAATGTTTTTCTGAGCTCAAATAAAATGTTAACCCTGTTCAATGCTGGACAGAAAAATAATAGAAATATTCATAGTTTTAAATTATTATTGTCACAGTAAAGTGATCCAATTTTAATAACTGATTTTTAAAACTTCTGTAATTATACATAATACTCTGTAAATATTAAAGGGATTATGTCATGGTTTTTATGGTGTCGTTTTTATTACTAAATTACTTTACCATATCAAATGTTATCCCTGAACCAACAAGTATATATTTTTTAAAGTTGTAAAATTGGTATGTAGGCAGCCATCATTGTGCCTGGTCATGTGCTTTCAGAAACAGCCAGTAATTCATGATGAAACTGCTTTTCTCCAAAGAACTTGCAGTGGGACTTGGGTTTTTACTATTGAGTGATGTTCTCATCTACCAGGGAACTGTTACCTTCCCATTCTTCTGATGGTAGACTGCTGGGGGGTAAATGGAGGTGGGTGGTTTCACTCCAACTTGCAGTGGAGCAGTAAAGAGTGACTGAAGTTTATCACATGACTGAGGACACCTGGGAAAATTACATTTAAGAAAATCTGTTTACAAAAAAAAAATTTTTTTTTACTTACAACCTGGTCTACTTAGATACTGATCTTATTTAATTTAGGGGGTTACTTACTAAACCCTCGATTTGTTTTTAGGTTCATTATAACCTGATGCTGCTAATAGCTCAAATCAAAAACCCAGCATGTCAAACCTGTCGAGGTCAAGTATAAGTCAATGGCAGATGTCCGTATGCCAATTTTAAGATATCATGGTCTGTGCTGGGTTTACCCCAATAATCTTCAGGAGTAAAGTCTTAAAAAGTCAAGTTTTCGCTCTATGTTATTGAGTTTTTTCCTGACCCGATTTATTATTATATAAGTTATATTATTATATATATGCAAACATCTTCATGAATAATTTCGAAGAGAGGTATATATATCCTAATGAATTGTTTTTACAACATTGTAAGATCTGGTTGAGATTTATCGATGATGTGTTTGCAATTTGGAAGGGGCCAGATTGGACACAGCCTTTCACCAACAAATCAACTCGGGGTTATCACACATCAAATTCACCTTAAACTATGACAAAAAATAGCTTTTCTTAATACCATGGTATTGAATTGTGATGGGAGATTAGAGGCAGATTTATTTGTTAAATCTACAGACAAGAATACCCTCCGTCTTTCCATCCTTGGGCTACTAGGAAATTGTTTCAGAAGTCGCAGTTTTAACGTGTTAAACGGATTGTAACTGATGATAAGTGGGTGGGAGTACGTTTAGATGAGATGGAGCAAAAGTTCCCCCAAAGGGGTTATCCCCTAGCTTTGTTACAACAACAACACAAGGAGGTGGAGGGCAAACAAAAGACAGCCAACTGTGGCAACAATAAAAATAATAATAATAATAAATTATAATGCCCTTTATCTCAAAATTTACATCCCTCTGCAGGGAGATGTCCAAGGTTATAAATAAACATTGGGGTATATAGTAGTGTGTGCTTCAACCACCTCATGTCAATTCCTTTCGGGCAGAGTGCAGAGCAGTATATAGGCCCTAGCCATGGGCCAAATGTACAACAGAAAGGAAATAACTGCAGCACCTCTTGTTTGTAGATGTGAAAGGGCAAGACAAGGCCCGAAACGTTGCCTGTTACTGACCAACTGTAATAAATTGTTCACATCTACAAACAAGAGGTGCTGCAGTTATTTCCTTTCTGTTATAAATAAACATTGGGGTCTGTTAAAGGAGGGTATTCCCTCAGTGGAAGTATTTAAAAATTTACCCCTTATGTCTTATAAGAAACATAAAACGGTCGGTTCTGTATTGGTCTGATCAGACCTGTGTGGTAAACAGAGCAAACAAGGAAAAATGGGACTTTTCTCTGCTTATCGTGCAGCTGTTGCTCCAGTTGCCAAAAGGGAGATGTTATATACCATCCACTTAAAGGTTACCCCATTAAGATCAAGGGATACTATACATGTACATCTTCCTTTATATATATATCTTTGTATATCTTTGTATATCATCAAACGCAAATGTAAAAATGCAAAAATGTAAATGCAAAAAAATCAAATGTAAATCATCTTTTTATATATCTTTGTATATCATCAAACGCCCTTGTGACCAGGTATATCTGGGGCAAACCAGCGCATGATACGAGAGAGAATAAGGGAGCATAAGTCTGTTATTAGGCTAAAAAATGGATCAGGCTGTGGCAGGTCATTTTGTACAGGAAGGACATGGGATCCAACCACTAAAATTTCAAATCATTGATCATGTACCTTCGTTCCATCAGGGAGGAGATAGGAATAAAGAATTGTTAGAAAGAGAGGCCTGGTGGATACGACATCTAGAAACTATGGAACCTTTGGGTTTTAATTAAGAATGACTTACACCCAATATTCAGATAATTGTTTTTAACTGGTTTTTATTTTATGTTTTATTTTTACAGATTCTGGAAAGTGAAATAACTGAAAGATGTGTTCCACCAACAACATGTAGATATGTCTATGTCTGTAATTTAATTTTGATTAAACATTTAGCCAATAGATGGTGCTATGTTAAATAGCATAAAGATGTTTGACCAGGTGTGTAACATTAGCTTGATAAAGAGCCACGTGGTGGCTTGAAACCTTGAACTGTCCAGATCTTTCAGCCATATGTAGCAAATAAAGGCTTTTTAAGTAAACTCATGGATGGTGCTGTCTGCTACAAAGCTGGGCCCAAACTCAAGGACTCAAGCAAACTCTCAAAGAGACCAGGGTTGCATGCCAGGTAAAAATTGGAAACCACCTTTGCATTTGTTTAAATATCCTGCATGTAAAGCAAAGAACATATATCACAGTCTAAGGAATCACATCAGAATAATATGGAAAGGGGATGTGTTAAGCAATATCCTACCAGATTTGTGAAGTTTTACTGTGAGATCAGTAGATGATGATGGGGCATAAACATGGCTTTCGTGATCAATATACTTATTCAGCTTCCATTCTACCTTTGGAGAACATATACCCCTTTTCTCTTTTTTTGTGTGAATTTTTCAATTGTTTTTAGTTTTATAATATCAACTTCCTTTAACCTCTCTACACGGAACACTAAGGGGTAGATTCATCAAAGAGTGAAGTTAAGAGTGAAGTTCCGCCACTAGAGGGAAATTCCACAGCTCTAAATTCATTTCTATGGGATTTTTAAAGGCGTATTCATCAAAGGGTGAACTTTCACTTCGCCCATTGATAAATATGCCTTGCAAAATCGCATAGAAATTAATTGAGAGCTGTGTAATATCCCTCTAGTGGCGGAACTTCACTCTTTGATGAATCTACCCCTAAGACCTTTTTGGTCAAGGGCACCTTATTTTATTTGGGGTTTATCATAATCACTGCGGCTGATAATAGGTGAAGGCACAATTACCTTAATAATTAAAACTAAATTTTATTGGTTAAATCAGAATATTATTGCTGCCCCCATGAGAAAACTTACTTAATTCCAAGTTTTCAGTCATCATACTTTTTTGTTAAATTGCTTCTTGTTACTCACAAGATCTTATTAAAGGTTTCAAATATTCTAACTGATAAAGCCTCCATAATTTATCCTCTGGGCCAGACAATTACCACAGCCCAGCATTTATTTCAGTAAGAAGACAATTGAAGCTGTGTGTGTGCTGTAATTTGCTGTGGCTCCATCTGTTGTATTGATTTTAGCCTCAATGGAAACAATAACTGTATTTTTATCATGCAGAATATCTTTTATAGTTAGTGTGAGTTATAGTAGGATGGCTAAACTGATGCTGTTTTATACATCAGCAGCCTTTTTATGAGGCAGAATTTGAACTGCACAAAGGGTTAGGTCAATTTTGCCCTTTTGCTAAACATTCTCTTGTCTGACTTGCCCCAAACACTGCAAGTGTTCAGCATCTATTAATTCATGTACTTATTTGGGCAAAAGTATTTCTCGTTCAAATACTCATCCAATGTATTTGCCCATCATATGCCTCTCAAATAGTTTTTAAAGGTGTTTATAATAACATATTACATTAACCCAGGGATATATCACAGGAAATGATTTGATTTTCCTTATTTTCAGATTTTTTTTTATAGAATTGTGCAGAAGTATTACACCAGAAAGCTGTATATGATAACTATAAATTCAACAACAACAATAATGTATGTTAAATAAATCATGACTGGAGGAATGCTCCTTAAATTTTATTATTTATGTTATACAAGTGGTTAAGAAAAGGAATGATATCGTCAGAGGATAATGCTGAGAGCTTACTGACTTTTACCATTTTGTTGAATTTTGTTGGGCAATACAGTCACTGTCTGGTTCTGCTCACTGTTCTACAAAAGAAGCAAAATCAAAATGTTTGGAATCTGCTTAGGGTAATGGCAGAGGAACAAAACATCGACCTGCTTATTTTCCTCCAGTGTGGGCAACAAAATGGTAAAAATTACATTCCTACTGGCATTACTGTAAAGGAATGGTGCATTGCATATGTTACATATACAGTAGGTAAAAGGAGAATGAAAGTTCCAATCCAAGAGGTGTGACAAATATTAAGGCACCCCCAAGGTTTGCAATATCTACCTGATACAATGGGGCTGGTTTTAGCAGAAAACTGCACTGGCCCAGGGCACTGCAAGCAAATGAGTAGAGTAACAAGCCATACCTTAACAAAAAAGGCCAACCTTTTTTGCTCCACTGGATTTAGCCACTGGATTTTAAATAAAGAAGAAGGGAGCACTGGTTACTCGCAAGTGTCCCAGGCCAGTGCAGTTGTCTGCAACCAGGAGCACTGGGGAAATAGGCAAGTCAATACAATCCTTGGGGAGTGCCTTACATTCCTCTCCCCCCTTGGACTGGAGCTTTCCTTCTCCTTTAAGTTTCCCCACAAATCAACTGGGGTTACTACTGATATATATATATATCATGGGTAAGTGGGTGCCCTCCTGATGCTGGTTAGTCTGGCACCAATGCAGTAACCCATGATAACCAATCACAAACGTACATCATTTTAGAGTAGTATAAAAAAGTAATAGGAGAAATATGTATTTTTTCAGCAAAACAAATTACTATGAGGAAATGTAATAAAAGGCCCGTCGTTTTCCCACAGGGAGTTAAGCTTTTAAACAGATGACCAAAAAGTACTGCTAATTGGCTTTTATGGGTTACTGTACTTGGGTAAACTTAGTACGTTACCCATATTTTATTATTTGAAAAAGGTTTTGCTCATTTTGATGTATTTAGTGACCTATTGGCCAGTGGGGAAAAAAACCCTGCAAAAAATATGGTTTGTGCCAAAGTGCACTGCATGTAAGAAATCTTACTGAAAAAGTAATTTTGTATCTGCACCAAAAATAATACACCAACTTCATGTACGTAAGTCTACATTTGCATTGGAATAACTGTCTAGTTTATGAATTTTATATTGCAAAATACAAAAAAAAAACACAAATTAATGCAAATTTTCACCAATTTTTACATTTTTTTTATTTGATTACACATAGTTTGTTCTAAAGCTACTTTATTACAATATGACCCTAAATTAAAATATAGTTGCTCAATTAGAAAATCATATTTAATTAAACAAAGTCATTTCATTTCCTGATCATCTTTTATCAAATCTAATTGTTATTGTTTATGCTAATATGTCTTGATATCCTGCTAGCAATGCTGTGGCATTGAAATCTCACTTATTGTGTTATCAGAGTCATATATATTTTATGGTCATATTTTTCATGCAAAAATCTATGAGAGAAAATATTACTTTAGCTCCAAGACTAACTGTGAAGCATAGAAAATGATCTGGTAATATTACAAGGGACATCATCTCCTTTGGAATAAGAAAATCAGTATCCCAGTGTTGCAGATATAAATTAGAATTCTTAAGACATATTTCTGCAAAACAAATTTCTGGGCCTGCAGTGAATCAACTTGTGATGGCAGATGTTAGTTGGGCTAATCTGCCAGTAGTACCATGTTAGCCATTATTCATGTTACATTTTTAATATATAAGGCCTGAAGGTCTGGGAATTTTTAATATTAAAAATTTGAATGCGTGTATTCTTACAGACAAGAGTTAGTCAATAAAAAGTGGCATTAAGCTGTAGCAATGTACATTAATTGCTTCTATAATGATGACTCCTATCCTCTTGCTTAAAGGGAAACATGGGAATAGTGCTGCTCCAGCAGACTTCTGCACTGAAATCCATTTCTCAAAAGAGCAAACAGATTTTTTTATATTCAGTTTTGAAATCTGACATGGGGCTAGACATATTGTCAATATACCAGCTGCCCCATGTCATGTGACTTGTGCCAGCACTTTAGGAGGGAACTGCTTTCTGGCAGGCTGTTTTTTTTCCTTCTCAATGAATGGAACACAGTGGGACATGGGTTTTACTATTGAGTGCTGTTCTTAGATCTACCAGGCAGCTGTTATCTTATGTTAGGGAGCTGTTATCTGGTTACCTTCCCATTGTTCTGTTGTTAGACTGCTGAGGGGGGGAAGGGAGGGGGTGATATCACCCCAACTGCAGTGCAGCAGTAAAGAGTGATTGAAGTCTATCAGAGCACAAGTCGCGTGATTTGGGGCAGCTGGGAAATTGACAAAATGTCTAGCCCCATGTCAGATTTCAAAATTAAATATAAAAAAAATCTGTTTGCGCTTTTGAGAAATGGATTTCAGTGCAGAATTCTTCTGGAACAGCACTATTAACTGATGCATTTAGAAAAAATTATTTTTTTTCCCATGACAGGATACCTTTAATGTGTGGTTTTGATGTCACTGGATTCCATAAGCCACGGTTGCCTGAACAATTACTTCTAATTCTTGAGGTGGCCACACACGCAGAGATCCGCTCGTTTGGCGATGGTGGCCATACATGGGGCGATAAAAGCTGCCGACAGACTGAGACCATTGGTCGGCAGCTTATCAACCCATGTGGTGGGCCCCCCCGACGGGCTTCCCCAGATTTCGATCGGGCAGGATTAAAAATCACATCTGTTCGTTGATGCGGTCCCGCAATCCGACCGCCCATATCTGCGCCATTCTGATCAGATCGTTGGCCCTAAGGCCCACGATCAATTCAGCCCCATATCACCCACACCCGCAACATCACCAAACAAGCGGATTAAAGCCACCTTTATTTGTAATTGGGTTTTGATAGAATCTATCAGAAACAGGTTCATACCCCACAGAGGTCAATGCATACCTCCCAAATGTCCCTTTTTGGAGGGATAGTCCCTCTTTTGAGAGCTCAATCTGCAGTGCCTCTTTTGTACAGGAAAGTCCCTCTTTTCTATGCACTAAACAGCCAATAAAAGAAACAAAGTTTCTAACTTAATTGACTTTTGGAAGAGAGCCCAGAACAGCTAACAGGTGCAACTAAGATACTTTGTAACAATTTAGACAAGGAGAAATATTTTCAAACTTTCATAACCTGCCAAATTTTTTAAAATGAACATAGTAATTAGGGGGTGTGGTCATTAAAATGGGCATGGTCAATACATTTGCAATGATACGCATGCCAAATTTTTTTTTTTACTTCGAAAATGTTGGGAGGTATGGTCAATGTTTAATAGTACAAAGAAGGCATGCACCAAATCCAAAATTTGGTTTGAGATTCGGGCGTATCGGAACCATTTTCAGCAGGATTCACCTGAATGTATTAGCCTGCCCAAACCCTATAAAACACAGAAAATCTGCAGCACACTGTTAATTTCCAGGAGCACCAATGGTTTGCATTTGTCCAAATCTCAACTTACAGAGTTCAGGTTTAACAGCCATTAACGATTCTTTATCTAGCTGAACTGTTACGTAAAAATCAGTGCAGAAATCCCAGAAATGTTTTAAAGAAGTTGTTCTTTTTTGATTAATTTGAATAAGAACACTGGAATATGAATAGGAGAGGGCCTCAGTATAAAGCAATAAAAAACAATACATTTATAGCATTACAGAACATTTGTTTTTTTAGATGGGGTCAGTGACCCCAAATGAAAGCTGGAAAGCGTAAGAATAAGAAGCTAAATAATTTAAAAAATCTATATAACTATACAATAATTAAAAAGTTGATTAGAATTGGCCATTCCATAACATATAAAAAGTTCACTTAAAGGTGAACCAACCCTTTAAGTGATTCAAATTAAAGGTATAAGAAAGACAGATTTTCTTTTTTTTTTTTGCAGACCCCTAAATCCATTGTTTTGTTCATTATAGTATGTTATGTAGTATTTGTAACGATTTAGCAATCTGGTTCATTACTTTTTTCACATGTATGTACAACATAAATATATCTTTGTTGTTTCAGTTCATTATTTCAGAGAATGTGACA
Source organism: Xenopus borealis (assembly GCA_024363595.1). Classification (NCBI taxonomy): domain Eukaryota; kingdom Metazoa; phylum Chordata; class Amphibia; order Anura; family Pipidae; genus Xenopus; species Xenopus borealis. The sequence goes on along the minus strand of CM044433.1, from coordinate 44,933,436 downwards.
AAAGTATGAAGCAAGAAATTTAACATTTACATGGATGTGTAGCCAAATATGTCCTCGCCTCCTTTTCCCAATAGTGAATAGAACTGGATGTCTCAAACAATAAGGGGCTGTTTTACTAAGCCTCGAATTTCGAAGTAAAAAATACTTGGAAATTCTACCATCGAAGTAAAATTGTTCGTTCGTATGCTAAAAGTGTTGAATCGTTCCATTCGAATGATTTTTGCATACGTTTGAATGATATTACTTCAATAAAGAAAACTTAGAAAAATATTCTAGAAGGTCCCCATAGGCTAACATAGCACTTTGGAAGGTTTAATTTTGTGAATTTAAGTTTTTTTTTTAAAGAGACAATACTTAGAATTTCGAAGTCGAAGGCTTTTACTATTCGACCATTCGTATCAAATGGTTGAATGGTCGAAGTAACCTAGTTGATGATCGAATTTTTTTCAAAATTTAATTTGAAAATTTTAACTTTGCATTCGAATATTCACTTCGACCCTTAGTAAATCAGCCCCTAACTGTGTGGCCTAAATTAATTCCAGAATTTACTGAAAAAGAGACACGCTTATATATTCTACACCCCATCCCCACAAAACTACTCAGTACATGTACTGTACAATGCTATATAAGATAATAAATGTCCTTTTTGCCTACTCAAACTTGGACTGTACCCTAAAACTCCTGCAATCATATATCACACATTATGCATATACGTGTGATCCAATATGTCTTGTTTCCAAAACTGGATTGGGAGCTCTGTTAGCCTGTGGGCCCTGTAATCATTTCAAGGGCTCTGCAGTGATTTCAACAACAGGTTCTAGATACATTCTCAGGCTGCTCTAAACTAAATATTGTTATAGGTAAAGAAAGAAGAAAAAGGAAATGTAACTATATAATCACACTTCCTTCTGAGAGCACAAAAGTGACAATAACATTCTCAGTATTAAAGTAAATCTTGTAATATTTCCATCCCCTATACTTTGCCTATATATTAAAAAAAAAATAATATATATATATATATATATATTTATTATAGTGAAACAAACAAATTTATATTTACAGGACAGGTTTTAGAAACAGATATTTCTTTTTTGTGACCATTTACTGTAATACCACGAGGAGGGGCTAAATGCAGTTACAGATTTGATGATCAATAATGACTCTTACAGTGGCCCCCCCTATTAAATTCATAATATCATTGCTACATTTTATTTTGCATAAGAACTACAGTATTTCAAATTAGAAAAACATTTTTACTTGCAAACATCTAGAATGGCAATAAATGTGTCCCTACTTTTGCGAATACTTATATGTATACCTGTGAGATGAAGTTCATTTTGGGTCATCCTCTTTTCCATAAATATGGCAGATATAATAGGGGCTATATAGATGACCTATTTTTTTATGGTTTGGCTCCTACAATTTTGTAATGAACTCAATGCTTTAAGCAGCACTATGTGTATTATCCTAAATATAGGACTTTTTTTAAGTGGGATTGCCTGCAAAAGTCCTGACAAAGTTTTTTGGTTTTAACATTTTCCCCCAGACATTTAAAAACATGTGGAACATTCACGTTACAGTGGGCTCATGTGTAGTGCATATTTTTAACTATTTTGCCTTTATTAAGGTTCCTTGGATATTTGTAATGAAAAGTGGTAACCTCAAGCATTTGCACCAATATCTCTAATAAAATACTTTAATGTACCCGCCCTATACAAATTGACCTAAGCGTAAGTCACTATCACTAGTGAATTTTCACTAGGCACTAATGTACACTAGAGTATCTTCACACTGCCGAAGTAACACTAGCGAAAAGTCACAAGCATTCGGCGCCCAGGATGCAACTTTACATATTAGTGAATTAGCGTAGTGGTAGCGAATTTGCACCTAGTGAAGTGGTGCGAGGTGTATGAGTCCGTTGCTGGCGACAATTCACCCTTTAGTGAATCTGCCCCATGGTATGATCCAGCTTGTGTATGTGTTTATGTGCGCAGGTGCTTAAAAGAAAGAGATAGCTTGCATAATTGCTGATGCACGTATTACAGACAGAAAGAGAAAAGATTTGCAAAAGTGTGTGTTTAAGCAAGTGAGTCATGAATACTAAATACAGGAGTGTGCATTCATGAGTGTGTTGGTAGACCGGCAAGTCAACAATGGCAGGGCACTTGCACTAATAATATCTCTGACATTTTGAAGAATGTTTTGATGCATTTAAATGTTACATATAATATATCGTAATTATTATTATGATATCTTATATTATTATTATAGATTTATTTATATTGTATTCATTAATTAATGCACTGCTACTGGCAATCTGAATCAAATACACCACCTCTAGAACAGCCATCCAGCACATGTAGTAGAAATTCAGACATGCATATCATTTACGTAGCTTAAAATAAACAATTTATCATTAAGGACTGACCAACGTGTTCATTGTTTCTGTAAAATGGTTTCTGTGACCTGTGTGTCCAGGGTATACCTCCAAGTTACTGATATTGACTGGCCTTGCTATTTCTGACAGTATACATGGGCCGCTGGCTACACATTCTCTGGTGGTCCCAAGGTATCCTAGTCTAACAAAGCCACTAGAGCAAAGGCCATAACTGAGCCACAACTGAGGAGCATCACAATTCCTAATCAACAGATTTAATTTCTAGGATTTTCAAAAAATACAATTAATATATCTTAAAGGTATATTATATTATTCAGTCTTTGACTCACCAATTAAAAGTACTATATATTTGTTAGGCTCAATGTTGTAGCAACAATGCATTTGTTTGCATGTCAGAATAAAGAAGGAACTGTAGGTCTGAACATAAAGACAATCTATAAAAACATCTCAATATTTTTAACTGGTCACTCATCCATGCAGAAACATTTAAGGTTAGAGGCAGGAAATAAAGCAAAGTATTTCAAATAAACACAAGAAATAAACCACCAAGACCAATTGCAGAGGTGCATTTAAAGTTGAAATTTCCCTTTAAGCAACGGAGGACAGTTTTTGGGACACTTTGACCATATACTTATGTGGATGGTAGAAAAAAAAGATTGACTATAGAAGTGTGGCCCCAGGTCTGCCAATGAATACATACAAACACTGACTGGGTCTGTAGGCCCAATTTTCAATTTCAGGCAATGAATGTGAGTGAAGTTGTATTACATTTTGATACTCTAATACAACAACCTTGGGACGCCCACAAATACTTCTTTTAGACAACCTGATGGCTTTAAATGCAGCCATGGTTAGTATTATGCGTTTAACAGAATTCCAATATAATCCAATTTTAGCTAAAAGATATAAAAACCTCCATTTTCCAAAACCTTTCCTGAAAGGGGATCTCCGTCTAGTTTTTACATAATGAAAGGAAATTCTAAGCATCTTTCAATAGCTATTCCTGGTTTTCTCTGGTTCTGACCCTTTAAAAAATGTTGAGGTCAGTTCTCTTTTAGGTCTGTTAATCTTTTTATTATGAATAATAATAATAATAATAATAATAATAATAAAAAAAGAAATTGTAAATGTTCAGTGTTAATGCAAAGTGTCTGCTACATCTCAGGAGCCATTAGTACAGAGAATATAAATAAGGCAGGTAATGCTTTCTATAACAACTGCTTTTACAAATAATTTGATAAATATCCAAAATGTGATTATTTTAATTCATTCAAAAAGTTACATTTTCTTGCACTGCTTACGAAGGATTGATTTTATTGTTAAGGCTAGCTGGTTTCTCTGGGAGGGGGGAGGGGATAATCTTGAACATAAGATAATATTAGTGAATTGCCAAGTACAAATGGACTTTACTTCCAGACTGTGGTGCAACATGACTCCTGCAAAGTAGATTGGTTGCTCAGCTGAACGGAGTGATATCTTTGCACAGCTTGACAAAAGGCAAAAAAATGCTCCACTTAAAATAAGTTTTGCAGATATCTTGCTGATAAATATTTTTCATTTGCCGAAAACTTTCCCTTTTAGAAATAAAAACCAAAACTTACCAACAAGCTCCTTAGGAAATCCATCATCTTCCCAGACTATTTGCTAGAGCAAATGATTAGCGAAGACAGGGAATGGTGCCTGGAGGGCCGACAGAGTGAGCACAGATACACCAAGCATACGCCTGAGCACGCTACCTTGCTACCTTTCCCATGTAACTGCAGCAGGACTGACATTAAACAAGTTAAATGGGTGGGTCGACTGCCAAGTCTAATCACAAGAAACAGGTTATTCAGGAAGTAGATTTTGAACTCAATAATAAAAAAGGAAAAAAAGCCCACATGGATTTGGCTTAAAGTCTATGTCAATTGTTATGTGTTAATGGAGCATCAGCACATTCCAAGCAGTGTCTGCGGGGTTCAGACATGATATCTGAACTGCAAAGTAACGTTGGTGTTCTGGCCAGGAATTCTTGTGCAAGACACATATACCAGGCATACATAAAATACTACATAGAAAATACCACTGCTCATGTGTAAATTACTTTAAGATTTCTTTCACCAGTATTTCCATAGAATTAGCCAGTCAGACAATAATACATTTATGGGATCCATTAT
>CM044433.1:44876959-44916915 GCA_024363595.1 Xenopus borealis | reverse complement strand
GCATTTTTGGCGCTTAGTGAATTTGCCCCATAATGATGAAGTGTAGAGTGTCTGAACAAAAAAAAAATATTACAAATCACAATAAATATGACATTCTTTAATATAATAAAGGCTGGACAGCCCCTTTAAGGCTCCTAACAGATTGGTGTTTTTAAACAGTCTATTTAAGAGGCTCCATGAAAATCTAAAGTTGTTTGATATTCACTTAGATGGTAAATACACAGGTATCTCTCATGAATGAGGAAATCAACATTCCTCATTCCTCCAAAATACCCTCCTACCCCCATCTCTTCAATAGGTTGGGGAATTCCAATTCAAGTTAAGTGCATAGACAGGAATTAAGAAAATATGTTTCTCCTTGAACTATGGTTTGTAGGTCAGTGATGCATTTTAGAAACTACATATATCATTTGAATATTTGCTTAGCAGGAAAATATTAGGTATGCAAAAAAACAAAAAAACAATGCCCTTGTCAATTACAGTACCAGAAAAAATCCCTCTCTTGTTACTTAATTAACAGTTTTGCCGTGTAGGCTGATTTGGACAGCAATTAAACCAAATGATGAGTAAAAATATCAGTAATTCCTTTTACTCTGCTGAGAGAAAAGGAAAAATCACAATTGTCATGTGGTTTAATATAAATGTCATTGCAGGAATGTTTCTGGATGACCTCAATGGATTCTGGGAAGCTTGCATCCCACTGATGAACACAACTTCCCTGCTGTGCCAACATCTTGAGTTCTCAGTGGGGACTTGTGTCTATTGAAGGGTGTCAGAGGAGACCCAAAGCATGATTTTTCACTTGTTTTCTCTGTACATCTTAAAGAATTGTCAGGCAATTAAAGTGTCTCGCTAATCAGAGACCTCTCTGTTATTTTTTAGTTATTGTGGGAGACAGACCACAGAAATAATGTTGCCCGAATTACTTGATTAGGCCATTTGATACAAGGAATTGTAACTGAAAGAAGATGCTGCAAGTCCTGCTGATAACATTAAAAACGGGGGACAGATTAAAGGCAATTTCCTTTGCTCTAAATAATTCAGAATGAGCTGTTAACCTACATTATATCAGAACACGTAGATATACTTCCATGCTTCACATGACTCTTACTGACGGAGCATGAAGGACAAAGTGATTTTATTTTGTCTACTTTAATAAAAAAAATATTGTTCAAAAATGACTATTATTTTATTATTTTCTGGAGCATGATGTGAACTTCTATATTGATGGAGTTTGTATACACATTAAAGGAAACAGATGTAGGCATTGCAAGGCCTTCCTACTGCTACAGACCACCACTCACTGCATATTGAAACAGTTAAAGCTGGCCATGAACTATAAGATCCTCTTGTTTGGCGAGCAGATCTTTCCCCGATATGCTCCTATATCAGGGGTATTCTGAACATTCGGTCCTACAGCCAAACAATCGGATTAAGATGAGGGCGATGGGCTCCGACGTCAGTCGGGGAAAAATGAAACCTTCCCAATCTATATTGTGTCCAGATATCAATCGGGATGACCCATCGGAAGCCCCACCATACTCAAATTGGTTTAAACGACCGATATCGGCAGCTTTATCTGCCTGTGCATGGCCTCCTTACTAGTGATGGGCGATTCGCCACCGGCGAATAAAACACCAGCGAAAATTCGCCTGCTGAAAATTCGATGGCGTAAAAATAAAAACAAGTGGCGTGCCAAAAACGACGCAACACGCGTCAAAAATGTGGTTAGATTCGCCCATCACTATTCCTTACCAATCAGCTGCTATTAGGGAATAAATAGAGAGAGTAGCAGGTCTGTAATCTGTCTGGGTCACCAAGCAACACTATACAAGAGTTCCCTTTCAGCATGAACATAACCTACTATCCCCACTTTGTGGCCATTCTCCTTACAACAACTACCCATTTAACCGAACCATACCCCAGACAGACAGACAAATGAACCTCAAATGTGCCAGTTTAATTGCTACAGAAAATGGAAAATCAGCATATTAACACTTTAGGTGCAGGATCCAGCATGGGTAATTGGATTGGCCAAGTCTCGGCCTGTGTTTATCCCCAAGCTGACAATCAGCCCGGTCTGATTTAAAATTAAAAGATTAACTACCATGTCCATTTTACAAAATTTGCCAGGTTATGAAAGTTTGAACACATTTCTGTGGTTTTAATGTGTTATTACAGTTTTGCTAATGAAGGTGAATTGCCCTTGTGAGTCTTACTTCTCCCAAGAGACCTCTTTATCAAAAGTATCTTAACTATCTATTCTTGGCTCTCTACCAAAAGCCAATTAAGTTAGAAACGATGTCTCTTTTTCTGGCTGCTTGGTGCAGGAGATCAAATAGAAAGTCGGGACACTTCAGTAGAAATGGGAGACTGTGGGTTGAACTGTCTAATAGGGACTGTCAAAATAGGACAGTTGGGAGTTATGAAATAATACAGCAGCAAACAAAGATGCCACTGAGGCTGCTGCTTGGGTTACCTACCGGTTACCTTAGCAATATGTGAGGTACCCCCATGTGAATGCAATTGTTCAGTTTTCTTCTCTGGGCCAGTGACACTTTTAAGAAAAAATATGCGCCAGTCCCCAGTCCCTAGACTTAAAGACATGATACACCCCTTTTTAACATGAGCTCAATAAATAGGTATTGTGTTGATCATATTTTTTTATGAAAGCAAGAAGCAAGAAGTACACATGGTTTCTGCTATTTCTGATGCTGAACAAAAATATAAAGCAAGTTTTACTTTATGGAGCTGATAAAACTATCAGTTCCCAGGCACCATCTTCTGTCCATTCACATACTCTTTGAGTTTCTTCGGCATAAATCAGCTCAAAAATTTGGAGGAGGCCACCTCCATGGCAAATATGAAAGGAAGTAGCAGGATCTTACAGAAGAAGTTCTCTAAACAGAATGGGAAATCTTTTGTTTTTTAGACAGTTGGTGTATTCTGGCTGAAAGAAAAGACGATTAAAGAAAATACAGGTATCTGACCTGTTATCCAGAATGTTCAGGACCTGGGGCTTTACAGATAACAGATTTTTCCGTAATTTGGATCTTCTTACCTTAAGTCTACTAGATAATCATGTAAACATAAAAAAGGTTGGTTTTGTTCCAATTTTGAGCCCCAGCTAGATCTGACAGAAGTGAAACTCTCTAGATGGTTTAGGAGGCCTACCTGCAAACTATAGAGGGTTTGAATGTAGTCATAATCTTTGTACTTTGATTGGACAAACTCTAGTGCAATAACATCTGAGCTGATTATTTAAGATAGAACATCTTGTTGGATAAAGCTTCAGGCAAATGTTGGACTGAAAATGTGATGGGCGGAGACATTTCTCTGCCAGAGGAATGACATAGTTGTAGAAGTTGCTACATTTGGCATTAGCCTAAGAAGAGACCAAATGCAGAATGAAAGAAAACCTAATACTAAAACGACTCTCCAAAATACACTGATTAAACATTTTACTTGGTTTTGAAGTAGATGTACTGTAGAAACAGGCAACTTGCCTTCAGTAGTATAAAGCAGTTAATGTACTACATGATGTTGCCATAATAAATTAGGGTTATCTGTATTTTCTTTACTTTGCCCACAGATACACTGCAGTACAGAGTCCTGGAGACATATCGTTGGATACTCCATCTGTTGATCTTGTAACTCCCAGCGGCTCCATCTCTCTGTTTTAAGGGTCATTCCCAGACCTTGCTACAAGTGCGAGTCACAAACTAAAATTCCTATCTCTCAGGTTGGTACATAAGAGACAGTGAAATGTTATAACAGGTTTTGTTCTTCAGCCCACAGACTTATCAGAGCAAAAGAAACTCTTGAAGAAATCACTTGTCTTTTCTCTGACAGTCTGTTGCATGAATGAGCTGCTACCCACTAACATTGCTTTTATGTTAAGCTGTGCCACAAAGTATATTCATAATCCCTCAGTAAAGGGAACACATCGGAAAACACATTCTATTTAATCTTTCATGCATTCTTTTTGAAAAAGTCCTTTTACATCTATAGAATTCCTATACATGCAACCCTTCCTTTGTTATAACACATTCTTGTAAAAACTTATGAATAGAATAACTGTAATTAATACACAGAAGCCCGTAGAAAAGACCACCATCCGCCCTGCAGAGCATACACTTACCACAACACAATTAACTGCGGAAATAGCTGCCCTATTTACTGTATAGTATCAGGGAGTATACCTATACTGCTGCTGTATATGAAGTCGCATACTGTATGTTTGAATTAGAAATCACGTTCCTTATGAATTCAAATAGTAACCCCCATTTCTAGAGGAATACTATTTGTAGGGACTGCAAAACTACTTCTATTAACAGTGGCAGTTTCATTCTTATGCCAATGTTATCGATAGGGAAAATAAAAGGTGGCAATTCTATTTGCTAGGGTGTTGACCAATAGGAATGAATGGTGCCTGAAAGAAATGCTGTCAAAACAATGCTCCTCCTTGGTCCTCCCTCTAATGAGGATAGAGGACAAGCTTTGCCTTGGCACTGGGAGGTGTTGAGATGCTTTTAAAGAGCCTCTAGTATTCATACTGGAACCTCCACAAAAGCAGCAATGAAGGCAATCCTGCAGAACTTAGCCAGGAGGAGAAACATAGAATTCCAAACCACTCTCAGTGGATATTGCATGCCAATAACGCACCATGGCATCTTACACTGGGAATCCACAGCTGCCAACAGCACCAGGTAAATACTGTCCAGTTGCACTGCTGAAAGAGTGAGTACAGTCACCCCAAATGAAGTGCTGACTGTGTCGTCCTGCAGCTCCAATGTAGGGTATCATTCTTGGTATTAGTCTCGGTTACCAGATTTTGTAGTCTGTATACATTAAATCAGGCATTCATTTGTACTTGGATACACCCAGACATTCCTTTTCTTAAGGAGTGCCACATAAACATAAAGTTTGTCGCTAGAGTGGGTGTGCCCCTCCAGTCATTCACTCAAGTGTCAGTTATCCTTCTCTATTGTGTGCAGAGGACATAATGACAGCAACACTAATCCTTATGATTCATGGTGCATTGACTTCTCATGCCTTTATGCAAGTTGCATGCTTATTACTTGCTCCTGCAACATAACAATCCAAAAAAAATTATCATTTTTCCTAAAGCGGGCCATAGACGTAAAGATTTTTAAAAGATCCAATGGTTATCGCGAGACCACAATTGTCTCAAAACGATCGTTTAAATGTCTGATGTGTCCATCAACTAAAAAGACCATCGGCAGAGAAAGATCTTTGCGTCTGTGGGGAGCTTAAAGTGATACTGACACTAAAAAATAAATGTTAACATATGAATGTACATTAAGGGGCAAATTTACAAAATTCGTGTGAATAGATTGAAGTTCGGTCGAATTCGATCGAATTCCGATCGTACGTTTTTTTCGGAGGATCGAATATGCAAATTTGGCCACTTCGATCATTGAATACGCAAAATTCGAGAGTATCGAATAGATCGAATGATCGGATATTCAATCATTCGATGATCGAAGGACTTTAACTTCCAAATTTTATTCAACTGCGTACTTCGCCAGATTGAACCTACCGAATTGCAATAGAAGTCTATGGGAGTCCCCCATAGGCTTCTTTTTCTATCACCTACTCGAATACCATTCGTACGATCGAAGAATTCGATAGTGGAATGCTTAATTTCAAACAACATCGAGGGATTTTATCTGAATAATAGTAAATTTGCCCCTAAATGGTACCTATAAGTAATTTGGATCATTTTTGCAGCCCCCTCATACAGGGGGATCAGACAGGTAATGTAAAAGCATCATGCAAATACTTTATGGCAAAGTTAGAAGTAACTTTCAAAGCCAATATTATAATAGAGGTAAAAAAGAATTTAATTTCAGGTGTGAGTATCTCTTTAAGGGCTAGTCCACATGGTAAGATTCAGGGAGATTTGTTGCCTGGCGACCAATCGCCGCTTCTTTGGGGCGACTGAATTGCTTACCTGTGTCTTGCGCCCGCTAAAATGTAAAGCCACCTGCACCTATTTTACACGCGTCGCTACGTTTTTCTAAGTAGCTGAAAATTGCCTTGTGAGCTGAATTTTCTTTCCTTAAGCCACTTAACCCGTTTTCTTGACTTTTAGCAGCTTGGAATGAATCACACGCTGATGATTGTGGGAGTGAAATGGTTAGCAGCAGAGTAGGCAACAGGTAAAAGTCACAACTCCTTCTGCTGCTTCTAAATTAATCTTTGAGGACTGGCACTGTGACAATAAAAGCCATTAATTGTTTTTTCCTTAAACCAGGTTTAATTATAACCTCTGCACATACCTGGGCTATTCAGTCAAGTTGGCGGTAAACACATACATAATGAGGCTTGTCCACAGGATTAAGGCCTAGCTCACCCGAGCAGAGCACATTAAATGATTTTTCTGGGTGGTCATGCTGCACACAGGAATTGCACACTGACTTTTTGCAGGTAATATAGATTAACAAAAATAATCAATTTATTAAAAAAATATTTTATAGCAAATGACAAACATTGAAAATTTTGCACGAATGAATTAAGGTATAACCTTTTAGGTTGTCATTTAAGGTGCTGTAGTTTGGAACAGTGCTCAGATATTTTCCCATTATTTGATTATATGACCATCATGATAGGCACGTTGAGACAAGGTTTTAAAGTGCACACTTGTCTGCAATTGTATTAAAGGGGTGGTTCACCTTCAAGTTAACTTTTAGTATATTGTAGAAGGGCCAATTCTAAGAAACTTTTCAATTGGTCTTCATTATTTATTTTTCATAGTTTTTTAATGATTTGAAGTTTTCTTCTATTTCTTTGCAGCTTTCAAATGGGGGTCACTGACACCATCTAAAAACAAATGCTCTGTAAGGCTACAAATGTATTGTTATTGCCACTTTTTATTACTTATCATTCTATTCAGTCCCTCTCCAATTCATATTCCAGTCTCTTATTCAAATGAATGCAGGGTTTCTAGGGTAATTTGTACCATAGAAACCAGATTGCTGACACTGCAAACTAGAGAGCTGCTGAATAAAAAGCTAAATAACTATAAAACCACAAACAATAAAAAATGAAAACCAATTGCAAATTGTCTCAGAATATCACTCTCTACATCATACTAAAAGTTACCTCAAAGGTGAACAACCCCTTTAAGGATTATAAGAAATCAAACCAGAAATGTGTCTAGAACGTTTGCAAAACAAAGGGCCCTGACACACGAGGAGAATCATCACCCCGGAATTTCTCTTCTAGCATGTGCAACTAATCTCCTAATGCTTTTCCACCGGCGATCAAATAAATTGCCAGTGGGAAAACATGCAAGTTGCTTTGGCTTTCAGAAGTTAAAATTCCCTTTACTTGTATGTTTTCTCTAGTAGGTAAAAACAGCTTCTGTCGCTGTAATACCAATATTACATAAACTTTGCATTTAGATGTGATATAAACACATGGCAAACTGTCTGTTGTACCAGCACTCATTGTAGGGTGGGCATTTTAAAGGTACTGAATCTGCCAGAAAAAAATGAAATTATTTATTACTTTCTACAATAACGAATAGCCATGTTAAATATTTATATTAGGGGTGCCCAGTACACCAGGTAGCTTGTAAAGCCACAAGATGGATATGCCTGGACTATGTATTCTTCATGCATTACCTGGGGCCACAGTTTCTCTAACTCCAGTTCAGACACCAGCATGACAAGTATGAACAACATATTATTCCAGTACATGTAGATATGTAAAGATTTAATATTGTGCTGGAGCCCTTGTATGATGTGTGTTTATCATTTATAGGCTTTATGAAAATGATGGAACTGTGTGTCCTTTACATCTACCTGTACTAAAAATGAAAAAATTTCTTCCCTTCATGTGTCACATTTATCCTTTGTTAGAGAAGATCAGTATGTTTGCAAGTCATGTATATGCCATGTATGGCCAAGCTGTATTATTTTAATGAAGTGCTAAAAAGTCAGATACTGAATAACTTAACCCTGAGCAAAGAAGATGTCAGAGCTACAGCACTCTTAATTAATGAGAACAGGACAACTGTGAGGAGCAGAGCAGTGATTACTGTATAATGACATCTTCACATGATATTTGAATGGATGTGTATGGACTTGTTTCCCTGCATTCCTTCCATCACAGGTGTCTGTGGGGGGTTCTCAGTGACAATAATGGGGAAGTCAAAACATGAACATGTCCAAAATAGCAAAATGGTAGTCTGTATATGTACCTTTAGTTTGTGTATGTGTGCACAATGTTAATACAGTGTCCATAGTTTGCTTAAATGTTTACTCCATCTGTGATTTGAAATAATAATTTCCTGGAAAAGGCAGATGCACAGTCGGCTTTAAGGTGATATATTATTTGTAATGCTTTTGTTTGGTATCAGAGTCTAATATTAGACCTCAGATTTCAGGTAAGGGTAGAGGTCATTGATCAGCACGATATCTTATTAGGCATTAGAAATGCTGATTATTGCATAAACTTTTCAGGCACTACAAATGGATAGGGTTTAAGATCCATTACTTGGAATCATGGGCCCATGTATGAGCTCTTGGCATGTATACTGAATGTATTTGCTGGGTTATGATATTCTCACACAGTTGATCAAGGCTGAATGGTGCCGATCTCTGTAGGAGACTTTTGGATCATGCTGTGGATTTATATCATTATAATCAAAGTATAGCACAATGGTGAGATAGGAGTTTTGTTTTTGCGTATGTCTTAAGAAGTCAGACTTAATTTGGTCTGTTATTTTGTATTTCCAGTTTCTGGTTATAGGTATTCAGCTGTGTGATTATTGTCATTCCAGCTGGCTCTCGACTTTAGATCATGGAACCATCCAATAAGTAAATATATTTGTAAGCTCTGATGAGTCAGTGCCTGTCTGGGCCCTCAACAGTAAGAGGATCAGTTTTCTCTGCATTATGTCCCTGTGTAAGTCCAACCTTGTTAGATTACCTCTAGATATAGTGTTTCTTTTTCACTAAGGTTCTATAGGAAGATTCTATACCTTTACATAGTTAATTTGGACTTCCTCACTGGGCTTACTGTATACAGTATACCAAGAATAGGAACTTGGTACTAGGCTTGCACTTAGTGGATTGATGGTTTTCCAACACACAATCGCACACTAAGTAACTTCTTATCATCTTTAGGTGGAAAAGATTGGATTCCTTTATGCATTTGTATCAACTTTCATAGTGGTTTAGGGTACATGCCTAATGTATGCTTAGTACTTTATATGTCATTTTCTGCAAAGCTGTGTATTATGGAAATAAGTCCAAAATATATGGCTGTAAGTCTCTTCTGGGGCTTGAACACAAGACCTCCTAGTTGTTGGCTGCTCTACTTAACCAATGGGATGGGAAATCAGACACCATGTGCTCACCTCCCTTCTATGTGTTTCCCTGGCTGGAGCCCTTCTCACAGTCAATGCCTGAGCACTGACCCTGTGTACTTCAGCACTGTGGCATGGCCCTTGCTCTTTTCCTTTTCTGCCTTGTATTTTTGCCCCTTGTCCTTATTCCTGCCCTTGCTCTCACTCCTGCCCCAGTCTTGCTTCTGTTCCCTATTCTAGTCCAGTCCTGTTCAAGACTCTGTCCCACCCCTGCCTGTCACTGCCTCTATGCCCACACCATCCTGTTCCAGTCCTATCTCTGCTCCTACTCTGTACAGTCAATGGGTTTCAATCTGCTCTTTTCCAGTCCTGTTATTTTCATCCTTTCCATTCCTTTTTTTATCCAGACCTTGATTCTTTGTCCCTTTTCACCCAGTTCTTGTTGCAGTTACTTCATCTCTCCTTCGTGTTCACAATTCCAGTGTGCACAATTCTAGTTCTCACCCTGAAGGACTCATCCTATGTAAAATCCCTTACAATGGTCAGTAAATATCAGGTCAACTTAAATATATCGGTAGACTATTGTAATGAGAGCTATTGCCTCTCTCATAAGGCTGGACAAAGATAACAGTTTTTTGGACTGGACAGAAATAACAAAATATTTGTAAGAAGAACATCAGCACTTCAGTTTGTTACATCATTTTTTCATTCATTATTCAAATATAAACATACATGTTGAAGGGTGCATTGGATATTTCCTATACCTAGAGAATGTGACTAAAGTAGAAAAGCCCATTAGCTCATTAGCAGATAAAGAGTTGTTTTATATAACAGATTCCACCAAACAGCATGTGATTGCTTCCAGGTACTAGTGTACATGATTTAATATTGAACAATCTCAGTGGATTAAGAAAGACCTACAAAAAATCAAAAACAATAATATAGATGGGTTTTAAGGGGAAATCTGCTCCCTGTCAATTTGTCTTCCACTTTTTTTTTTTAATCCACTTAAGCTGTAATTACTGAACAACTAAAGGACAGATCTCCAATATAAAGCTGACCACTGGCTGCAGACTTGGATTGGACATTGATTTATTGGTTCTCAGTGCACAAACTCTCTTCTTAGTTCATTAATTGAATAGGATCATGATAACCTGGGAAGCAACTATTCTGTACCTAATACTCCACAGCAGCTTATTGACTTGAAATGTAAATTACTTCTGGCAGTCAATATATCAGCAGTATTGACTGTAATGGTAAGTAAAAAAAATCCCTGTCCTATAAACCACTATAGCTGGAGAAACAAAGATGCACTGGGAAAATAAATTCTTTAAAAATAGTAGATTAATTTGTGGTTCAACCGATTGCACTATGAATATCTAGTTAAAAAACACCCATGGCACCTGTTATTGAGAGGCAACAACACCACTGGTAAAGGTAGTTTTGGACCCAAGAGCACTCAAATGTGCATTTTCAAGTTAATTGGTATTATTTGGTATTAATCTCAATCACACCAGTAAGTGGTTTTAGGAGCTTCTCTACTAGCAGAAATATGCCTGAGGAGCTCCACCAGGTGTAATACTATCTAGTCTATACACCATTATACTCCATGAAATGTAAATAATGAACTCTATATCCCTTACCCAGCTCACACAGTTTTCTTGCTATACTTTCTTATGTTGACATTACACAGACACAATTTCTTATAAAAATGTTTCTATTTCTAAACATTCGGTAATGGAACTATCACCACCAGGGCCTGGGTGCAGGCAGAGCAACCAGGATCACCCACCCACCCTCATGACGCTGTTTTCAGCAAACGTTTGAATCTGTGTCCGGAGGGCCCCATGGGGGTGCAGGCCCGGGAGCAATCAAACCCCCCTGTAAACGTTGATAACATAATGTTCAGTCTGGCATAGACGTCTCCACTGTTTGGGGTATCAGCACAATACTGACAAAATAATTTGAAAATGGACAGAAAAACCCTGATCTATGCAGTCAGGGGCACACAGTGGTTGAAACTGGGTAGGCTTCTAGCTGCACAGCCAATCAACTTCCAGCTTTTAGCTGTTTCAGGTCAAAGGTTTCCAGATACTGGGACATCCAGGGCCCACTCTCATGAGAATTAGATGGAGTCATTGAAGACCAAATGGTATAAAGGTTATATAGACTAGCAGTGAAAATACAAAAGGACTAATGGGAACTTTCTCAGATGGAGGCCCATAGGGCAAAGCAATTCAGGGTAAAAGCCATCTATTTTTATTCTTTTTTATTCTATTCAGGCTGGTTCAGATAGCTTGGGGCCAGAATGTGTAAGTCTGGGTCAGATTGCACCTCATCATCTACTATTAGACCTACCAGACCCCTGCAGATACCCTGGCACTTTCTTTTGCAAATATATTAAGGCATCTGTGTGAATAAATGCAAATAGTTATTTTACTTATGTTGTGTCAGTGATGTATTTATGAGTTGTAGGTAGTTAAACCAGGTACTAAGGTGTCCAAAAAAGTGAGAGAAAATGTAGAACTTGTTTTGGGGCACTCCTGACAGATTGACCAGAAAAAAATCGGACAAGTTTGAACCTCTCTGTATCATCAATCAGATTAGCAAAATTTTGCCCGGTGTATGAGTGGCCCAGATATATTTGGTGACTTTGCCAAACAAGTGGATCTAGCAGTGTATAACCAGCTTTACAGAGGGCAGTTTGTACCTGAAAGATATGATAATTGCAATAGAGAGGCCGACCAGTAAAGAAACACACAATAACTATGCCACCAGACCTTTATTAGAAACTGAGTGTACTTTCAAGTTGAAATTCTTCTGTGCAAACTCGAGTGCTAAGAGACTAAATAAACTATCATACAGAGAAACAGCACCATGAATTTGTCTTTTGGGTTGAAGAGTCACATTTACTTTAAAAAATAAACATAGACTATGCTTACTCATGTAAAACAACGGTTTAATCAATTAGGAAAAAAACTTGCAGCTTATGGCCTTGATCTTTCTAAAAATGACCCTGTTGGCCAGAAATAAGTTTAGCTTAGCTGATAAAGCAGATAATACTTTCCATTCATCGTTTGTATGAACTTTCTGCTTACAGTGTAGTTCAGGGATCTTCCGCTTGTTGTGTTTCAGCAGTGCCTCAGCTGTGATCCCAACTGTACAGTAAAACACGGAAATACACAACACTTCTTACATGAGAAACACACACAAAGAATTCAGACTAAAATCACTTGATTATCAGAATTGGTTAAAAAAATCTTAGTTATAATAATGTATCAAAACTGTTGTAATGACTGGAACAATCCTCACACTTCTATTGCATACTATTAATCCATGTATTTATGGTTACCTACAGTGGCATAACTACCAGGGGTGCAAAGGGTGCATTTGCACCAGGGCCCGCACCCCATTGGGGCCCTTCAGAGCCACGATGATGGTTATGGCAGGCGGTTATCTAGGAGGATATTTTACAGCACACATGCTATCAACACTCCAGCATGGGATTTATAGAGGTAAGGGCCCAACAGGGGGGCCCAGGCAGTGGTGTAACTAGATGTTACTGGGCCCCACAGCAAATTTATTTTAGGGCTACCAAAATATCCAGAAGTTGTCCTCTTTTACCACTATATATTGAAATTTCTCATTAAGTAGGGCCTAATGGGCCCCCTATTCCTCCTGGGCCCCCCTGCAGCCGCAGGGTCTGCTTCCTCTGTAGTTACGCCCCTGGGCCCAGGTGCCCATCTGGCACCAGGGCCCACCAGGGAGTAGTTACGCCACTGGTTACCTAGCAGATTACATATATCTGTTCTTCTTCTTCTGCATAAAAAATGAAGAAGAATAGATTAGATATATCCATTCTTCTTCATTTTTTATGCAAGTCTATGTATGTGAGTCTCCTTACTTACGTTTAATAATAACATTTAAAAAAAAAAACTGCTGAACATTTGTTTTCTTTCCTGTGCATAGTTTTCTTATCTCAGTAATTTTGCTAATTAATCCTGTTAAGAGCTTCAAATTCAGCAGCTACACAATGGATCTCTGGCCACTGTGACAGAAATCTCATTTATGGACATAGCTAAAATCTCAGCCATATACCCTGGTGGCATTGCTGCATTTTGAGATAAAGGACACTATCTCCTATAACTTTTTAAAAATAGAAGAATATATATATGTTGTCTTACTGAACAGTACACATTGCTCATTAACTAGCAGTGGGCACATTTAGCCAAGTGCAGTATCCAACAGCAGCCTTTAGAAAATTACTTTCACTATGCCACTTACTGCTTTGAAGCCACTGGGAGCAACATCCACTGCTTTGGTGAACAAGCCACTGGTTTAGGATCACTGGCCTAATAAGAAATACAATGCCTTACAAAGTTATCCACCCACTTTGGCTTTTTATCTATTTATGGTTTAAGGGGAAACATTTAAATATGTTGGAATGGCCTAGTCCAGACTTCAGTCCTATTTCAGGTTGGTCAGATGAAAGGCCCTCATGGCCCATGGTATAAGTAGGCCACCTGAGACTAAACAGGCTTGGAGAAAGGATTCTTTTGAGCCCACCAACAGCCAAAATTTTTATGGTTTCACTCTCAACTCAAATCTCAGAAACTCGACTGCATAAAGCAACGATGTAGCTGTGCACAACTGTGCAGCCATACTACACATGCCCACACATGTACAGTACATATAATGTACTCTGAACAACATGGAACCTTTGAGGCTTTAGCCAATCTTAGGTGAAGCTCCAAAAATATTGATTTTATTAAAAAAAAAAAAATGTAAGTTCAACGCAAACAATATAACAATATAAACAAATGGTTTTTCAGAAAATAACTTTGTTGGGTCTTTAAAAAAAAGAAGAATTAGGAGATCTAAATGGCCAACAATTAGTTAGATGGATTCTGCCTGGCCGAACCAAATCCGAATCCTTAAAATCATATGAATTTTCTTCACAAAACAAGCAAGTGCCTCTCCCCTGCCCTCATCTGCATATGCGAATTAGGGTTCAGATTCGGTTTGGTATTAGGCTGAATCTTTCATGAAAGATTCAGAGGTTCAGCCGAATCCAAAATAATGGATTCAGTGCATCCATAATCATTTTAAGCCATATGACCCTACTAATTTACCTGGGGCGATATATATTTATCTAGCAAGATAATTAAGTTAAATGTAATAAAAATAAGAGTATAAATAATTATATTTCTTTCTACTAGATTGAAAAAATGGTTTTGGTAAGGTTACTAAAAGCATTAATGTGATTGGGTACGATCTACTGATCAGCTGAATCAACATTTTAACAAGGACCATGTCTTTCAATGTAAAATTAATGATCTGAAAGAATATTATATATGATGGCAATTCTCTTTGAAAGTTATTCTTACAAATCTGCAAGAGCAAGATTGTGGGGCAGCTGCTTTTAATAGGCAATTAGTCAGAGCAAGGAGATCGATTAACAGACACATTGTGTCGTTAGCACAACTTAGCCAGCGCAATTATTGATTTGTCAGGCATTGACCGTTCATGCAGCCTATCATAATATATGAGCTTGTTTGGGATCAGTGTGTTCCCAGGACGTGGCCCTATTTAGATGTTTCAGAAACAATAAAAGCCAAAGAAAATACTTGTTTTACAAAAATCTGGAAATATAGAACTTTTGAAATTAGAAATAGAAGTGGTTTGAGGTGAGACCTTGCATGGCATAACAGTAAGTAATATCAACATCTGTAACAACGACCATTTTATGACCACACTCCCTAATTACCATGTCAATTTTACAAAATTTGGCAGGTTATGAAAAGTTTGAACACATTTCTGGGGGTTTCAGGGTCAGTTTTTATGTGTTATTACAGTTTTGAATGAAGGTGAATTGCCCAACATGCTGCGTCTGAACCTGCTTTTGGCGCTTACACACGTCTCATGGGTACCAGGTCATTGAAAAGAATGGAGTGCGTCTAGACCTGCACTCCCCTGCGGCTGAACGCAGCCAAACAGAAAGCAGGGGAGCGCAGGTAACAAACGCCCGTGTGTAAGGGCCCTTAAGATTCCCCAAGTGACCTGCTTATCTTAAATAGTTGCAATTGTTTCTTTGATTATTTCCAGCTTTCAAAGGGGAGTACCTAACCCCATCTAAAAACAAATGATCTGTAAAGCTACACATTTATTATTATTGCTACTTGAAAATGCAAGAGAGCTACTGAATAAAACATGAAATAACTGAAAACCCATAAATAATAAAACAAAATTAAAACCTGTTTAAAATGGTCTCAGAATATCATTTGCTACATCAGATTGAAAGTTAATTTAAAAGGTGAACAGCCCCTTTAAAAGGAATGGAGCTAGGAATGACTGGGCCACCAGTAAAACAGTCTTGGAAGATATTGAAATCTGTAAGGGACCCAACAGATCCAATTAACTTATGGGCCCACCAGCAGTAGAACCCCCACTTGCAACATATCTCAAGCTGGTGGTACTGTTTATTTAAATGTAAGAACTGGTATTCAGGGATCAAATTTTCAGCTCTTCAGCTGAGGGGGGGATTGAATTAGAAACTGATTACCTGCCTTGATTCACTTATAAAAGTATGTCAGATGGTTCCTTTGTAGTGAATAGGAGCCAAGTGGTTAAGAAAGAAACTTCTTTACAAACTCTGCCTCAATCTGTGGTTCTGAATATGTTGATAACAAAACAGCTTTGAGAAATGAGCTGAAATGACCTATTCCATGAGGTTGAGATTCTAGGTGACCTTGAGAGACAGAACTGAGAACTTGAATAACAGAGATATTCGTTCAGCCACTGCTGTTGGAATGTAAGAGATAAAGCTGATCTTTTTTGCTGAAGCGAGTGAGTATCTCTCCAAATGCCATGAATTAAACCATCGACCTGCATTTACGTGACAGGTTGGAAAGTTGACACAAAATTCTCATGTGCAGAACCGTTTCACATTGGCAGCTTTTTAGCAGCAGGAAAGTCGCCTAACTGAGAAATGAGGAATAAAGCCTTTCTTTCTGTTATACATTTATATATGATGATGTGCAGGTGTACAGGTATTTTTACAGCATTCTACCCCTGACAAACCCTATGTTAATTTGTAACCAAAAGGTCACCACCCCATTTGTCTGCTCAACAAGTCAAAGATAAAGGACTTCAATGGTTTAATTTGACTTTCTCACACTGTTTATTCCATCACAGATAACTGGACCCAGAAGTCTACATATTGACAGAATCTTACATATGTTTTGACCTTAGGCTGGGGAAAGATCAACTACTTACACAGATACGGACTCATTTAGCAACATACTGAAAAAATACAGTGAAATCAACAGATAATAAAACTATGGATGTGTCTGAACTAAAGGAACATAAACTGTAACACAAACTAATCCACTCGTTTGGCGATGTCGCCAAACAAGCGGATCTCTCCCCCATATGCCCACATTGAGGTGGGCTATATCAGGCTGATCCAATCATGGGCCCTAGGGCTCAACGTTTGGATCATAATGACTGGCAACGGACCATCAGTTAGATGGACCGCATCAATGAACTGATGCGGCCGCGATCCGACTGTATATTTAGTCCCGTCCGATCAACATCTGGCCGACTTTCCGCCAGATATCGATCGGGGAAGCCTGTTGGAGGGCTCCATACACGGGCCAATAAGCTGCCGACTCTGTCTGTCAGCAGCTTTTATAGGCCCGTGCATGGCCACCTTAAGGGGTGTTATTATTATAGGGCAAGGAAATCATTCCTCTTCAGTGTGTCACAGAGCCACCAATACTGTCCCTAATCACTACTTTTGTTTTCAACAAATAAAGTTGTTGTCCCCCTGTTTTCAATTCCCACATTACTCAACTTAAGGTGGCCATACACCTGTGTATGGGGCCCTCCGACAGGCTGGTCCGATCGATATCTGGCCGAAAGTCGTATGCCCTGCATTGTGATCCGATCGTTGGGCCCTAGGGTGGGCATATCGGGAGAGATGTCGCCAAACGAGTGGATCTCTCAGTGTATGGCCACCCTTAGTCACGGATGCCATTTTTACTTGAGTTGCATCATCAAGATGTCTTCTGCTGTTGTTCTGCACATGTGCAAAGTATTCTCATCCCACTCCAACTGTTAGATTCTTGTGCACTACTGCTACGAGTAATACTCTGTCTCCTGATTGGAAATAATGTGTATGCATTGTGGTCTTGGTCTAAAGCTGGCCATAGACGCAAAGATCTGGTTGTTCGAATCATCGAACCATCAGACTTTCCCATCTCCAGACTAACTTTCAGTTCAAATAAATTAGTAAAAGCACAGGTCAGCCGACGTTCTGCCCCTGACAAGGATCGCACTAAAGTTGTACGATAAAAACATAGTGACCGTCTTCCACTGAAAATCTGCAATACACGCAAAGATTTGATTGACAGCCGACAGAAATTTACTAACCTGGCCGATCCAAACGACCGATCAGCATGGCAAGATAAATATCAGGACACTCCACACACAACCCAAAAATCGTACGAATCCTCGATTCGTATGATTGGATTGTTGCGTCTATGGAGAGATGGTTTGTGTGTTTTTTTTAGTTTGCTCAGAGATATTTTAATAACTCTGGTGCTTCTACATTTGCACTGATGAAAATTGAGTAGGTTATGGAGTGCTCCAGAACCGAGTGAAGGTATGCCTGTCAGATGAGTAATATGTGGTGTTTATACAAATAGCCTGCAGGTGTCACTGTGCATACAACATAATAATATTTAATACATTTTCCTTGTCCTTTAACACTGGAGACAAACATCGCTGGTGGTTGGCTGCTATTGACATCATCTCCAATGATGTTTGATTCCAGTGTCAATAAATGCATTACTAACTGTGAACTGGGCTTCTGAAAATAAAAGTTGATGTAGTAGAGGGCAGAATAGGCTTGCCAAAGAAACAGGTGCCAGGGCCCCACAAACCTCATTCTATTTTATGAATGCCATAGCTTGCCTACTTAGTGACTGAATTAAATACAAATATTAGGCAGAAAATGTACCACGGCAAGCCACAAGCCCTTATACTGGTGCAAATTTTTTGCTTATCTGCAACTCTAAATTCAAAAGTTAGTAAGAAAGAACCTAGCATCCAGATCAAACCTCAGCACACAAATGAAAAAATAATCCAATACTTAATATTGTGTTTGAATACTATTTTCTGTATCATTCTATATCACACTAAAATAATATAATTAAACATTTTCTGTTAACTGTAAATGTAATTGGTAAAATGATATTTCTGGGAATGCATTCATTTATTATTTCATGTTATTTGGAATGCTCTGGACTTGTTTTTATTTTAATGGATGACAGATTTTCCATCTTTCCAAATCTTAGTATGGATCAAGTACAAGGTTATTATTATAGTCTATTGAAGTTAGCCTTTCTTTAATTCTGGGCTTTCAGAAATAAAGGGTTTCCGGATAATGGATCCCATACCTGTATTTTATATATCAAAGTTTCATAAAGTAGTCACCAGGACAAGTCAAGAGTTAAAGACAGGGACATTGTGGTCACTGATACTACTTTTTTTTAACTAAAATAGTAGAAATGTAAAACCTGAAAGGCTAATTGTTGCTCTTCCAGTGGCAGCCACTAATTAACCTTTGTGTTCATCTGTGTTTTATTGCCCTTAGGGCAGGGGTCCCCAACCTTTGCAATCCATGAGCCACATTCAAATGTAAAAAGGGTTGGGGACCAACACATTACGTTTACATGACCCTGGGGGTCCAAATAAGGGCTGTGATTGTCTATTTGGTAGCCCCTATGTGGAGTGGCAACCACTCTGTTTTTGCAACCAAACCTTGCTTCCAAGCCTGGAATTCAAAATGAAACACCAGCTTTGAGACCAATGGGAGCAACATCTAAGAGCTTGATGAGTAATGTGTTGCTCATAAGCCACTGGTTGGGGATCACTGCCTAAAGGCTATGGCTTGCCAGGGGTTTTGACTGCCACTGCCCATGATTATTTTTTTCTTAAACAACTAAGTTTTGAGACAATCAATTGTCTAAGGCTACTCAAGGGAAACCAATAGGAAACAAACTGCAACTTTGAATGATCGTTTCATAGTTAATTGTTGAGCTGCAGTTAGTCGATCAGCTTTTCCCAGCCATTGACATATTTATGTGGGATAATCAGTTAATAACTAACTACATGAGACTTGTTTCATAGCAGCCACCGTGCATATGGTGCTGGGAGCACAGGTGTTTGTGATACTGTTTGCATACAAAAGGAATAAATGGCTTCTACTGATAACCTGATACTGTATGAAACATTTCCCTCATTTCACACGGCTCTTTACACTTTACCAGTCTGTAGCAAATCTTCAATGAAATCTTGGTGTGATATTACAGACATGTTGAATATATGGGTGTACCTTAATGGTAAGAAAAGTCAGAATGTTTGAGTAAATTGGAGATGTTTAGCATGGCCACCTCACTGTGAGCTTCCTCAGACAAGCAGTAATATACATATTTATACACACACTATACCGACAAATCTACTTTTATTTCTTCTACTATATAGCTTCACCATTTTGACATTTACTTAAAATACCATAGAGGAAAGCAGTATAATACAAGATCAATAAAAGAGTGTGATGATTCTTCATGAAATCTCATAGGCACTTTCTTAGATGCTCTGGTAACAGTACAGAGGCATTGCCCATATTGTAAAACAGGGGGAACTTGTATGCCAAATATATATATATATATATATATATATATTTTGAGAAAGGCCTCAGTGGGGGCCGAAACGTATAATATATATATATATATATATATATATATATATATACATTCAGACAATAATGGTAGCCAGAATACAAGCAGAATATATCAGGATTGCCACAAATTAAATAAGAAGGTACAGGACTGACTGTGGGGGCTCAGGTTTATATGGGCAATCTCCTTTAATGGGGGAATCTTTTTCCACTGATACATAATAGCCCCATCTGGAAGAAGATTGTGAATTTAACAATTTGGCCCAAGGTGCAGTGTATGTAATAAAATTTCATACAGAAAAAGTTAATTTTGCATCAAAAGGATACGCCACCTTTAAGTAGACCTTAAAAATGCATTATATGCAATTGGGTGTATTATGATGATTAAAACCATTTATCAGCTGATAGAACTGCATATTAATTATAAATAAATGGCTCCTTTGACATTAAGAGCAGCAGTAGTAGCGAGCATATTTTACATCCAAGTTTGGAGAGAAGAAGGGAAGGCAAAAAATATCAAATTGTGGTGAATATCAGATTGGAAGGGATCATAATCAAGAGCATAAACATTTTATGCATATGTTCGGGATCTGGTCATTTTAAAACCTGTTTTCATAGATGTCTTTATTAATATTGTCTTTTTTTTCTTATTCTTGACTGTGCAGTGCCAGGAGATGCTGAGTTATTGTGCAATTCTGATTCCAATAGAACTGTGACCTTCTATGTAAACACAAAGCAGTCTACAGAGTACACACATAAAAAAAAAAACAGGCTATACGGGGTCATTACCTTCATGGTTGGAGGAGCAGTGGCGGGTGGAGATACGGGGCGATCAGGAAGGGTCACGTCTGAAGCGTTGGACAGCTCCTGTTTCCTGATAAAAGAAAGCAGTACGTTATAATCAGTGCAAGGGACACATGAATGGCTTCCGCCTTAGCAGCAGCTTTACTACTCTCACCTCTGAAGTTTTCAGGAATTCTTATTTGACCTGTTTTTCCAGCAGACCACCCACACACATTATTATAATGACATTTGATAGCAGAGAAAAAAATTACTCGTTTAAAAATGCTCAGCAAAGTGGTAAACAGTGCAAAATAAGTTGTTAGGATCAGTGCACAGCCCCAGCTGCTAAATGCGCTACAGGTAGTGTAAAAGTCCGATTAGGTACCTAACTGTGAAAGAGTGATAAATAGAGTTGCGTTCCCATGACAACATCCTTACGACAAATTTCCTGCATCCATCCCTCCTCCTGCTTCCCATTTGGTATTAGCTAGTTATTGAGCATATTCTGTTTGCTTCTGTTTTGCTCTCCATAACAAGAAAGACTAAGAATGCTTTTGTGAAAAGGGAAGAGCTTAAGGTCCCCCCAAAAAAGTTATAAAACAGCCTGGTCTATTTCATCTGGGGCCCAATGAGGCAATCAGTGCACAGATGATAACAAGAGCACATAAATAAATGAAACATGTATCTCTCACTGACTGCAATGAAATGGGTATGTATTCCCAGCTTCAAAAGCTGTTCCCCAGGAGGAAAAAAAGCAAATAAATGTAATTATTTAATGGCTTTTCCAAAACTTCTTTTCTCTGAATGAGAACATGCTTGAAGCCTGATAGAAAAAAAGCTTTAACCTCAGAATCAAAAGAGCACTTAAAAGCCTGTCTCTAGATTTCCCTGAATGAACCTATTCATACTGTTTCTATATAAAAAGGGGATTGTGTGCCATTCATATACACGCGTGTAGTTGTACATATACACACAAAGGTTCATGGCCAAACAGAGCCTGACGTATGTAGAAATGCCTATATGTTATAGTTTTAACGATGGTTAGGGGAACAACATGCACGGTTTCGAGGCGTGTTTAGGTCCGAAACTGTTCATGGTTGTAGCAAAGTATATTTAGAAATAATCATCACTACATGTTTTTATTTAATTTGGTAACAGTGTGGAGAAGGTGATTTTTTTGCAACACACTACATACCTTATATTAAACACCCATCACTAACAGAGTAAACAATGTCACTTCACGTTGGAATATACATCCGTTTGACTTCTCTAAGACCCTGTTACATTGCCACCTAGTGACATTAAAGAAAAACGGCTCAAGATTTAATCGCAGGGTTGAAATGAATGAAATCTCTTGCTATAAAGTAAAACAAGGCTTGGGGTCTGGCAAGTACCAAGAAAAACATTTACACGTTTAAGAAAATAACCATACATTGTCCCAATGTGGCATTCTTTCCCAGAATTCCATTGCAGGCTCCAACAAATCAGTTAACAGTGCACATAATTTACCAACGTGGCTAATTTGCATTCTCATCAGTAAAATTTACAGCAAATTGCATCAGTGTTTTGCTGTGAATTGGATCATTTTTGTAAATTGATACTGGCGCTAGAAAATAATGTTGATTTATTATGTAAAAATCTATTGCACAAGGAAAAGTCTTGGAAGCATGGACATATGCAAGTGCATGGGAGGTGGCCTTTCTGTTATTTGGAGCTTTCTGGATAACAGGTTTTCAGATGACATTCTGATAACATTAACCCTTTGCTCATGCTGCTTTTACTACTTAATTCCAGCACCAATGTATTTAAGTGATGAATATGTTTTGCAATTATGCAATTGTGCAGAACATCAATACTGTATTATACTTTCCCTACTCAAAGTTACAAAAACTCAGTATAATGAAATAATAAATTTGTGCTGAAATTGCACAAATTACATTTCTATGCAGTGCTCAGAAAAACATTATCTTTGAATGAGAAGCCCTTGATTTTGTTTACCTTCTCCTCACTACTGATTTATTCTAAGGTCCTTTTTTTCATTGGTGTTTTAGACAATGCATATCCAATACTTAGGCAAGTACCAATGGTAAAAAAGGCATTTTTAATAAAATATTAAGCTTTCCAAATATTTTGAAATGGTAGACTAAGCATATTTTATGTATGTATGCATTGAGGGCATTTAGACTTTGATGGTTGTTTTGCAATCAACATAACTAAAAAAATTAAATGTATAAATTCTCTTACCAAATGAAAAGTAAGACATGATGGGGCAGATTTATTAAGGGTCAAATTGAAAACCTGAATTAAAATTCTCAAATTTTTTATGGTCAAAACTGTCAAATTTGACTCGTTTCGAGTTTTTTTTTTTTTTTTAAAAACTCAGATTTGATTTTTGAGAGATATCATAATCTGGCCCTTTAAGAATTCAAAATTCAACTATTTGCCACCTAAAACCTGCCGAGTTTGAAATTCGAATATTCATTAATATGTCTCGAAGTGTTCACATTGCCAACTTTTGACTAGCCAACGCCAACTTTTGATCAGCACTGATATTAAGATAGAGAATAAGAAATAGAAGACGTGCTAATGCTATAGGTTACAGTCATAAAAATAACAGGATTCGGTTTGCCCAATTTCCTAACAATGCAGAAAACGAAACAAAGAAAGAAGGAAGGAAGGAAGGAAGGAAAGGAAGGAAGGAAGGAAGGAAGAAAAGAAAAAGTCCTAGCAATATTAGTTGCTATGCATAGTGTAATGGTGATGATAAATAACAACATGGTATAAAGATGCAGACACTACTGTAGCCTTTTGGCTGTCAATACTCTGCAACACAGGTAAAGGTTTGAAGAAATTACAATGTGCTGTATATTCTCAGGTTAAAGTATTAGCTGATCAGTTCTAAGGATATTTGAAGCACTTGAATGTTCTTTTTAGACCTCATTCATCACAGCTAAGCCTTTTTGAATAAAACTGCTCCCACTGCAATTTTACTGGCAGATATTTTAGCTTTTTAAGCTAATTTAACATTAAGTCCCATTAGTCACCTTAGAACAGGGGCTTTGTTTGACCCACTGGGAGCAGCTTTAATAATAATAATAATAATAATAATAATAATAATAATAATAATATGTTGATATATTATTTTGATTCTATTTGATTGTTTACAATTAGAGGTATGGGATCTATTATTTGGACTGCTTGGGATCTGAGGTTTTCCAAATGAGCGTTTTGTTTCCATAATTTGGATCAACATTCATTAAGGCTACTTTAATGTAAACATTTAAAAAAAAACATTTTTTTTCTCACAAACATTGGTGTATGCTAGCTTTGTTACAGAATACTGTTTTATTACTACAGAAAAAGGAAATTAATAAAAAAAAAATTGCTTGCTTACATGGACTCTTTTGGATATTGTATTCCTGTATTTTTGAGCTTTGCAGGTCTCTGGATAATATCTTCCATATCTGTATTATAATTCAATGGCCTAAATTCTATGTTGTGTGCCATATTCCATGCCTGTCTTATTATTCAATGGCATAAATTGTGATATGAATTGTGAAATGTGATAAGTAGCAAGTGTTGCCAAAAAGGTTTCATTTGCTCCAGTTAGACTATTTTTATTCTATATGGCCATACACTGACTGATAGAAGTTGCTAACTCTGTCCCTCCAGACCAAATCATCAGCTTATATTATTACGGCCTACCCACCCAATATATTGAATCAAAAGTTGGCTAGAAATCATAAGGCAGGTTAGAAAATCTTGTCTGAGAAGGTGAAAATCAGCATTTTGTTTATAGTATTTAGATCGCTTTTAACATAAAATAAAATACAATAAAATACAAAAAGTAAAACAAAAATAGGTGGATAATCAAAATGCCATTATCCATTGGATTTGTTAAGTCCACAGTAGCATATCAGTATATTAATATGGTCCTCTCCCAACAGGTTTCCATAGGCCCATGGTATGATTGATCCAGGAGGCAAATGAACAGATCAGCTTATTCGGCTCATCATTTGGGTAAACTAAATAAACTAAAATAAAGAGGGAAAAGATCTGCTTGTTTTGTGACCTCTCCAAACAAGGTAATGTGGTGTTGCCCAGCTTTAAAATCTTTTCTGAATTCACCAAAAATCATAATTGAATAACTACCATCATGTGCAGTTTGAGAATTTACAGTGCACACATGAGAGATTTGTTGGTAGCCAAACACACATCAAGGGTTGGCGTCTCAGGTAGGGTTCAGACCTTTTCTTGCTATAAGTACTTTGGTTTTAAATAACAGCAAGGGGTTGTCTATAGTTTAGTCACAAAATAAACACAGAAAGTATTCAATTACGGTTTATTTTACTACCTCCAGGGTGGCAGAATAATACACCTCAGCACTGACTGGCTCTCCACTTTACATCAACAATTTGTTCTCCATCAAGACAAAGAAACATTTTCCTAGCAGGAAACAATAGCTGAACTGGATGAAAGTTATACTTTTAGTATAGTCAGCATTCAATTAGTCTGTTTTTGAGGTTTCATTTTAAATTAAGGATAACACTTGCCAGCCAATAAGGACAATGCATTCCTAGGCGCATTCATACTATGCCCTCTGACTGAAAAAGTTGTAAGAAGATGAAATCTACTAACAATTTGCTTTCTCTTTATAGATTCACATGACATTGCATCTAAAACGATCATGCAACCAGGGAACAGGGGCCTATTTAGAAATTAGAATACAGGGGCCTGACTATAGGGCTATGGATCCTTGAGTTTAGCTTGGCCCCACTGTTTATCCCCCTTAATAATTATGCCTCCCTTGCCTTTCCAATATCCCTACACCATGCTACATGTAGTATTGAGTACCGACACTTTTAAATTATACTTTTTTACTGGTTTTTAATAAACCACTACCCCCAAGCTGAGATGCTGGCATTCCTATATGGTCACACCGCCTGAAAGTCACTGGAAAAGCATGTTTACCTTTAAAAATTACAGCTTAGGTTTAATGTAGACAATTGCATTAGGAAGTCACATGCGAGTTCTATCTTCCTGGTGGTCTTATTATCAGTGCAAATAAAATAACCATGCTGCAAATTCACATGCAATCAGACCGTCACATGTCGAGGGGTGCACCAGGTCAAATTTGTTTATGCCACAGAATGCTTTCAATGAACAACGTGCAACAACAGAGGATTTTGAGATTTTTAAATCATTTACAATCCTACCAACTGCAAACACAAATAGTCAATGTAAAGAAATAGCTGATAGCCCTTAAGCTGTGCACTGCTAGCTCTGAGCCATCCTCGTCTCACAGGACATTCAATAAACACCAAAGTCTGCACTACCCAGGTCACAACTAAGCAATGTGTCATGTCAGGCAAACACACCTTTCACCTTCCTCATCTTACAAGTTATATATGGCAGGCACAGCTCATATCAAAGCAAATAGCAAAAAAATGACAAGGGCACCAGCATCTCCAGCATTAACAATGGCTTTATAGCCTGCCAAGTTATTCAGAGCCATCAGATACCCAACTGTGGCCTCAGCGTGTTGTCTCCTCCTTATGAAAGAGCTTTTGGTTCAGTCACGTCATTGATTAAAAATCCAAGAGAAACACGTTGTTAAAATGTATAAACATGTGAAAATGGGGTAGTTCCCTGCATAGATAACACATAAGAAGAGATTGAGTTTTTTAAGGTCATTTACACTAAGGTATAGATGTTTCTCTAGCAACTGCAAAATATATGCTGAATATTTAATTTACAAAAGCATAAGGCCATGCATGTGATCACACTGGTTAAGGAAATGCCACTGATCATCATCAAAGACAAGATAGGTAATGTAGTGTGTTGTAACAGTCTTTTCAAGGGTCTCTTTACAATGCCTTGTTTATGTTTATTGCTATGCAGCATTGCTGACACTAGAGTGTACCTTCTACAGTAGTCCAGAGAGTATCCTAGAGTATCCCAGGATTCTATGGTCAGGACACTTTCCATGTGGAGCAGGCTAGGCAGTTCTACAAACTTTCTGTGTCTGTGGGTCAAGATTCTACAGGTGGCACTGACTTTAAGGCATTACCCATTAGAGCACTTTGACCTTAAGTCCTTTATGTGTCACAGAAAGTAGTAACGCAATTTTTGAAAGAAATTCAAATAATAAAATTCTTTGCCTGTTGAGTATATCAACTTTCTCTTTCTCTTTCTCTATTTTATACCTTGTGCTAATTGCAGTTTTGAGAAGAAGAATGCCCATGGATTACTGCCACTGGCATGGAATTATAAATACGTCGATGAACCAAATTAAATCAAAGGAAAGTACTGTTACTGCAGCAATAAAACAGCCATAGAGATCAGACCAATATATACCCTACTTAAGTGTGTGTGTTTTTATGAAATGGTACTGTACTCCAGAACCCCGTTATTTATGGGGTAAAGCATTTTTATGGGGTTATGCAATGAAAGACACTGGGGGTAATTTATCAACACTAGTCAAATTTGCCCTGGACTGTGATCTATGGCAACTAATCAAATTGCTGCATTCAGTGTTCTACCTGCAGCAGGATGAAAAAAAACTATAACTGATTGGTTGCTATGGGTTACAAAACAAATTTGTCCAGTTTTGATAAATGAGCCCCACTAGGTTTGCCCAGCTGAAGTAACAAATAATAAGACAGCATTTACTGACCACCCCTGTAACAGCTAACATCTTATTGGATGCTATGGGTTACTGCACCTGGGCAAACTTAGAACCTTTTCATGCATATGGGGGTTAGTACAAGAATGTCCTATAATGTTTCAGTTGGTCTTCAGTTATTTCCTCTTCCCCTTTCCACTTCCACTCTGTGAGGCTACCGTTTTACTGTTACTTTTTAATACTTAATCTTTCTGTTCAGGCCCCCTTCCAGTTTCTCATGGAAACCACTGAGAGGTTGAAATGGACCCTAGCAATCAGGGGACTAGCCCTTTCACTTTATTATGCTAGATGTACACACAATGTTTCAGGGGCTTCATCATGTCATACTCACCAATTGAACTTACCAAAATTTAGATGCAAATAACCCCAGACCCTCATTAATATGCAATTCAGTCCTAAATATCCACATATATGCACAAAGTCAAAATAAAGGCCATAATCCAAAAGGTGCAATAACCCAAATAAAGTTCAAGATCCAATCTGAAGTCCATCCAGAGTAATATCTGTAAAGAGAACCCTGAAATTGACTCCTCATGACCCTAAATGGCTTTATTATGAGCACACTTCACACACTGCTACATTGCTTAATGCTAGATATATTTAAGAGGCCATTTACAATGCAGGACACAGTGTGCAAATTTTTTCAGGTTTATAATCTCCTTTTCAGAGTGCAGAGACCAGAGGAATGCCTCTTGGATTGAGTCTGAGTTAGGCAGTGTTTGATCCAAAAGGAGAGGGCAGTGGTTGCCTACTAGATGCCAACCCCACCCACCACTTCATTTACGCATTATTAAGATGTGCAAGTTAGGGAGCATTAGGAGGCACAGCCTGCATTGGGGCAGGCTGTTACAACAAGATTGCTGTATCTCCTGACATTGCTTTTGCGCACCAGGTGCCTGATTTTTGTTCCGTGAAGCATTTCTTGTTGCACAAGTTAATAATAGATGACCCCTTTCATTTTGTATTTATAAGAGAAGTGTTTAGTCTGTGTCCTTCAATACAAGGGTAAATATGGAGCTTCAGTACTGATTTGTGAGGATTTTCCATCAGTTGTGTATATTGTGTCATCTGATGTCATTGTCAAGGTCCTCCACATAAACAAAATTCCTAGCAACCAAGGGACGAGATGTTTTGCAAAAATGGTTATAGTTTTGCCATCAAAGGAAAACTATACCCCCCGGACAATGAAGTTCTCTATAAAAAGATATTGCATAAAATAACTCATATGTAAAACCCTGCTTCATGTAAATAAACCATTTTCATAATAATACACTTTTTTAGTAGCATGTGCCATGGGGTAATCATAAAAAGAAAAATTGCCATTTTAAAAAATAAGGACAGCCTCCTGGGATTGTATGATTCAACTGTGCACACAAACATACCAAACAAACTATAAAGTTAGGTCACATGAGCCAATTAACAGACTAAGTTCTGTCTTTTGCTTCCACACTTCTTCCTGTTACAGTTAGAATTGAAATATTTCTGGTCAGGTGATCTCTGAGGCAACACACAGACCATCATGAAATGTGAGTTCAAGGCAAGAGATGTAAAAGGGCAATATTTACTTAAATATATATTCCAGTTTGAAAAGACTCTTTAATATTCCACTTAATTTGATATAAACTATCTGTTGCTCAAGTATTCATTTTGGGGGGTATAGTTTTCCTTTAATTAAGGGTGTCATTAGCACCATTACAACTGCACAACACAGTGGAGCAAAATGTGACCCCAACTGGTTGTTAGTTGCAGTGGAGGTGGCAGAGTATGCCATTATGGCAGCTTTACGTACCTTATGGTGGCTAGGGGAAGGGATAAGTGACTTTTTATTATATGGCATGTACATTTTTTTTGGGGTATGTGACAAAACCAACCTTCAGGAACCCTGTGCTACAAAAAGCATTATTGCCACCTCATAATCAGTACATTTTTAAAGTGATGAAGACCAAGGTAGAACGATTGAATAAAGACTAAGAGCAAGGGCTTCTTGCTTCTGACTAGTCTCTCACCACATAATTAAATTAGCAATGAAAAAACTAAATAAAAAAAAAAAAAGATTCTTTTTCACACAATTAAACTGCAAATAGTGGCAAGGTCACATAGTTAAATTCAATTTATTTGTGCATCTGTCAAGTGAAACCAGCAACAGCTGGGCCTAAATGTAGAACCCTATACGGCTTTTATCTCACAGCAAACAAGCCGGGTTTCTACGGTAACGTGCCACATGGTTCCCTAGCATCCCAGTGTGTAGCTGACCATTGTATCCTGGAGGACGAGGGTAATTAAAGGCTTGAGTGAAAAAGGCATGGAAACCCACAGCCTCTTCTTAAAGGAAACAAATGGCAAAGCCGCTCATAAGCCGTACAAACTGACATTTCATAGTCATTATATCAGACAACATTATTTCTACCGCTGCATCCTTCAAAGCCCCAAAAAAATCAAAAGAATAAAAAAGAATCATGCCTGCTAGTTGTTTTTCCATATTTCCAGAGTTGGTAAGTAATGCTGTAGCTTTTCATTTCTAAAAGGTTGGGTTGTCAAAACATGCCTCCCAACACCCGTAAGCATTTGCGCTTTATGGGACAGATGTTTGAAAACTGTAAAAATTTCAATAAACCGTTTTACCTTTATAGAATTTCATGACTATGGTTTGTACAATACATTTTTTTAACTCATCTGTGAGAAGTGCAGGTGTTAAAGGGATCCTCTCATGGGAAAAAAAATTTTTTTCAAAATGCATCAGTTAATAGTGCTGTTCCAGAAGAATTCTGCATTGAAATCCATTTCTCAAAAGAGCAAACAGATTTTTTTATATTTCATTTTGAAATCTGACATGGGGCTAGACATTTTGTCAATTTCCCAGCTGCCCCAAGTCATGTGACTTGTGCTCTGATAAACTTCAATCACTCTCTACTGCTGTACTGCAAGTTGGAGTGATATCACCCCCTCCCTTTCTCCCCCCAGCAGCCTAACAAAAGAACAATGGAAAGGTAACCAGATAACGGCTCCCTAACACAAGATAACAGCTGCCTGGTAGATCTAAGAACAACATTCAATAGTAAAACCCATGTCCCACTGCGTACTATTCAGTTACATTGAAAAGGAAAAACAACAGCCTGCCAGAAAGCGGTTCTCTCCTAAAGTGCTGGCACAAGTCACATGACCGGGGCAGCTGGGAAATTGACAAAATGTCTAGCCCCATGTCAGATTTAAAAAATGAAATATGAAAAAATCTGTTTGCTTTTTTGAGAAATGGATTTCAGTGCAGAAGTCTACTGGAGAAACACTAATAACTGATGTGTTTTTTTTTAAAAAAAAACATATTTTCTGATGACAGTTTCCCTTCAAGGCACCCATGGTGATTCAGGGAGTAAACATGAGTTTCTAAGTTTCCCAAACAACTGTTAAAAGATCGTATCTAGTAATGTGAGAGCCAAGACCTGCCTTGTTTAGGGCCCTTTTACTGTTACACAGAGCCCTGATGAGCTGCTATATGTGGTATCAGGGTCGGATTTGGCTGGCAGGGCATCATGAAAAAACCCGGTTGGCCTCTGATCTCACGGGCCCCACCGACCCTGACCAGAATCTCTTACCAATGTGCATGACTTCCCTCTCCTTTCCTGGTCACTGCAAGAAAAGCTACATGTGTGGGGGGGGGATCAGGAGGGTCTTTGTGGCAGGTGCCCCTTTTACAGCAGCCCCAGTGGGCCCTGTGCCCCCCCTCAGTTCAACCCTGTGTGCCATCCTGAAATCTTTTGTGTTGTTTTCTTTTAACTGTACACTCCATGTTTATTATCTGCCTCCATTCCTTACTGTCCTGAGGTTTAGATAATATGAGGGTTGACCTTTAAAGGAGTGATATTTAGAATAAACTTTACCATTCTCCCCTGAGCACCTTACCAATCTTCTTCTTCTTAGGTTTCGATCATTCATTATTTTGCACCCACAGCAACCTTATCTCTTCTTCTTTTTTTTTTCATTTTAGTGTTCAGACACCCAACACACAAAAAAACACAACTCTCTGACTCAGGTTTTAATTTGCTTTTAAATTATAAATCAGGCATCGTTTAAAACAGGAAGAACAGATGGTTCAAGAGCGGGTGCTATGAAAATTAAGTGCCATTTCTTTTGCAGGATGAAATCAGGAAAGGGAAGACGTTATGCATCAGCTTCGAAATCTGCTCACTTTGTATTTAATTTACCTTTAAAATATGCACAACAGGAGATTATTTTGTGTTAAATGTTTTTGATATCTATAGAAGATTTGCTTCTTTGGTTATGGAGAAATTGCACTTTTGCTTTTTATGGAATGGTTAAAGCCTATACCTTTACCCCCCATGCTCCACTTCACGGTGGTGCAGCTAAGGTTCCCATGGTGGAGGAAGCTTAGATTCTGGTGAAGGAGCAGTTAAATTTGCATTGGTGTACAGGCCCGGACTTGTGAGGGGCTGTTTAAACCTCCATGTGCTTGAAATGCCAGGGACTGTTTTGAATCCCAGCCCAGACCTGATGGTGCAAAAGCTAAAGTTCTCATGGTGGAGTTCCTATCTGCAATGAAGGGGAAGAGCAGGAGCTAAAAACAGGGGAAGCAAACTCTATAAATGTAACACAGAGAGGGACCAGAGGGACTGATTGATAAGAAATTTAACACATATTTTTTTAAACGTTCATCTTCTTAAAGTTTTTAGTTACACCAGTAAGTTATCAACTTGCACAGAACAGGCAGATTTTAAAAGCTTTGTAAATTAAGAAATATGTTTAATAAGGTGGAAAAGTCATACTAGGGAAATCTTCATTAAAGTAGCTGCTTAGCAAGTCCAAGTACTTTAGATGTATCACTACATGTATGGGACTTGTAATACAGAATGCTTGGGACCTAGAGTTTCCCAGATAATGGATATTTCTGTAATTTGGATCTTCATACATTAAGTCTACAAGAAATTCATGTAAACATTAAATGAAACGAATAGGCTGATTTTGCTTCCAATAAGGATATCTTAGTTTGGAGTAGTACAAGATACAGATACAGGTATGAGATCTGTTATCCAGAAACCCATTATAAAATGGTGTCTTTGGGAGTCAACTTTTCCATAATTATGTGCTTTTTGGAAAAAAAAGTTCTCTATAACTGATCCCATACCTGTACAAGATACCAGACAAAAAAAGGGAAATAGATAAAAACATAAAGCATTATGGAATAAAAGTATCAGTAATGCAAACATGTTCTGCAGACATTGTTGCTATTGGATGACCTTTAATTGTAGGTGGTAGGGGCACTTACCAATGAATGATGCGAGGTGATAACTGTTAGCAACACAGAATGAAATTGTTAGTGTAGTCCAGGGGTGTCCAAACTGCGGTTCGAGGGCCAAATGCGGCCCAGTTTGAATCGCTCAGTTCTTGAGAAAACGTCATGTTGCAAAGGATATAGGAGGAGGTGGACTCTGCCCATTGCCCAGTTAGTAATAATAATATAATAATAAATCTATTTAATATTCAAGTGTCCCATATTCCAGTGTTTAGCTCCATCTGGTTATCCAACTGGTATTGTAGTTTTTATTTGTGTATTTTCTTTACTTTTACAAATCAAAAGTGTTTGTGTATTTCATGTGTGGCCCCCAGACATTTTTTCTTCTTCAAATGTGGCCCTTGAAGCCAGAAGTTTGGACACCCCTGGTGTAGTCATTGTGTAAAGCTGATCACATTCCCAGAGGCTTATGCTGACAGACTTATTCTGCAGGAGATACTGCTCATATTCCTCTATTTGTTTCTAGCTAAAGCAGGCAAAATTGATCTTTTTAATTCGGCTATTTTCAAAACATTTCCCATTTGGCATTTTCAAATCACATACACTTTGAAGCTTTTATTACAACAATTTGCATTTTAATGAAAATGTTGGATTGCTTTTATGTTAACAGGTAATGTTTGTTCACATCCAATTAGCAACAATAACTAAACTTCAGAAAAATTAAAGAATCACTGTTATTTGACAGCGCTGTTCTTCAAGCATTCTCTAGCTCTTGCCCTGAATTGAGATGAAATACTTATGACACAGTTGTTACTCTAATGCTGGCCATACACGGGCAGATAAAGCTGCTGATATCGGTTGTTTAGACTGATTTGACTGCTTATCTCACCGTGTATCGGGGCTTCCTACGTTTCCCGGACCGATATCTGGACACAATATTAATCTGGAAGGTTGGATTTTCTTCCATGGGGCCGAACTTCTGGATTACCCTGAAATAGCCCTGCCAGTTAGTGGCATATCAGGGAAAGATCAGTTCATTTGGCGATTTTGCCAAACAAGCAGATCTTGCATCTATGGCCAGCTTAAGATTCCAAGTCTCACAGCTGTAAATAAAAGACTTGCCTCTTTGATTGTAACTGAGAGAAGCCCCTGACCCCCTCTGCTTATTCTAAATCAAGCCTAAACTTTTACTTGTCTCACACATTAGCTGAGGGGAGATAATGTTTGTGAATAGAGTAATATGGAGCAATCTATTTAATCAGTTGAACAATGCATTATACTGAGCTGGAACAAATCTTGTATTGGATCTTGAACAACAGATGTACAAGTAAATTAATTACTGACTCCCCTATTCTAGCTGACTACAGGCAACCATCATGGATGACCTCTTTCCCCCCTACTATTCATGGAGGCAATTGAATCTTTTGCTTATGCTGTAAAGGCAAAGCCTACAATTAAAAGCTTCAGGCGCTAGAGAATGGAGGCTAAAAATCAGCTATATGCTAATGATACACTACTGAATCAAGGGAACACATGGAGTATTTAGACAGTGGTCAAAAAGTCTAAATTAGCTTTTTTTTCCAGCAGGCCCTTAATACAGAATAAAGATGAGTATGCTGTATCCGAAATAATATGGTGCTGCACTCTGTCTTAACTGAACTTATTAGGAACTAGGGTGAAGACAAACTGATTTTAAAAACAGGAGAGATTTTGTGTGTTAGCAGACTCAATAGCTATTGTATGTACACAAAGTTAACTTAAAAGTACTTCATTATTAAAGACGGATGTATGGAATATAATAAAGAATGGCAGTTATTGTTTCCATAGGTTTTTTGGGGGCAATAGGGATGAGAATAAAGAGCCCATACGTTTCTTCCTATGCAATTAAAAAATTTGAATTTCAAAGTAATTTTGGGCTACTTCGACTATCGGATAGGCCAAAATTAGATTTGAATAGAAAAAATTTGAAAATTCGACAAGTACTGGCCCTTTAAAAATCCTTCGAATTCGACACTTCACCACCATAAAGCTGCTGAATTGCCATTCTAGCCTATGGGGAACCTCCTAGAACCTGCCCTTGCCGATCGACGTTTTTTCACTGTGAAATTCAATCACTAGTAAATGTGCCCCTTAGCATTCAGTTGAACAGCATCAAAAAGTTTGCAAAGCTTGCCCAGGTCGTCAAACAGCAGACCAATAAATGCTGTGAATTTGTTACTATGGGTTACTGGAACTGGTTCAAACTTTGTACCTTGCATTGCTCACTCATGTCATGTGACTTGTACAACTTGAAAAAAACAGATTTATTTTCAGATGATTGCAGTGCAAATAAGGGTTCTGGTTCTGTAACAGATTCAGATTAATCTTTTCTGCAGGATATTTTTATAACCAAATCCAAAAATGATGGAGTCACTACATCCCTAATTAATCATAATTGTGAATCATGTTTAAACAGATATAACTCTGCCCACTCCTTAAAGGAGAATTCAACCCTCCCTTGAAGTTAAGTGCTCATCTGCCCCCCTCCGTTCATCCAACTCCCTGCCTCCCCCCTGCAAAGTCTTACCCCTGAATCCTTCTCCCTTCTTCACTTCGACCGGAAAAGCAGAGTGAGCGCAGCAGAGCACACAGCCGCCATCTTTGGTAATCTTTGCAATCTTCGTGAATGAACTCTGCCTTTTGCCGCATGTGTACTTGTAGCAAATTTCCAGATTTTGACAACTGTGCATGCACCAAAACGTCGAGTCCATTCGCAAAAGATAGATGCAGAACAACTGTAGCCATGCAGGTGGATCACCTCTTTTGTGCTCTACATATACAAAAAAATTGCTTCTTTATAGGGGCTCCGATAATACTGGTGGGTTAAAAAAAATTGCCTTCCCTTAATCATCTGGTGATACACCAACAATTAGCTAATATGGTGCATTGGCAGACAAAAATGTTCAAAACCTGTCCAATCAACAAACCACCCAATAGCCAAGATCTATAGATATCAGCAACTGTATCGGTACATGTATGGCCAGCTTTACCTGTCAATGTCTGCAAGACTTTAAGGAATAATCATCTGTTTTTCATACCAAAGATGCAACCTCAAATAACCTCATTACCTGACAGTTTTTCCTCCAGTGAATCTTATTCGATCATGAATTTATCTGATTGGCATGGCAAGCTAAAATTACAACAGAATCCTGGAAATGCCTCCACTTACGCATCCATTAACATAAAGTGATTAAGTCAATAGAGTCACCTTCCTGTAGCCACATATACAACAACAACAAAATAGAATATCTTACACATGAATTTGATTTACCTAATGTTCAGATCCCATTTTAATGATTCTCCCTGTCTTAGTAGTCAAAAGAAAAACTCTGATTCCTCAATTCTGAACTAAAGAGAAAGATTTACTAACATTTTGGAAAAAACTCTCAATCTATCCCATAGAATTCAAATTTTGTACTGCAATGACTTCCCATAGACAGCTATTCTAAAAACGAAACTAGCTGCAATGATTTAAAAGATTTTCACTTACACTTTTAGAAGCAAAAATTCGAAGAAAAAAAGTAAACTGAGGTAAATACGCACTTTCGAAAAAATAGAAGCATGGGTAAAATGTCAAAGAAATAACATCCTGAATTAAATTTCTAATAAAAGAGGGGTAAAGCGGAATTGTCTCTGTTAAGCAAGGCCCTCTTTACCATTTGTATCAGTTTTCCATTGTATTTTTGTAGATACAGGTATGGGACTTGTTATTCAGAATGCTCATGACCTGGGGTATTCCAGATAAGGGATATTTCTGTAATTTGGATGTTCATACCTTAAGTCCACTAGAAAATAATGCAAACATTAATTAAGCCCAATATTCTGGTTTTGCTTCCAATAAGGATTAATTATATTTTTGTTTGGATCAAGCACTTGTTTATTATTACAAAGGAAAAGGAAATATTTTTTTAAAGATTTGGATTACTTGCATAAAATGGAGTTTATGGGGGAAATACACTAAAGTGTGAAGTGGCTAACGGTAGCACAAATTCGCTTGCGTGACGTCATTTCAGAACTTCGCCAATTTACTAACAGTCCCTGGCAGGACTTTGCTAGCGAAGTAGACAGACTCTAGCGCAACTTCGTACCCTCATGCCAGGCGAAGTTGCTCACTGACGAAGGTATGTAACTACGCTAATTCATTAAGATGCGGATTTTACTGAACGTTACCTCTTGCGCAAAACTTGACCTTGCCACCTCAGACCAGGCGAAGTCCTATAGAGCAGATAGGAGTTTCTTTTAAAAAAGTTGAAATTTTATCGAAGACCCAAAAAACAATGCCGTCTTTTACTTTTTAAGGGTGATAGTTTGAAAAAGATTGTAACTTTTTTTTGGGTGCCCTCCTTCCCCCCCCTACATTTCCTAACATATGGCAACTCAACTATACAGGGGGCACATCTTTAGGGCAATAGAACACCTTTATTTTATTTATTAAAGGTTTCCTGGGCTTGTGTAGTGGGATGTAGTGGCTGTAGCATATGTGTTCATTGCACTTTAACTTGGTGCCATATGCAAATTAGGCATTGCTAGTGTAACTTCGCTTTGCCTGATGAAGTAACGGTAGCGCAACATCGCTACCATTCGCCTCCCTGAGCGCAACTTCGAATTTTTGTGAATTTGCTTTGCGCTGGCGAGACTACGCTTGCCAAAATGTGGTGAAGTGCAGCGAGCTGTCACTGGCGCAACTTCGGATCTTAGTGCATTTGCCCCGATGGGAGATACCCTCCCTGTTATCCACATAACTGATCCCATACCTATAATCTCTATTTTCACTCCACCATCTATTGTACAGTGCTGAGGAATATGTTGTCAATTTACATATACAGGTTACAAAAAGAAATCATTATTATAGTAATAAAATGGAAAAATATTATTTTTACTTGCACTGGCTGCTAGTAATTGTGACTGTTGAATAATCTGAACTAAACACTGCAGAATTTGTTAACACGATATAAATAAAGCATAATAACAATCTTTCACCAAAAAAACTTTCCATAGATTCCAATGTAATGTGCACTAATTGATGTCACCC
This sequence comes from Xenopus borealis, assembly GCA_024363595.1. Classification (NCBI taxonomy): domain Eukaryota; kingdom Metazoa; phylum Chordata; class Amphibia; order Anura; family Pipidae; genus Xenopus; species Xenopus borealis. The sequence goes on along the minus strand of CM044433.1, from coordinate 44,879,047 downwards.
ATTGATGTCAATCTGTTACACAAATAGTTTGGTGAAATGGGACAGATTCACCCATTGCTACTACAGATTATTATAACACAATAATGAAAACAAATGTAGCAAAGGTAATACTGTAAATCTGGATATTCTATTCAGTTGTTTATTATCAAGCCCATAAACTAAAGTATAAAATCTATCCAACCTAAAAATCACAGATGTAAATGTTAATTATGTTGATTATAGGGGGTGTGTGGGGTGTTATATTGGGGGGACCAAAAGGATGAATGTCCCCAGGCCTGGCAGTACATGAGGGTGATGGGAGGTAAAGTGCCCCCTTGTTAGGATTTCCATCCCCTTCAGGGTGTTCATCAGGACCAACACATCTGTGACACTTTGAAATGGTTTATAAACCCTTACCCATACCTCCCAACTGTCCCTTTTTTTGGAGGGACAGTCGACAGCTCAACCTACAATCCCTCATTTGTACTGAAAAGTCCCTATTTTCTCTGCACTGAACGGCCAGAAAAAGAAATAAAGTTTCTAACTCAATTGGTTTTTGGTAGAGGTGTAAATAAGATACTTTGTAACACTTTTGAGATAAGAAAACAAGTAAACGTAAGTTTAGATAAGGAGAAATATATATATATATATATTCAAACTTCCATAATCTGCCAAATTTTGTAAAATGAACATGGTAATTAGGAGGTGTGGCCACAAAAACAGGCGTGGTCTAAAAAAAATTCACTGCCCTACGTGCGAAAATGTATTTTATCCCTCTTTTAACTTCCAAAATGTTAGGAGGTATGCCTTAACCTTTTACAAGTGATTGTGATTACTAATACAGCTCTACCCAAAGCACTTAAAAAATAAAAACCCATTAGGTTATCCTAATAGAAGTTATACATATATTCTCACAATAAGACGACTTTTTAATAAAAAGCTGTAAATAAGTATCGGATCAGTAGCATGTAAATGGCGTGATGACTGGCCCGGCTCTATTTAGTAGTGTGAATAGACAGTCCTGGCATTTCTGTCAACGGCTCTGACACTGAGAATATCTGTCTGTTCCATGACTCATGAACTATGATCTAAACACAGCCCGGCTCATTCACAGTCACTTATAATAGAAACACTGTAGTATAAATATGAGTTAAACTGGTCACTGTCAGACATTTCATTCTCCTACAACACAATTATGATTTTTTTTTTTTTATCTTACTCTCCTTCTGGAGGGGACTCATTGGTTTTCATTTAACAAGACATTGCTGTGCCAAATACCTTCAGATTTGTAGAAAGTGCCAAATCAATATGAAATCTGTATGTTACTATAAGGTAATGTTCTATAATATACAGAGCTTTTATATTGCTTTGTTTGGGACAGACTGCATGTGAATTTTTTCTGCTGTTACATTTTATGCCTTTGTGACAAACAAACAACCTCAGATGAAATATGCTTGTATATTTATTCATTTAATTAGAAACTAATATTGTAAAGAGCCATTACATAAATTAAGGACATTATGAAAATCAGTAAATGATGTGTAAATACCATAAACATAAATATGTCTGAACCACAAAGGGCTAATGGCAGCATCAATAAAAAAAGAGAATAAATTGTCGCTAATTGTCATGATTGCTATGCCCAGCACAAAGAGTTTGCATATTACAAGATCAGAGCTGGAAATTTCCACTAACATGAATTCATCTCCTAAAAAATCATATAGTGCATATATATATATATATACACAGCCAAACCAGCAAAAGCAGCTTTTGCAGTGCAAAGACCCACTACATGACATGGGTGGCAAAAGTCATTCAGGGTCAGACTGGGCCAGCGGGACACCGGGAAAAAACCCGGTGGGCCTCCAGCTATTGTGGGCCCCACTGACCATCCACACCCACATTAGATTCATGCGCAGCATAGGGGGCCCTGGGGCAGCAGTCCAGGTGGGCCCCCTGGCTCCCCAGTCCGACCCTGCTTGTATTGTTACTTTTTATTACTCAGCTTTCTATCCAGGCCCTCTCCTATTCATATTCCAGTCTCTTATTTATGTTTCAATCATTTTTATTGGAAGTTTTTTTCAATTATTAACATTTGTCAAATTAATG
>CM044433.1:44860365-44874840 GCA_024363595.1 Xenopus borealis | reverse complement strand
TATTAACTGATGCATTTAAAAAAAAAACATGTTTTCCCATGACAGTTTCCCTTTAAGAGCATGGTTGCTAGGGTAATTTGGATCCTTACAACCAGACTTTGATGCCTGGTTGATCGGGCTGGATGGAAAATTTTGATTGGGTGCTTTAGAAGGCACCTAAACATCGGCCCCTGTTTAGTGCTGAATTGTCAGATACAGGTAGAATTCTATTGTTTCTACCTGTTTATCTGATTATTCAGCACCATTCTGTATGAAAAGATCTTCTCCAAGAAAATTCATAATTGTACCATCTATGGCCGCCTGTAGACTTAATTTTATTCAAATAATCCAAAATTCCTTTTTCTCTGTAAAAGTAAAACACTACCTTTTACTCGATCGAAACTAAGATACAGGTATGGGACCTGTTATTCAGAATACTCGGGACCTAGGGCTTTCCGGATAATGGATCTTTACATAATTTGGATCTTCATACCTTAAGTCTAGAAAATCATGTAAACATTAAATAAACCCAATAGGCTGGTTTTGTTTCCAATATGGATTAATTATATCTTGGATCAAGTACAAGCTACTGTTTTATTAATACAGAGAAAAGGGAAAATCATTTTTAAAAATTTGTATTATATTCTGTAATTTGGATCTTTCTGGATAACAAATTTCCGGATAACGGCTCCCATAGCTGTATAATAAATCCTTATTGGAAATGAAACCAGCAGATTGTCTTTATTTAATGTTTAAATGATTTTCTAATAGACTTAAGGTATAATGGGAGAATGTCATAAAAGTCAGTAACCGGAAAACTATTTGTAATGCGAAAAGTTTTGCCTCTGCATAAACAATTTTTTCTTTGCGAGAATTTAATATAGCTTTTGCGAACCCGGAAACTGTTTAGCGACCACTTCCGACAGTGGAAGAGAGTTTTACAGCTTTTGACAATGCGCAGTCAGTGTAATAAAACCTCTTCATGAAATACTTGTTATGTTGGCTCCAAATGATTACGACACCTTCAAGCACGAGTGCGCAATTAAAATTTGCAGTTCGCGATTAAAATTCGTAATACAATAACAGTTTAGGGAACAATATTACATTGCAAGATGTGCATTCTGGATAACAGGTCTTATCCCTGTATAGTAAGTGCATACAGGCAAATGTTGTCAAAAGCTCAACTGGAAACACTGCTTTCCAGTTAATATAATTCTATGCATACATAAAGCAACAGTTCAATTAGTGACATTCAAGTTCATACTGTGTTGCAACATCTGTCTGCATCCTGTCCTTTGACAGCAATCTGTTTGCATCAAGCGCTAGAATGTTCTGAAAGTCTGCTACAATTGTCATCTTAGCTAGCCAAGGAATCATCTTGCATATATATATATATATATATATATATATATATATATATATATATATATATATATATATATATATATATATATATATACATATATATATAATTGTATATATAATAATATATTGTAACTAGAATATTATCTTTCTATATTATTTGTTGCTATCCTGTATCCTTTAGCCTTGTTAACACGGTACAAAGCATTTAAAAAAAATAGCATTAACAAAAGGTCAGTAAAACATGAGAGATTGGCAAATACATTTCCTTGCTATTTTTCCCAGGGTGCCTTGCTCACTGTGCTTATGCACCTCTCAAATACATACATGTAGTATCCTAATTTTGAGTAGGTTAGTAAATAAACTATCCACAAAAAAATGAGCCATTATGTTGAAATGCCAGGCTGTTGTTTTTGATCGCAAGCATACGGTTAGTGCAGAAACCCAGTTTATGCTTACCCCTAAAATAACAACAGATGTACAACCGCATTAGCATTTTTAGACAAGTAAAAATAGATATGCTCTGTTTACCAACCAAAAATATTATTTGATGCCATTTCTATGCATAACTAGTAGCTATTACCTAGCTCATGTAGGTTATGGCAGCTCATTTATATCTGATGCTAATATGTCACAAATCATTGTTTTTTCCTTAACTAACATATTGTGGGGAAAAAATGAATCTGGTAAAAGTATGGGATCTGTTTTCTGGAAAGCTGTTATGGTGGCCATAGACACACCGATAATAACGTACGAAATACATTTTCGTACGATATTCGGTGCGTGTATGGTGGGAAACGAGCCGACCGATGTTGGCAAAATACTTGGATATCTGGTTGATCAGGCTGGATGGAAAATTTTGATTGGGCACCGGAACATCGGCCAATGTTAGTGCTGAATCGTCAGATACAATTCTATTGTTTGTTTATCTGACGATCCAGCTCTACACGTCTGTATTGATACGAACAATCTTTCTTGGAAAGATCTTTTTCAAGAAAGATCGTAATTGTACCGTCTATGGCCACTTTTATTCAGAAAGCTCCAAAATATGGAAAGGCTGTCTCCCATACACTATATGTTATCTAAATCCAAATTTTTTTTAAGATTTCCGTTGTCTCTGTAATAATAAAACAGTAACTTGTACTTCAATCAAAGATATAATTAATCCTTATGGGAGGTAAAACCAGCCTATTGGGTTTCTTTAATGATTTTCTTGTAAGCTTAAAGGAACAGTAACATCAAAAAATTTAATTGTTCTAACGTAATAAAAATATAATGCAGTGTTGCAACTGTACATGATATTTGCATTACTTTAAAACACTTTAATGTTTTGATGTTACTGTTCCTTTAAGGTATAGAGATCAAATTACATATCTATTACAATATCTGTTATCTGGAAAACCCCACATATGAAGATCAAAATACATATCTGTTAGAGGATCTGTTATCTGGAAACCCCCCAGGTCTCGAGCATTCTGGATAACAGGTCCCATACCTGTATTAGCAAATTTCTCAAATCTTACTTGTAAGTTATTTCCTTTCCACCTTTAGTAAATAGTCCCTAAACAATTGATGTATAATATATTCTGAAACTTTACTGGAGGGTAGCAGAAACATCCAAAGCACTCCCATACCATTTCTCAAAAGAGCAAACAGATTTTTTTATATTTCATTTTGAAATCTGACATGGGGCTAGACATTTTGTCAATTTCCCAACTGCCCCAAGTCATGTGACTGGTGCTCTGATAAATTTCAGTCACTCTTTACTGAAGTACTGCCAGTTGGAGTGATATCACCCCCTCCCTTTCCCCCCCCAGCAGCCTATCAACAGAACAATGGGAAAGTAACCAGATAACAGCTCCCTAACACAAGATAACAACTGTTTGGTAGATCTCAAAAGTAAAATACTATGTGTACTATTCAGTTACATTGAGAAATTAAAACATCAGCCTGCCAGAAAGCAGTTCCCTCCTAAAGTGCTGCAACAAGTCACATGACCAGGGGCAGCTGGGAAATTGCCAAAATGTCTAGCCCCATGTCAGATTTCAAAACTGAATATAAAAAAATCTGTTTGTTATTTTGAGAAATGGATTTCAGTGCAGAAGTCTACTGGAGCAGCACTATTAACTGATGCGTTTAACAAAAACAGGTTTTCCCATGACAGTATCCCTTTAAAGTTCTTGATGGGTTGTACATTTGAAAATGGCTGATATTTGAAGTCAATGGATTCACAGCACTGTTTTGTCTTGTATGGTGTACCAATTCACCAAAATGCCAGCCATTTGGCCTTGCTTTATAGTTTTCCTTCAAAACTCTTGAGAACATTCAGTTGTGTAACAATAACATTCTGGTTCTCCTGCAAAAAAAATCTGAAGGGGCCCAGCACACAAAGAAACTCCTACCAAGTCTTCTCTCCACCCACCTGTCTGATCATGTTGCCGACTCCCAGCCCACTTGTGTTGGTTTGGTTGGGAATGGGGGGTATTTCTAATGGGTTCCCTTTCACCTGGGCCCTCTTCCAACCATGTGGTCTGCTACCTCTATAGTAATGTCACTGAGAAGAACATTGTCTCTTCCACTTCACTTGTGTCTGAAACATCAACTGAACAGGTGCCATCACTGTAGCTTCTGCTTAATCCTGTCCCTGAGGTCTCTATAGCCATGACAGTAAAATGATTACACCAGGCTCTCTTAGCATTTTATGCATGCATTATGGGATGTTAATTGTTTAATAAACTCAGCAAACATACATAGCTGAAAGCACCTTCGTTCAGTGAGTTGTATTATTATTGTCACTGTTGTTTTTCCTTTATTGTAGTACATACATACAAAAGAGTTTAATTAAAACCTCTTTTCTTGCCAGTAGCTGCTAGCCCAAATCTCTGTGTTGAATACCTAAGAGCTGGTACAAATACCAGTATTCAGTGTGCTTGAAAATAAGTTGGCATTTTGCCAGTGTGATTAAGTAAAGGTTATCTTGTCATTACCGAGACCACATTTTTATTGTGCTGTTTCAGTATGAATACAGTTGGCATGCTAATAAGAATTGGGAAATATTGGGCATTTTATGTAAGGTGATTTCAGAGTTCCTACTAAATGGTTGTCTAACTCGCACACCAATTGCACTACAGTGCATTGCTGATACACATAATCTAGTTATGACTACATATAGGGGGACTGTCCAGTACAATATACAGTATGTATTCATTTAAAGGGATTCTGTCATGATTTTTATCATGTAGTTTTTATTTCAAAATTGCACTATTTACACTGCATATAATTCATTCTACAATATCAAATGTCATTCCTGAACTAGCAAGTGTATTTTGTTGAATATGAGATAAAGTAAGTGTGTGCTGTTTCCTGTTGAATCTGCTGATGCTGTTCTAGTACTAGAGTCTTATGTATAAGGCTTCATGTTGAATCTGCTGTTATGTTTTCTCTGCTACTTCACCTAACCTTGTTATGGAGTTTCCTTCCTGTTAAGGGTAAGAGCACACAGCAAGATTCAGGGGGATTTAGTCGCCTGGCGACTAACCGCCTCCTCGTCTGGGCGACTATGTCCATGAACTGGCTTCCTGTGCCATACCGCCGGCTTGAATGTAAAATCGCTAGCGGTATGGCACTCGTGGCACTTCATTTTCTGAAGTTTCCTTGAAAATGTAGCGCTGGTAGTGCCATACCGCTAGTGATTTTACATTCAAGCCAGCGGTATAGCATGGGAAGGCAGTTCAGGGACTTTGCCGCAAAGACAAAGAGGCACCAGGTGACTAAATCTAACAGAATCTTGCCGTGTACCCTTACCCTAACCATTGCAATTACTCCAGCAAGCTACTTGTCTGTATGTTTCTCTATATTTCATGGACACGTGATTGGTGTGTAGGCAGCTATCTCAGGTCATTTTGTACAGCCATGTGCTTTCAGAAAGAGCCAGCACTTTAAAGGGATCCTGTCATGGGAAAAACATTTTTTTTCAAAATGCATCAGCATCAAATGCTGTTCCAGAAGAATTCTGCACGGAAATCCATTTCTCAAAAGAACAAACAGATTTTTTTTTTATATTTCATTTTGAAATCTGACATGGGGCTAGACAGTTTGTCAATTTCCCAGCTGCCCCAAGTTATGTGACTTGTGCTCTGATAAATGTCAATCACTCTTTACTTCTGTACTGCAAGTTGGAGTGATATCACCCCCTCCCTTTCCCCCACCCAGCAGCCAAACAAAAGAACAATGGGAAGGTAACCAGATAACAGCCCCCTAACACAAGATAACAGCTGCCTGGTAGATCTAAGAACAGCACTCAATAGTAAAACCCATGTCCCACTGCGTACTATTCAATTACATTGAGAAGGAAAAACAACAGCCTGCCAGAAAGCAGTTCCCTCCTAAAGTGCTGGCACAAGTCACATGACATGGGGCAGCTGGGAAATTGACAAAATGGCTAGCCCCATGTTTGATTTCAAAACTAAATATAAAAAAATCTGTTTGCTCTTTTGAGAAATGGATTTGAGTGCAGAAGTCTGCTGGAGCAGCACTATTAACTGATGCGTTTTTAAAAAAAACATGTTTTCCCATGACAGTTTCCCTTTAAGATGGAACTGGTTTCTGGCAGGCTGTTGCTTCTCTTACTCAATGCAACCGAATGCGTCGCAGTGGGACCTGGATTTTACTATTGCGATAATACCAGGCAGCTTGGTTATCTTGTTTTTAGGGAGCTGCTATCTCGTTACCTTCAGTGTTCTGTTGTAAGGCTGCTGGGGGGAAAGAGAGGGTGGTACAGCAGTAAAGAGTGACTGAAGTTTATCAGAGAACAAGTCGCATGACTGGGGGAAGCTGGGAAACTGACAATACTGAATTGTCAATACTGACAATATGTCTAGCCCCATGCCAGCTTTCAAAATTAAATATAAAAAAAATCTGTTTGCTCTTTTGAGAAATGAATTTCAGTGCAGAATTCTACTGCAGCAGCACTATTAAATGAAACGTTTTTAAAAAAATATTTTTTCCCATGACGGTATATAGACAGAGCATAGTTAGGGTAGGACTACACGGACGATTGATGTCTGTCACATGCGACAGGAACAAGCTATGGTAATAGGAAGTTGGATGGTGTTGCAGGGTTGTTGCGACACAATACGACTGTCAGATGAAAATGCTGCAAGCTGTATCTTCATTTAACAGTTGTGTTGTGTCGCATCAACCCTGCAACACCATCAGCCCATTCTATTACTTACCTTATTCCTGTCTCATCCAACTCGTCGCATCCATTTTCGCGCCCAGCGTCGCATCCGCCGAAAATAGACGTCAACTGAGTGTAGTCCTGCCCTTAGACCACTGGCAAGTGATATGTTGACAAATGATGCTCGTTGCAGGTGGCAATAAGCCCCATGAAAACTCTTCCACTGCCTAGCAAAGGTATTACCACTGCCTCTCACTAAAGAAAAAAAAAGCCTAAAGCAAATGCCAGACCATGAACCAGACCCTATGCTTGAATCAGCTTATAAATACTTGGGTTGAGAACTAGCCCCAATGCTTGAATAAGCCTAACTCCATGACTGCACCAGAAACCACTGTGCTGGCCTGGGTGCAGACTTACTGAGCATATTTCAGCATCAAAACATGTGAGTACACATCTCGGCACTGAAATTCATTCTGTGTCCCAGCACAGTGGCAGTCACAGTGTAAGGCTGATTCTAGTGTAGGCGCTGGTTCTCAACCCAAGTATTTATACGCAGGCCAAATGTCAGCCTAGTACCCTTAGATATTTCAGTACCTAGCTAGTAATTATGTGACTTCCCATAATGAGGTCATCCAAAGCATTATTTGGTTATTTTTAGGGATGCACCGAATCCACTATTTTGGATTCAGCCGAATCCCCGAATCCTTCACGAAAGATGTGGGTGAATACCAAAACAAATCCTAATTTTCATATGCAAATTAGAGGTGGGAAGGGGAAACCATTTTTTACTTCCTTGTTTTGTGACAAAAAGGCATGCAATTTCCCTAACAGTTCCTAATTTGCACGTTCGAATTCAGTCCAGCCGGGTAGAAGGATTCCTGGCCGAGTCCCGAACCAAAACCTGGATTCGGTGCATGCCTAGTTATTTTCAGACTGTTACTGTTACAATAAATCTGTACCTAGCCCTCTTTCCACCTGCTGTGTACACAGCTCCCCAGTTGTTTGAGACGGGAAGGTAAAATTGTGGCCGGGGGGGGGGGATTTCTTACACCTATGGAAGAATCAGACACCCCAGTCCAGGTCCATCCTGCAACCACTGGCTTTGCTTCCTCCATAGTTACACCACTGAATCATTTTAGGAATCAGCCAGTTAAATGAGAAGTTGGCCCATCTATGCCGGCATGAGACTGCGCTCAGCTTAGGTTTGAGACCCCCCAGTTTTATGGTCAGTATCTCACTCTCTGCATACAAGGCTACAACAATGAACTGATGAAGCATTATGTGCACTAATAATGCCACTAAAGGATTATTCTCAGCCAGTGAAACTGCAGTATTAGCTCACTTACAGTATGTGGCTGCCTCCACTGTGGTGGCTTGGGGGCAGAAACACTGAGCACATTTCATTGGGGAAATTTCATTAAGGGGAAATGTGTCAAAGGATGTAGTCTTACTGTCTATCACAGCCATAGGAAAAGTGTACTGGGCAAGGTAAAATAATGGAAGACAGCGAGTGACCAAAAACGTCCAAAAAATAGTAGTTTTAAGAGTTAAATAATTTAGTATCCTCCTCAAAGCCAGACTTCTAGCTTTCTAAAAAGTGTTATATTTCTTAGCTGCCGCCTCAGAAGTAACTGCTCATATTGATATAATAGTTACTGGCATTGCTCTGATGCTGCTATGAAATGTATCATTTAGTACAAACTTTGAGTACAGCACTGATATAACAGAGGTAAATGAAACTAATTAATTAGGGCAGGACATTAGACATACAAAGCAACTAATAATTTGTGGAGCAATATATGAATGTTATATTTTATGAAGGTGAAGTAGATATGACTAAAAAGTCACACAGACAATAATTGATGCCCTTCTTGAACCTAGTTCTTCCAAAAATAATGCCAGACTACTACAAATTGCCAAATTGTCCAACCATGATTCAGTATGTGGGGTCCCAATCTGATATTTCTAAGTAACCACAAGAAATGACTAATGATCGTTGTTAGCAAGGGAGTGGGTACAGAAAGACCAATTGAAAAAGATGATTTATCCTGAAGCCTGAATGTAATGGCCATTAAGCATATGGTAAAGCTGCACATGATCCATCACACAGAGTAACCAGCCTGTGTGTAGTCTACTAAGGAGAGAAAGACATTGTCTGTTATCTACATAGGGAGGACACAACTGCACATACCATAAAACTTGTGTCACAATCAACTGCACTTGGTAACAAAAAATCCTGATACAAGTTTATTACATACTTTCAGGTATTTATAGATATTAGAATCCTGATTTAATACTAAGCTGTATGTGGCAACGTGTATATCAAAATTATATAATAATGGCTTAGCAGCTGGATATATAGAGCAGCACAAATTTGTAGCCATAATTGTTATATAAAGAAGGCAAGTGATTGTTGAGGAAACAGCGTGTACAGAATATGATCTGAAAAACTCATTTATTCAGGGTAATATGACTGCTAATTAAGAGCAACTGGCAATGGGGTATGGCAAGTCTCCCAATATATCCCTGTGCAGCTTTCAGACATGTAACTGCTGTCCTGGGGGAGGAAGAGATGATGTGCTGGTGCCTGCAATGGTGGCACCACACTCACACCAGCTGCACACATGCACCCATCCTCAAACAGATATACAAGCCTGAGTAACTGCTAGAAGTCAGCTAGAAAAGCAAATCACTTTATGCCCATGGAATACTTCTGGCCACTGCAGACTTGGGTTTGTTGAATGGGGTTCAATTTAAAAAATTGGGTTGTCATCAGCCCTGGGACACTTCTAAAATAAAATCAGTATTACTCTAATATTTTTAAATCTTCCTAAATCACTTCTTGTAATATAAAACCTATAAGTCAGTTTAGAAGTGTCTATGAGAAGGTGTTTGAATTAGTTAGATTTGTCTCATTGTTCTCTGCAGTAACAGATGTCATACCGTCTCCATCATCAAAAGCAGCAGTTGAATGCCCAATACACCAATGGACAAAGCTGGCAGAGGATCATGGGACTTGTAGTCTGACAATAGTGGAAAGTTTACAGTTCAGACAGCCCTGCAATAGGTTGTAGTACCTGCCATACCTTTTAGGGTCAGTCCACACAAGCAGATTCGGGGAGAACTGCTTTTGCGTGTCTTCCCATCCGATATAATGAAAAGTTGCCTGCACTAAAGTACACGCAGTACTTCATTTTCCGAAGTCGCCCGAAGTTTGCAACTTCGTAAAACGAAGTGCCGTGTGTGGAATAACACTAAGTTTGACTGTTTCTGATCTTATCTCCAATGTTAAACGTTAGTGTAAGGCCCAGACGGGAAGATTCAGGGAGATTTGTCGCCTGGCGACTAATCGCCTCTTCTTTGGGGCGACAACGCCGAAACGCTTCCCCCTGCCTTCAAACTGATTAATGAATAATCACCTGCGCCTATTTACATGCGGCGCTGGCTTTTCCGAAGACGCTTGAAGTTGCCTCCTCAGGCAATTTCGAGAAAGCGCAACGCTGCATGTGAAATAGGCGCAGGCGATTATTCATTAAGCTGCTGTTTAGTCGCCAGGCGATTAGTCGCCAGGTGACAAATCTCCCCGAATCTTCCCGTCTGGCCTAACCCTTAGCAGAGCGAATAAGGCTGAAGCTTCTGTTCCTGCTTGTACACACATTTTATATGTTGTATATGAATAATGGATTGGACTTGCTTAACTGAGTCATAATATCTGAGCAGAGAGTCTTGAATAACAGAATGAATCAGTAAAATAATTAAAGCTGTTTGCCAAAGGTACTGCCATTGACACCAACACCCTGTTTGCAAGTGTTGGTTCCCAAAATCATATACCCAAATATTATTACATCTTTTTTACAGTCACACTGTGCCAATTACTTATGGAAATGTGGGAAACATTCAAATGATGCATCACCTCAGAGCAATTTTTCAGTGTTTCTTGGCAGTGATCTATATAGAGAAAGTCATTGCTTAGTTAGTGCTTGGCTCTGTTGCATTATATTGCTACCAGCTACAGGCTGAAAGTGCTGTTCATGACAAATTCCTCTACCTGTCCAGGCACTCACGCAATATGAATAATCCCTGTGACAGACCCACACACAACACGCCTAAGGTGTCAAGCACAGTGATATATATCACATGTTTATTGTCCAAACACTTGGTCCAAGAAAAGTTGCAACCTTCACAATTTTCTACGAACCTTAAGGGCAATTAACCCAGTAAACAAAAAACAAGGCTAATATTGTGTAAACATTGTGCACCAGTGTGTATGTGTTAATATTTTAACAAACATTGGCCATGGATGTTCAACCTTATCATTGTGTGAGATCATTTACTGGGTGGGCATTAGGCTTGGGGCATGTGTTTAATAGCAAGAGATTAACCTACCCGACAACTACAAGCATTAGTATGTACAATCCTGTTTTGTAGTCACAAAACACTGGAATGTTTAGAACTGGACAGATGGCAACACTCAAACTGTTAGATGGCTTTTGAAGACTACAATGAACAAAAGGAGCCCTATTTTGTCCAGGTTTGCCCCATTCACAGCAGATAATGAAGCTCCCAAAGCCACGTCCAATGAATCAACTTCCACCTGGCAACTTAACCACTACAACATACATTAAGGTGCAGTTGTAAACAAAAGAATTTAACAGCATTCGTTTATAAAACAGCATTTGATTAACATTTAAACAATGGCAAAATAAACTCAATGCCTCTAATGTGTTTCTTTGTTGCTTGTTGGAAGACTGTTAGATTGCCCAACCTTTGGGTTGTGGATATTTTAATGCTACAGAACTATATAGTTTGGCAGGGTGCAAATAAAAAAAATGTACAAAGAGCATTAGTTTTTAATTTTGCACCTTAACCTCCCCCAATTTGTGTTTGGAGAATAGTAAGCAGAGTTGTGAATGTTCTGACTGACTCTTATGTTTCTGCACCGAGAAGGGGAAATTCACTAAGGTGCGATGTGGTGAACGCTGGAGAATATTCACCAGCATTCAGTGGCGGAACTACGGGGGAGCAGGGGGTGCAATTGGGCCAGGGCCTGCACCACTCAGGGCCCCTCAGCAGTTTGCGCACTGCTGATTTCCAGCTACAGCTACTCTTTATGGATGGGGGCGGGGGGCCCGGCTGCATGTCCTGCACCAGGGCCTGCCCCCTCCAGTTACATTACTGCCAGCTGAAGAAAATACGCTAGCGAAGACTCTCACTCTAATGCCAGGCGAATTTTTGCCAGGGCTAAAGATCGTTACTAAGCACATTCACTAAGATGCGGATTTTACTGAACGTTACCTCTTACACCAGACTTGCCTTCGCCAGCTCAGACCTGCAGAAGTGCAATAGAGTAGACTTAAAAAAGAAATGTCAAAATTTTTCTAAGTCCCAAAAAACGCTGGCGTTTTTTCCATTTTCATGGGTGATAGGGTTCCCTGCTTCCCCCCTACTTTTAATAACATATGGCACATAAACTAGGGCAGAGGTCTAGGGCAATAAACAACTCTATTTTAAGGTTCCTTGGGCTTGTGTAGTTTTATGTATTTGCTGTAACATATACAATCAAGTTCCCAACTTATGCAAATTCCCCTTCGCTTTGCCTGGCAAATTTTTGTTAACCTAACTTTCGCTTCGTTAAGTGCAACTTCGCATAAGTGCCATCGCTGGATCAAATCCACAAGTTAATGAAATTGCCCCAGAGAGTCAGCCTGGGTGACAGCAAGCACCCAAAGTGGTTCTGGGTGCAGGCATGGAGCAGCACTGATTCTATCATAGGGGCTGATTCTCTGCAGCATGCATTTATCCTCTGGCTGAGAATAAGCACATTATATCCATGGCCTTAATGTACAGTATGTAGTGCTGGCAGTACCTCCAATGCTCAAATAAGACTATGCTTATTAAAGGTATAGGGGCTCTCAATAATGAAGAAAGGCTTGCCAGATGTTATAACTATGTGTACATTATAAGGAGACTTAAAAATATCTGATGTTTTAAGTACCAGTAAATCAGCTCAGAAGATACAAAGGCATATCTTGATATTACTAAAAAGGAGGTTCAGTTTTACTAAAAGCTTTTTTTTTTTTAATTAAGAGCTATGAAGAGATGGCATTATTTTCAGAGCAGTGGTTGTTGGTTTCAGGTGAAGAGTTCCTTAGTGGAGAATTAAGTTACAGATTCAGGAACACAGATAGTTAGCAGTGAATGAATATTAACATGGGCTTCCAGGTGCCTCTGGGAGAGCAAATAGGCTTTAACTCCCAACCTTAACCTTACTGGCATTTAGGCTGAGCCATGTCGCTGAGAGGGCATCCACACAGTTTATATTTAGATTTTAGCTTTAGTTTAGAAACAGTTTACACAATCATCCCTTTGTGACATTTAACACCCCTTTTTGCTCTGGCACTTGCAGCTGTATGGTAAATAAGTCCTTATATGTGACTGCAGGTTGCTTCTGGCACCATTAACCTCACCTCACCATTAAGCTGGCTTGTCCCAAAGAGCAAAAAACCACCATCACATTTACTGTTTTTAAAATATTCCTAAGAAAACCTGTGTCATTCTATAAATTCCCAAGTGCAGAAATACCGCTCCAACAACTCTGCATGAGTCTGGTATTTGTTTAGCTTTCCCTAGCAAAAGGCAATCTAATATTAGTAGATGAGTCTCTAGGCATGTGGCCCCAGTACAATCTGTACATACTAAGCTTCTCCATATATATATATATATATATATATATATATATATATATATATATATATATATATATATATATATATATATATATTAGAAATAGAAATGTGCAGGAGGTCCTTGATCCCTACAGTACATCTCTACATTGCATTTTCATATGTCACACTCCAAGCCAAGAACAAGACAACTCAGGGTAACAAAACAAAATACAAAATTAAAGAAAAAAAGTCCTTTTTTAAAATTTTATTTTGTATTTTGTTTTGCCCGATGAAGACCTTGTTGGCTGAAACATGTAGGGCCACTACTTGGGCCATTGTTCAATTTATTTTTTGTAACTTTTATGTAAAATAAATGATATTTTTCCTGAGAGTGCGATCCTCATCTTTTTTGTGGATATTTTGTTTTGGTAACTCTACTGGGTAGTGTCTGTATGATCGCACCTCACTTTATTGTGACTTGGTGTGCTCCTTTTAAACCAATTATACCTGTATTTGCATAGACTTTGCAGAACAGCTGAAAATGGAGTGGAAAGATCTGGATCTTCCCCATGAAAACAGTGCCACTTGCATTCAGTAAGTAGACATTCCCCTTCTGCCCCTACTATACATGTTATTTAGATGCACAAGCAAGACAAGGTAGCTGTGTATCCACTGGCACTGTGCTCTGCACATCATGCTAAAGTGACTGAATACAATTTTGCAACCCTTAGAGGCCCATTTATCGAAGGTTGAATTTCAAATTCATGTTTTTTTTTTATTATAATATACTCACAATTCGACTGGGAGGTTATTTAAGCAACAATTTGAATGTCTAATATTTGATCGAAATGGTTCCAACCCGATAATTTGAATCGTAGAAATCGTGTTTTTCTCCCAAAAAAAAATTGAATACCAGGAAGGCTGTTAACATCTCAACAGACCTCTGCCATTGACTTGTACATGAATTTGGCAGGTTTTAGGTGGTGAAAATTCGTTTCCATGGTTGAGGTGTGATTAAATCTCACATTCAAATTTAAATTCAAATAGGGGGATTAAAATGTGTGAATTGTGACACTCAAAAATTTGATTTTACTATGCAACCCTTGATAAATCTGCCCCTTAAGGCAGGGGCAAAGGCAAATGAGACCCATGACATTTTATCCACAGCTGGAGAAACGCCAGTGAAGAAGATGTCGATACCAAACTACACAAATGAAGACTTCAAGAGTCAAAGATTTTTTATAGTGATGTAGAAGCAGCAATCATTTCTAGAATGTGCATGGGATTATT
>CM044433.1:44845303-44858094 GCA_024363595.1 Xenopus borealis | reverse complement strand
TATTCCTTTACATTGTAATTGTGATTCTTCTATACATAGAATAGTGTGCCAGACCTCTCTGAAAGTTTCTTGAAAGCGATCACATTGTCTCCATAAAGATATAAATAAGAAGCATAAATCCCTGACACAATGATGCTGTTTTATATCAGCTTCTGAAAGTGCCCCACTACCCAGCGGGGGTTTCAGAGTGAAAGTCACACGGGGAATGTAGGCAGTGATAATGAGGAGCATGCACATTCACACAACAAAAGCTGTTGTCTGTTACAGCTGTCACTGAGAAGATAAACCCTCTTTCTTTTCAGGGAGGATATACTATCTCTGCTCTGCTTATATAAAGAATCTAATCAGAGAGAGATAAAGAATTCTAAAAACTGAATTAGGGAAGCCTAACTGAAAGCCATCAGCCAGCAACAAAGCTCTATGCAACGGGCAGGTCTGATGGGCTGGGAGGAGAGAACTGTATCCCAGATATCGGTAACAACCCAAGTAATCCACACATACAAAGAAATCAAAAGAAATAAGTCCATAAATTAAGTTATAAATAAAGTGGAATAAAGTTGAATGACACAGGGAATAAGTATTGAACACATGAAGAAAAGGAGGTGCAAAAAAGCATGGAAAGCCAAGAAACCTTCTGAAACCTTCAGTTTTTACAAAGCAATCCTGTCCCCTATCACTGCAAATTAATATCATCTGGTTTAGTCCTAATTGATGTCCTGTCAAAAGTTTTTTCATTAACAAGGTATGACACAAAAAACATCTTATGATTGGTAAAAGCATAGAACTCTCTCTTTCGCAACCTTATTGTTGCAAAACATACTGATGGTATTGGTTTCAGACATATTTGTAAGCTTCTGAATGTTCCAGTGAGCAGTCGGGGCTAAAAAATCCAAAAGTGGAAACACCATTTCACTCTAATACAGCCACAACCAGGTGCTCCTCACAAGCTTTCTGACAGAGGAGTCAAAAGAATAATCAGAAGAGTTGTCCAAGAGCCAAGGATCATCCATGGAGAGCTTCAGAAAGGCCTTGAATGAGCAGGTACAGTTGTTTCAAAGAAAACAATAAGTAATGCACTAAATTGACATGGCTTACATGCACACTCACTATGCAAGACTCTACTGCTGAAAAAAAAGCATTTTGAAGCTTATTTGCTGCGCAGCATTTGGACAAGCCAATGAAATTCTGGGAGAATGTTTGGAGGAGAAATGGCACTGCACATGATCCCCAAAAACACCTTACCAACAGCGAAGTTTGGAGGTGAGAACATCATGGAGTGAGGCTGTGTTTCAGCATATAGTTCTTGCAGACTGGCAAATAATTGAAGGAAGGATGAATTGAGAAATGTAACCATACCAGTTTGGAGGTGGGAACTTCATGGTGTGGGCTGTTTTTCAGCATATGGTATTGGCAGACTGGCATATAATAAGTAAGGTTGAATGGAGAAATGTACCAGGACATTCCTGATAAGGATCTATTGCCATCTACCAGGATGTGAATATGGAATTAGGGTTGACATTTCAGCAAGATAATAATGCCACAGCCAAGGAAACTCTCAATTGGTTCAAAGAAAATAAAGCTGCTATAATGGCCCAGTCAATCACCCGACTTGAATCCAATTGAAAATCTATGGAAAGAACTGAAGATCTGAGTTTATAGAAGAGGCCCATGGAGCCTTCAAGATTTGAAGACACATTGTGTGGAAGAATGGGCAAAAATCACACATGAGCAATGCATGTGACTAGTTTCTCCATACAGGAGGCGTCTTGAAGCTGTCATTAATAACAAAAGCTCTTCAATTAAGTATTAAATACATTTCAGTAAGCATGTTCAATACTTATTTCCTGTGTCATTCCACTTTATTACACATAAATTAATTCAGTGTCGGACTGGGACACCAGGGGCCCACCCAAAAACCTTAGACCAGGGACCCACCATAAAACCTTAGATCAGGGGCCCACTCTCAGTACTAATATTCGTCATCTCCTCAATCAACCTCTATGCTCCTAGTTTGTTTACTTTATCTTATTCCATCTATTTAGCCTCTTTGTTCTCATAGAAATAGGGAATGGCCATGAAATAGGCCAAAAGTTTAGCAGCATGGGGGCCCACTGACACCTTGGCCCACCGGGAGTTTTCCTTGTATTCTGGTGGGCCAGTCCGACACTGAATTAATTTATGGTCTATTGGTTTTGAATTCTTTGTATGAGTGGATTACTTGGGTTTTTACCGAATTTCGAAGTTTTGTCTCTTTAAAAAACTTCAAATTCGTCATTTTAGCCTATGGGGGCCCTCCTAGAACCTTTTTCTTGGAAAATCTAAGGATTTTTTTGAAAATTTTTCGAATTGCTTGAAACGAATGATGCATTCGAATGATTTTTATTTGATCGAAAACTGACCCATTAGGTCCATTTTTGATCGGAAATGCCATTTAAAAAATATTCGATGGTAGAATTTCAACGTTTTTTAACTTATAAATTAGACCCTTAGTACATCTGCCCTCTGGTGTAAATGTCATGTGAATAGCCTCACTAGAAATATATTCACTGAGAAAAACATTGATGTGTTTAATACTAACTGTATTTTCCTTCGGGTGTATATGAAAAAAAGTAATTGGGTTGTAAAATAAGGGTTGTGTTTGGCCATTTGGTTAACCCTATGTAGACTGGCAAGACTACAGGAGACTCTGCTTTGCAGTATGACTGGTTTTTATGCAATACTTGCCTCCAAGTCTAAAATTCAAAAATATGCACTTGCTTTGAGGTCACTGAAAGCAACATCCAAGGGATCAGTGAGCAATGTGTTGCTCATAAGCCACTGGTTTGGGATCACTGGTATATAGGGTCAAAAACATGCCCTCCCTCTCTCTGATCAATATGTATTTTGATAGATATTGGATGTAGTGAAAATTCCAACTGACTAAAGAACAAATAACATGTTGTAAATGCAGTCTGTGGTCAATAAGTTGGCAACATTTCATTGTTGGCCCACTAGGTAAGGTTACTATTTTTTGTTCAGTTTGTACCGCCAATAATGTAAGAGGTGGGTCCAAGTATGGGTGGAGCTATAAAATACTAGGGTGGGGCCATGGCACCACAGGGTACAGAGACAGAGGTATCCTATAAAAATTCAATAATTAGGCAGGGTTTGGGGGCACACAGTAGGATAGAATCAAGCATTTTGGTGTGGTTTGTAGGAAGGCAAGAGGTGAAACATCCAGGGATTGCAAATATGTTGACAACTACTTTGTTGGTAAATTTGTAATACCGGCCTGGGTCTTGGCTAATATTTTACAGGCTAGGCTGTCAAAATACTGGCCAGTGGCAACGATGGCATGCCAAATGAATAAAAATAAGTTTATTTGGGCAATGAAAGGAGTGTGCAGTATATGACCATTATTTAAATGCTGTGATTTCTGTTAATAACACTGAGTAACCCTATATGTTGGACTACTTATATCAAATGCTATCATCAGAAGAGTATTTCTAGCCTTTAAATACAATATCATAACTGTGTGACAGGAGTAATGTTTAGCACCAACAAGAGTCTACTGGCCTGAAGCCAGTTAGAAATCCACATCAAGCCATATCATCCCTGAAAATGGCACATACTTTTTCAAAAGCATTTTACACAAGTCCCCACACCACCAAAAGTCTCAGAACATAGATTGGGGTGGATCTAGTTAATTGTATATCAAGTGTATGAAATGTAAGATTTGCCTGCGGTGAGACCCACTTTAACACTTGTGTCACATCATTTAGACTAATTGCCAATAGAGCACCAAAAAACTACAATAAATGACAGGCAGTGTTCATAGATTTTCAGTTTTGTCGGCTGTGCAGAATAACAGGGTATGGACTCCTTCTAGTCCTGTGTATTAGGTGGAAATAAGAATAAGTGCTGTTCTCCTGTTGAGCCTGCACTGAGCTCCACAATCCATGACAAGCATGAGTCTCACCCAGCAAAAAAAAAAAAAAAATTAAATCCCATTCTGTCCATTATATTGTTCTAATTACACGCCATTCATCATCCTGTCATTCACAAAAACATAATTGATATCTGTTTTCTGTTTGATGATATTTTCAGGACAGCTAATGTCATTTTGGATATTCAGGAATGGTTAATATACACAGCAATGCTATATAAAGTAATATTTAATTAACAAACAGCCTATTTTAATAGGAAATTATATGAAATCTATACATCAGGAGGGTAGAAATATTAGATTTATTAGTATACATTTTCCTCTTCAGTTAGAGCTGAGGTTTTCAGACTTCAATCCCACAACCTTTTGCGGTCCAACATTTATTAAATTGTCCTCCTGCTCATAAAAAGGTTTACATTTA
The DNA here is from genome assembly GCA_024363595.1 of Xenopus borealis. Classification (NCBI taxonomy): domain Eukaryota; kingdom Metazoa; phylum Chordata; class Amphibia; order Anura; family Pipidae; genus Xenopus; species Xenopus borealis. The sequence continues at coordinate 44,853,748 of CM044433.1, read as the reverse complement.
TAGGTACAAAAAAGTTACATTGTATTAAACAACATTCTGAAGTTCCAGAATGGTAAATTGATAATCTTAAAATGATGGGCCTTAATAATGCTCCCATTACTTTCACTTTACCCAGATGCCTGTCCCTTTAATATCGACTTAAGTACAACTTCCTAGCTACAACGGTTACTTTCCAGATTTAGAATCTGCAATTAAAGCAGAAAGACTTGAGTTTGACCACAAAGGATTAGTGTTACATCCTGTGCGGGGCCTTCCATAATGATGTAGCAGGTTTTATTACCCTCCTAGTAAGGGAAGCTGACATTTTCCTTTAAACAGGTAAAATTCTGTTGGTGCAGCAGGCTTCAAGAATCAAATGGCTCCCAGTAAATGAAGCTAGATTTGGGTCCCAAAAGATTTGTAACATATGTATTCGTTTAGGATGGATAACCATTAAGCAAATAATTGAAATATCTAATGAATATACAGGTGTGGGGCCTGTTATCCAGAATGCATGGGACCTAGAGTTTTCTGGATAAAACGTAATCTGGATCTCAATACTTTAAGTCTGATAAAAATAATTTAAATGTTAATGAAACCCAATAGGAATGTTTTGGCTTCAATAATAATATATATATCTTCTCTGGCTTGCAAACGAGGTACGAGGTTTAATTCTTACAGAGAAAAAAGCAAATCAGATTTTTTAAAATTTGAATAATTTCATTAGAATGGAGTCTATGGGAGATGGCCACCTCATAATTCTGGATAATGGAATTCTGGATAACTGATCATATACCTATACTATCCATTGTATAATAGGAAACTTCCACTGTGGATATTTTATTGGCAAGGGGATTCTGCAGGTTGTCTGCCCCAAAACTGGTTTGTATCTTTGTGCATTAATCAATTAATAGGGTAATAAAAACACACCCTGATGGTCCAGTGGTGCGGCAGGGGCGCCAGCCGTGCCATCAGCGGGGACGGCCGCTGCGCTGCTCCTCTTCCCTGTGGTGCAGGTTTCTTAGTTGCACGTGGCGCATCTCCACTTCCTTTATGGCGCATCCGCTCTGGCGTGTTTTCGTCTATGTGTATTGGTTCGAAATTCAAATTATAAGTAGCGCATCTTGTCTCCAGACCAGTACCCGTTATAAGTATTCATGGTGCCTTGTGCTGTGTCGCTTGATTCAGACTCCGGTTTTTGAAGCCTGCCTGTGTATTGACTATCCTGACTTCGACTCTTCTATTCTGTATCCTTCCTGAATGATCTCCTGGTTTGACCTTGCCTGCCTGAGTTCATTTGTACTCTACCTGCCCCGACCTGGTCTGATCTGACTATGAATTCTGTCTTTGCCTTGTACCTTGACCGTCCGCCCTTAATACTTTTGCATTTACCGTTGTGCCCCTGTGCGTGTTCAGAACCCCTCGCTTTGCACCTGGCGGCTGTTATAGGCAGAAGCAAGAGCTGAGAACAGGGTTCTTAGCATTGGTTCTGAATTTAGGGTGCCCACTGTGACGAATACAGGTTGTTTTTATCCTTCCCTGCCCAAAATCCTTCTCTATGAGCACAGTCCTTATGGTCATTGTGCTTGCACAATGTACTGCTGCATCCATTTATTTGAGAGATGCACCTCTAAAACAAATTCCCCAGCCCAAATGCAAATGACAACATGCGAAGAATCTGAGGGGGATCCACTCATTGAAGAAAGGCTGAGGATACTGTCTCAGGGAAATAAATCAATGGTGTCCAACCAGCAGCTACCCATCTTTTGTTGAATTCCAACTTCCAATATGTCTGCACTCGGAAAAGGAAAATGAACTCTCAGCACTTCAGTGTGTGACATTATCTTTCACATTACTTGGTAACAATATGAGCCTAGATAGAACTGAATGGCATTTTCCTAGCTTAGACTGCCCCTTGGGAAAAGTAAGGCATGAGTATGTTCCTATATGTGTCATTTTTTAAGACCTGTCAGAACTGTACTCTCTTGTGTTACCTGTTAACTCTCAACCCATCTTGAAACTGAGGTTTAGTGGATCTAGTTCTAATTAAATAACCCATTGCATGTTTTTCCTTTTCAGTCGCAAATGTTACACAAAATAGCAAGAACTGCAAAGAATGGTAGTATTCTTGAAAGGCAATATAAACTCCCAAATAACCTTTTTCCTACTGAAAGGAAACGTAATTGTAAGCAACTTTCCAGTTTTTAATGACACTTTTTCAATGGCTGTAAAGTTACTCGTACATGTAATTGCTATTGAAAGCTGAATATGTCTGTCCCTTTCTGCACTGCTGGTTCTCTATACTAGACTCCATTTTCAACAATACATTGCATGCTTTTTCATAAGTCTGTTAATAACGTTACAAATTCAATAGTCTGAACCAGCAATGCGGAAAATAAGGGACAGACATACTCAGTAGCTTCAGGCTTCAGTAGCATTTACATTTAGAAATGTAAAAAATTTTTAATCAATGCTTCTATTAAAAGATGCTTAGAATTACTGTTGTTTTTTTTTTTCATTTGGGAACATTTTAATTTCGGGGATATACAATCCCTTTTACGGGTGAGACAGACTCTACTGAACCGTGCAAAAGATGAGGTCTATTGCCAGTCAAGAATATAAATATCCTGGGCCCACTACTTGCTATAAATATGGAACCATAGAAGGCATTAAAAAAGTTTGGAACAGACAAACGTTTAGGGTTGGGTCCGACGGGAAGATTCGGGGGGTGACAATTGCCTTCCGTCTGCTTGAATGAAGAATTGCCTGCAGTAATGCATTCGCGGCAATTCGATTTCCGAAGTCGCACAAAGTTTCCTCCTAGGGCAACTTCAGAAACTGAAGCGCCGCAAGTGCATTAGTGCAGGCGATTCTTCATTCAGGCAGACAGAAGGCAGTTCTGGGAGATTGTCGCCCCACAGAAGAGGCCATTAGTCGCCAGGCGACTAAATCTCCCTGAATCTGCCCCAACCCTTAAGCATTATCTCAGTCAGCCCCACTGCACATCTGGGTTTGGTAGAACACACCTATAGAAAACAAAAAAAACCTCTATACAAAAGAAAACAAACACCATGCAAATAGAACAATACCCCCTGCCTGTCAGACCTGAACAATGCCCATGGGACATGCACAAAAAAGCTCAGAATGTCAGACTTTAATTAGGCTGAAAAAGAATCTTTTTATACAGCTCAAATTTTTAAATGATGATGTTTTCTCTAAAATGTAAAAGTAATTTTTACTTTTAAGTTATGGCTTGGTATCTAAAAGAAAAGGAAAGTTTCCTATATTTAATATAGACTGTCAGCGGGAGTTGTCTTAGAACCTGCAGATTCTTTTGTCTCCTGAAAAGGTGAAACCAATTACACAATGAAACATGTATAATGTTACAATTAAAAACTGGAAGTCGCTAGGCTTGTCTCTAACTTGGCGACGCTAGGAGATTCGCTGATGTTCTCGGCAGAAAGGCTGACAGGTTTTGGAAGTGCGGCAACAGCCCACAAGGAAGCAAGGAGTTAACCCAATGTCGTTACACCGTGCCACCAAGTCAATGAGCAGTGATAATGTTGTGGGAAAGACTAACAGGAATTACACTCTGTCAATAATTTATTCTCTGTGAGAGCTCATGCATAATTCTGGCCTTCACCTGCAGCTAAACAACGTCCAAACCAATCACAGCACTGGATGCTATCTTTAGAAGTAACGTGTGAGGTGCTTTTCAGGTCCCTTCACAAAGCTATGTAGAGTATCCCTGTTTAGTACAAGGACTTGACCTACTTTCATCACTTGTTCAAGGAAAAATGTCCCTCACTTTATCAAATAGCTGCTATTAACATAACAGTCTCCGGCATTCAACAGGCAGTCTCCTGCAGCCTGTGATTATTCTAGTGAGTGTAAGGCAGTTTCAAAACCTTAATATATACATGTTGCTTGAGAAACAAAGGAAAATATTATAGTATTATAACATTTCTGTAAAAATGCCTAATAAAGCGGTTGCTCACAATAAAATTTACTTTAACTATGATGTATAGAGTGATATTCTGAGACAACTGATTGTCATTTTGTTTGTTATTTGTGGTTTTTGAGTTATTGCTTTTTATTCAGTTTGCAACTCCAGCAATCTGGTTGCTAGGGTCCATGTTACCCTAACAAACGTGCATGGATTTGAATCAGAAACTGGAACACGAATAGGATAGATAAATAATAAAAAGTAACAATAACAATATATTTGTAGCCTTTGAGCATTTGTTTTAGTTGGGGTTAGTGACCCCCATTTGGAAAAGAGTTAGAAGAAAGCCAATGTATCAAAAGCTATAAAAAAGAAAAAGCCAATTGAAAAGTTGCTTAGAATTAGCCATTCGACAACATACTAAGCTTACTGAAAGGTGAACATCATTGATATAAACCTATGTATTTAACGGGTGACAATATTTCGAGCACCTCCACAGTGATGGACACAATTAAACTTGTTGCCCAGCGCAGTGAGTGTCTTCCATAAAGTTGTACTTAGCATAGGTAATCTCTTTTAGGGCACTGTCATTTTTGATCCAAGTAACTTCTGGTCCACCCTGGGCAAACGCATGAAAACTGTAAACTTTTAGTTTACTATATTCCTTATCTGCTGACCTTATCTGCTGGCAAATGGGATTCTTGGAGGCCCTCTAGAACAGGGGTCCCCAACCTTTTTTGCTCGTGAGCCACATTTAAATTTAAAAAAGAGTTGGAGAGCAACACAAGCATGAAAAAGTCTGTGGGGATTTCAGATAAGAGCTCTGATTGGCTTTTTGGTAACCCCTATATGGACTGACAGCCTACAGGAGAGAATGTTTGGCAGGACATCTGTTTTTTATGCAACCAAAACTTGCCTCTAAGCCAGTAATTCAAAAATAAGCACCTGCTTTGAGGCCACTGGGAGCAACATCCAAGGGGTTGGAGAGCAACATGTTGCTCGCGAGCTACAGGTTGGGGATCCCTGCTCTAGAAGAAAGTACCCCAGGCCAGTATATTTTTTATAGAATATAAGTACTGACCCAGACCACAAGGTTAGCTAATTTTTTTTACCTTTGGGGGCAACTCCAAGTGCTTTATCATTTGCACTCCTTTAAAGTGGACCCGTCACCCAGACTCAAAAATTTTCAAATTAAACATGAAATCCAATTTTAAATTTTTATTAAAGCATTCATAGCTATTTTAAGCTCATTTAAAAATATCAGCTGTCAATCAGCTTAGGCATAGAGGCGGGGCAGATAATTACTTTCACTTTCCATTCAGCACTTTCTAGATGCCACTGCTCCCCACACATTCCCCCATTTAATTGTGTAGCCAGGACATGGGGATAGACATTGGGTCCCCCAAACAAGATTCTGAGATGATAAAAGGCTTGCCTTAATAACAGTGTCCACAAAATGGCTCCTGCCTGCTTGCTATAATTATGAATTCCCAGACTGAAGAAAACAAGATTAAAATAATTTATACAGTGTAATTAATGGTCATTTTGCTTGACTAATGTGATAAAATATGATTTTAAATATTTTTTTGGGGTGACGGGTCCACTTTAATAAGAATAACATATCCCTCATAGGTAGGAAAGAAATATTTTTAATTGGTGATTAAGGCATTTGATTTTTAATTGGTGCACAAGGAAAAGTAAAGCAGCAGCTTAAAGTTGCAGTATAGTCTAGCAGATAATGATAGAAAGAGCAACTGTTCATTCCTTAATATAGACTTTTTATCTGGCTAAAGCAGATAAACCTGTAAGAATGGAATACAATAACCTACTTTGCTTAGAATATTTTCAAATATAGCATATAACTAAAACAACATTCCAGGGCTAAAAAAATTTCCATGTAAATTATGTGACAGAATTTGCTGTGCAGAGTAGGAGGGTGTTAGAATTTCCCCTTTTTATAATTAAAGTGCAAAATATCAAGGCCAGTAGCAAGTTCTCCTTGTTGAGTCGTCTATGTGTTACATGGTGCAGTCAATACTATATATATATATATATTTGATATGTATTGTATACCATTAGAGAGTATCTTTTGCTTCCCCTTTATGTGAAGGTCACATGCTCCCTGAGGGTGAAGTGATTTGATCTATAGCTTATTTTCTACTGGTATCCAGTAGATTTAAGGTCAAAACAAGCTTTCTCCCAAAAGCATATGAAAACAACAGCTTTCTATGGAAGAATATTCTTCAGGCCAGTCTATCCTTGGCAAATCATTCCTGACACCATTTGCTATTTAAACCACCCAGCTTAATATATATGCTATTCAATAATGACATTCTATTTCTTTGTCTGTTACAGGAAATTATATTATAAAGCCACAATTTTTTTTCTCAAGAAGCTATTACAACCTTGCTTATTGATTTATTTTGTATTATTTTTTAGACTTCAGGTAGGAATAAAAGTAAGACATTTATTGAGCATAAAGAAATAGAGAGGAAATATGCATCTATTTTTAATGGCATACCAGTTATTTTTAAATTTGTTTTCATAGCAAATAATCAGCTAATTTTTATTGTACTGTATCTGCGGTCTTTAACTGCAAGCATCTTTGATCTGACGTATGTTAAATATGATTCCAAATATGCTTTAAATAATACATATTCATGACTTGGACTCTCAGATCTTCTAAGGCAAATATTTCTTAATACAGATATCAAGCGTCTTAAGATAAACTGGAATATTCAGAGGGTATAGACTGTAACTGAGGTTGAAAGACACATATCCATGAATCTCCTCACTCTTCCCAAATATAATAATAAATAATACAAATAAAGGCAAATAACCCTTGGTGCTACTACACTTCTAGAAGGGGCACCTGGTAATATCTCCTCCTGTTTCTAAACTTTATAATTGTTGGCGTTAAAGAAGGTCACTAGCATTTTTTGAAGAATAAATGGTCAAACATCTAGTTCTATGCTGTCTTGCATGAGTCCTCAGTATATACAGTAACACATTTTCTCATATCTTTATTTTGAACAATGCATATGAGAGCCCAACCAATTCAGATTTATATACTGGGCTTGGGCAGAGCATGGGGCATGTCTGTGATTTAAATGGGCATGGCTGGGGTGAAGCAAGTAGACCTGGGTAATATCAGGGCTTGCACATCTTTCTGGCACCTTCTGAATGTTGGACTTAGGAACAGTTACAGCTGCCCACATATTTTTGAACGGTGAACAGTGTGAATATGAAATTGTAAGAGAATAAAATAATGCTGTTTTCAGATCAGACCAATAATCAGATTTCGTTGCGTCACTAAAGTAAAACAGATCATCAGGGTATTTGCTAACAAAAAAAATGGATTTCATCTGACTCTCTTGTATTTGACAAATGGAAAATAGCTGTAAATGTTACAAAAGGGTTCATGGAATGTGATCTTATCCTTTCACTTGTATATTGTATAAAATCTGTATGTATACTCCTTTTAATGCTTTTATGGTACCTATAACCTCTTTTTACTGTTGATACAGTATACTAATATATTGGTACTGAAACACTTGTCTATCTTTACTCTTCCTTTCTATTAACATCCTTATGTCTGCGTTAAGACACATAACTTGGGCTTTAATGCTTTTACATTTGTTTTTGAAGTGAATAAAAAACAATGTACTCATTGCAGACATGGTGAATGTAGCATAACCTTAGGTTTTCACATAAAATTCAGAAAGCAATGCAGAATGACACTGCTGCTGTGCATTCATGAATTTTAATGATATGTTTAAGTATTTAAGATTTTGTTTTGCTCATTAATTATACTTCTTCTGCAAACTGTTCTCTGCACAATACATATTTGATGACCTCTTTATGATCTACACAGAACAGATTAAAATCTAGCAGTATGGGCAAATGCAAGAGGGACTAGAAGGCATACTGTTTATTCTTAAAGGAGTAGGAAAGGTACTAATAAGTTAAGTGCTCATCCATTCCCCTTGAAATTGAAATAAAGTATTTATTTCTGGGGAACAGCTAGAAAACAATTGAAACTGAAACTGAAAAAAGTGTTTGGAAGGTGAACAACCCCTTTAAGGGAAAACTCAGGCTTCTGTTTTACAGGGATATTTTATTGAGACCGTGCAGATAATACAGTTCCCTTTTTTTTTAATTTCCTTCAATTTAAATGTTTTCCAAAAGTTGCAGGACAGGCTGTATTTGTGGGACTGATATTTATAGCAGTTTCAATTCTTTCAGTAAACAATGAATCCAGATAAGATCCATGTGAATGTATGGGAACTAGTCTGTAGCTATCTTCCACCCTGTTTAAACTATCATACTCTCAAAATCACCAAAAGATTTTCCTGTAAAGTAATTTTATGCAATTCAGTGGTGTTTATTTGATGAATGCTAATTATTCGTATTCTTCAAATATTAATTGCAGAGGTTGCAAGCAATGCTATATTATACATTTAAAAAAATAATCATTCTTAGGTTCCAATACTATGCACTAGAGCAATATACTGCCCTTT
>CM044433.1:44823397-44835913 GCA_024363595.1 Xenopus borealis | reverse complement strand
GGAACTGTCAGAAACTATTAAAAACCATGAAAAGTCTGCATATTTTTTAATTGATGTATAATTGCAAAGTTGCTTGAAATGTTTAAAATGCTTGAATGTATACTTTTCAAAAAGCTTACGTTATGTTTTTGTGTAGTTTCCCTTCAAGCAGCAGATTAAGAATCCATGGAACAAATCTTCATAAAAGGCATTAATATGGCTTCTCAGATTTGTACACACTAATACTAATGAGTAAAGATGGAAGAATGAAGGCACATAACAAATTACACTATGCCTTTAATCATTGCTGCTTAATGCACAAAAACACTGTTTGTAAATAAAAAGCATTTTCTTCAAAAAGGCTGTTATATAAAATATGAGATTTTCAGTCATCCTCTATCTGAACTTCCCCATCCAAAAGAAACCAGCAGGTTACTGCAAGGTGAAATTGGTTTATTTAAAATTCATTACTGAGCCAGTAAAAAAGAAACAATAAAGGGATTATTAATTGACCACATTGAAGCTAATTAGGAGCGAAAACATAGCCCAAAGGACAACTGTTAGAAGCAGCACTTCATTTCAGCTTTTTTCCTGCAAATATCTTTATTTTCACTTAAATATATCATTTCTCCAACTTGAGTATTCTTGAGACTGATATGTTTGGTTTTAAGAAGAAAAAAAAAATATATATTTATATATATATATAAAAAACATAATATTATAAAAAGAAATATATATATGTATATATATATATATATATATATATATATGTTTCTAAATGGCTAGTGTTTGACTACATGACACAAAGAGGTTGTGACCACATACAAAACATAGTGGTCCCTGGTCACAATAAAGAATTGATCTTTTGACACACAGGAGAAAAAAAACTGCATTGTGAAAGGAAGTCATCATGCTGGACTGGGGAGATAGGTAGACAGATGAGTAGAGATTAAAGATAATGCCACAAGGGACCATCCCAAGCATTTTGTTCATGGATGGGGCAAACTGCTTAAACTACCCCCCCATGTAATAGGGATGTAAAAGTATCCCTTGCAATTGCAGGTTCTTGCTCATCAGGAAACGTCATTCAGAAAATAAGTTTTAATTTAATATGTGTAGCTCAGTCCTGGATTACACTGTAGGACATGTAATGGCACTTTAGACAACAAATATTTCTCACGTGACACTATTCTAACACTATTGTATTTTGTTTGTTTTGTTCCAACGCACCTATGCTCTAAGATAACTATAAAAATAACTGGTAGGTCACATGATCCAGTTCATGATCAAAATATTCTCTCTCTTTCGGTTGACTTTCCTTGTGACCCTAACACTTCTCAGTCTGGCACTTTATTATCTAAGTAAAAAATAAGAAAGAGTAAGGGATAAATATAGTTCCCCAACCTTTTGGGAATGAAAAAAGCTCTTGTATTTGGTATAAATATGGAAAATGTGTTCGCTGTAATTTAATCTAAGCATAACCTACATATGTCACCTTCCTAGAACAATGCATGGGCTTTTATCTCAGATTGTCTGACGGAGTTTGCACTGACTGCTTCCTTTAAAAGGAAATTACACAGGGCATTCAGTCCTCGGGTGAGAGCAGCATTTTGTCACAATTGGTAATTTAAGCTACAGAGCTTTTAACCTCATGTTATTATGAATTTATGATTTAGCGATAACTGCCGCTTTCTTCTTTGTTTGAAAAAAAAAAATTGGTTACATTCTTCCCAAGAAATCTTTGCATAGGGAAGTTTTGTTTTTTTCATTATTGGTTTTCTAATAAATATCAAGTCTGCAGGGGTAAATAAAGAAGAAATAACCAGATTCTACAAAACGCTTAAGACTGAAGATGGAGTTTTTCTAAATAAAACTGCATCATTTTTGAAGTGGAGTCCAGTTTGTGCCAGCCTGCATTTTAAGAGGTCCGTTTACTAAAACGCTGTAAATTTGACTATAAGTTTCCGCATATTTTCCGAATATTTTTCCAAATATTTTTCCTCCAGAATTGCAGTGACTAAGTTTACTAAACAGCGATGCTCTCAGAAGTCATTGTGATCACTTGTGGTAACTACGTTAGCGAAACAGCTTACTTTAGCGGTCATTTTAGCGAGTCGAAAATTTTCTGGCGAGAAATGACATTTGCAAATATTTATGATATTAAAATAGTCTTGTTTTATGGCGTTAATTATGGCAATTTTTACTATGATATTTATGGCCAGAAATGCATCTTCAAAACTCATAAACTTTATTGGCTGATGATTATACCATCCAACAACATTACCAGAGTGACCCCAATCAAACACGTATGTATCATATAAACCGACACTTCATCCATCCACTCACAAACACTTCTGCCAATAGAATCATAACAACAAGAAATCATACCAGTTATCTATTTGCATAATTTAAATGCACAGTTTAATGAGAATTAAACTCCCATTGAGAATTTTCTGTCCAAAAAATAAGTTAACGCCACTTTATAGATGGCAGTAAAATGTTGCGAATATTCTGGTGTTAATTTTGTCTTTTTCAGTGAATGTGATAACTGGCAAACACATAGGGGCAGATTTACTAAGAGTCGAATATCGAATCCGAAGGATTTTACCGCTATTCGATTGGTCGAATGATCGAATAGGAAATCATTTTTTATTCCATCAAAAATAATAAAATCCAATTCGATAGGTTGAAACTGGCGAACTAGGCAGTCAAATAAAAATTTAAAGGGGAAGTTATTGGACTGCCGAATATTCAAATAGATTTTTATTCAAATTATTCGAATCATTCGATTCGATCGAATTTTCAAAATTCGATGGTCGAAGTGGTCTTCAAAAACATTAGAAAAATTGAATTCTAATCTTTTAGAAACTTCGATCGAATTTTGAATCATTCATGTGAATTTAGTAAATCTGCCCCATATTCTTACACAAAAAAATTAATAAGTTAATAAACTCGCAAAAACGAATTCTGAGTTAAATTTGTCTATATTTTGTGCGCAAAGTTTTACCCACTTTAGTAAACTGACCCCTACGTGTTTTCATCACCTCCCTAAACTGAAAGTCTGAGGCATGAGCACTTATAACTACTTGGGAACCTGGAACACAGCGTTCTCAAGAAATACTCATAAATGGCATTAGCATATGCTACTCAGCACACCCTCAGCAGAAAGATAAAAATATTCCAGTAGGATCTTCTGACCACCACGGTTGTTCTTATGAGAACTGAGTACCTACAGCCTAAATTGTGAAGGGATCTGCTTCTCTAAATTTACATCTCTAGAGAAAAACGTTCACAAATATTACAAATTTATGATAAAATATTTTACGAATCACTAATAGACTCTGAATTAAGACCCTGGTTATCTGTAGGGAATATAGTAAAAAAAAAAAGTTAAAATGTCTAAATAATTTCCTTTATAAAAAATCTTAGTCATCAGTATAACGTACAAATAGATTATAATGAGCTGAATAACATCTCTAAATATCTTTATGTTCTTTATTATAGGAAAAGTAAGGTGTTTCATTAATGAGGCTCTTCCTCAAATCATTTGCTTCCATTATCAGAATCAGAATCAGAATGGGCTTTATTGCCAGGTATGTTTTCACATACTAGGAATTTGTTTAAGTGACAGAGCTCAACAGACACGGGTAATAAAAAGAGTATAAACAAGTATACAGAATGTACAAAATATACAGAATACAAAGAATAATGTGCAATTAGCAAATAAAGTGTTGTATGTACTACATGAGTTGTTAAGTGGCTTATTGTTATTGTTGGCTTACCATGGTTTACCTATGGGATAATCACAGTAGTTCCACAAAGGGAATCCCTGCAGATCTCTGCCAGTCCCTGGCAATGGAAAGAGCTCCATTTATGGTTTATGTGAGCTACATGTGACTACATATCTCTCAACAAAAAACATCAGGACATTATAATTGCTTATTAAAGCTTGATAAAGAGCCTAAATGAGGCTTGAAACGTTGCTCTGTAACAGGTCATGAGCCAATTTTTGTCTAATAAAGGCTTTTTGGAGAAAATTCCTGGATACGGGGTGCTGTGTTGCATATTGGAGTATTTTGGCTTGATTGGCAAGGAGACCACATTACACGTGCACCTCTGATTTCATCATTGACACTTGAGTGCTGACTAAAGTACAAAACAAAGTCATTTTTTATCTACATGGAGTGATTGCCATTTTTTAGCTTATGTGAGACACTGCCATTTTCAGGTGATATACGTTAATATTTGCTAGTGTTCCAACAAGCAGGAGCACGTCATATTTTAAGTGTCTGCACTCTTATGTTTTAGCTTAATCAACATTAGTCAAATTTGTGAAAACATTGCAAAGCAGATGGTGCTCAGCAGTTCACTGTTGCTCAAGCTGCCACTTGCTTCTCCTTGTTGGGCAGAAAATATGGAGGTATAAGGAAGATGTTCCTAGAGCATCTGAATCTCATTTATGTATACAGTAAATCTCCCTACACTTGCACAGGAGACAAGGCATGAAGGCAAACAAGAGAAGGTGTTCAGCCTCAGCATTGCATTCCGGTTAGCTCATAGGGTGCAAGACATATTTCATGAATAGTGGACACATGACCTGCACATCATTTATTCCTTGATTTTAGGCTGTCTGTAATAGCAACCTTATTGTCAGGAAATGCCCTTCTAGTCTGAACTATTTTTCTTCATGGAAGCATAAAGGTTTTATGGTCCCTACAACTGAAGGCCCGAATGTTGTCTGCAATTGCTGCTTCATGTCTGTATGAGCCATTCATATGTAGCCCCTTATCAAGTGTCACTCTACAAGGACAACGTAAAGGAACATTATTCTGGCTAGGCTTGTTAGTATAAGGGAGCTTTTAGGCACTGCATTAGAAAACTATCCAATGCACTTACAGTATCTGTCAAGCCTTTCAAATGCATTGTTCATGGAATTGTGAGGAAATGATGATCCTTCAAAGAAAAAAAAGCTGGCGATTGCCTGATGCTCTAACTGTATAAGGTATATTAAAGCATGAAAATTGTCTTGGTGATTATCATTTCTCGACAGGGTTAGTTTTAAATTGAAGGCAAACTTTTCAGAGCACTGATACCTTAATTTGCTGTACTGTGCTTTTCATTATAGCGAGTTGCTTTTGGTATGATAGTTCAAGAATTTAAAAGCTGATGTTTCTATAAATTATGTATTGAAGCAGATTCTTATAGACACAGGATTGAGCACAGATAAGGAGCTGCCAATAACATTAAGCAATCCAGTGATGTCCCCGAACTGGGAGCCACATATAATAATTTGGTCACTGCAGATACAATTTACAATCTTGGCCAGTTGAATTTTTCACCTTTTCCTTTAAACCCTGATCATATATCTGTGGGTTGCAATTGGTTGGGCCCATAAAGAGTCCGATTTTATCCCAAAAGACAGTTGGGAGATAATGTCTGGAATGTATGGCCAATCTTGGGTTGACTACTAATTCTTAAAGGGCATGTAAAGACAAAAAATAAAGTCCCATTTTTACTTTCTAATGAAATAGAAATCTATCGCCAATATACTTTGATTAAAAAAAAAATGTGTACTGTTTTTACAAGAAACCTGATTGTATGTAGTGAAATTCTCCCTTCATTTACTGCTGTGGATAGGTATTGTCAGACGGTCCCTAACTGCTCTGCAGGGAAGCAATCACACTTATGAACAGCAAGGGGAGGCCCCACCTTACTTCCCAGAACTCAAGCAGCTTTGTTTCCCTGTAGAGCAGTCAGTGACTGTGTACAAATTTGTATTGGAATTTTTTTGCCTTTACATCCTTTTTACTGTTTCCAACTCCAGCTGCAGAGACACAGAGCCATATTTAAACAGATAAACAGGGATTTTATTTGTAGGATTATTTTGCTGCAGCCACTGGTTCTGCAGAGTTGGAGAATGCTTGTATTAAACAATACAAAAACTATAAATCCACATTAGATTACATGACAGTAATCAGTCTTACTGTATCGGCTTCTGGCAGATATTATTTGACTTGTGCTATTTTGATCATTGAGCTTAGCCCAGACCACACTGAGCATGTGCACAGTCTTGGTCTTGCAGAGATGTTTAACAAAGTTACAAGATGACAGCCCCCTGTGGCCAACTTTGAAAGCATAAATCATTTTTTTGATTAGGCTTGTGGTGCAGGAAGTTAATGTTTATGTTTAGTATACAAAATACAGCATTTCCAGCCTTATTCTATTTTACACTTTACTTCCCCTTTAAGACAGGACTTTTTTTATTGTTGTATAAAGTAAAAAATGATCTTCCTATAATATGTACTGAATGACTAATAATTGAATATTTTTTTCATTTTCTCTAGTTTTAATAGTTGGCATTGGGAAACAAGGTTTTGGGAATTGAAAGAAAAGTATTTAGGGAGTACACTTGTAAAACAAGAATCTAGAGACAAGCACCACATATTCACTGTTTACTCCTAAAACACTAACTGACAGGCTGTCAGTGGAATGCAACTCTAAAACATGAATCAGCGATAACAAAGTAAAAAAACAAGTTACACCATATGCAAAGACTTGCATAAAGGCTGTAAATGAAAAATAATACAATGTATACTATTTTTGCAGAATTTGAGGCAGAATTATCTATTGGGTTGTTCAAGTATAGGCAACTAACTGGGCCAGCAACAAGCAAATGTATATACGAAAGCTGAATAATGTATTATAAATATGGACCATGTTGGCAAAGCGAAATCTGTAGAAGAGGGGATAATAGATTCTTACCATGCAAAATTGGTGCATGTAACAGTAGGGATAATAGCCTCTGGGAAGTGATAGTGGGATAGAAGGTAAAGTCGGGAGAATTGGTGCTTATAGTAGCAGTGGGGTTAATATTCTCTGCAATGGGACTGTGGCTGTGGGATAGCAGGTATAGTAGGGCAAGATAGTGCTTATAGTAGCAGTGAGGATAATAGCCTCTGGCAAGTGAGAGGTACATGTTGCATAGCAGGAATAGTAAGCAGATAATACTGTAGTACAATTCCCTGTAAAGTCAATGGTTAGGCATTTGTCCTGCAGCCTTTATATGGTCATGTATCTCAGTGTTGACTTTTAATATTGTTATATTTCACATAGGGGCACATAATTCCACCTGACAAACAATGCCATGAAAAGTGTTCCCTTTTGGAGATACTATTTTATATGCTTTCTTCCCATAACGGAGAACTAAATCCTAGAAATGAATATGGCTACAAATCCAGTATTTTGTATGCTGAATTTAATGTACCCGCCTAAAGGTTCATCTCTATAACACAAATGATCCAGGCCTTCGAAGTGGTGCAACAGAGCTTGGATTTTGTTTTGCACTTGCTCCGTTTGGTCTGGCCACGTGCTGAGACGCAAAGCTTAGGGGTCATCGCAGATTGTCAGTAGAAAATGAGGTTTACTCATGCTACAGGTATGATTATTACATTCAAACTGCAGTGGTTTTTGAGCTGCCATGTAATGAGAATCTAAATGATTTACTAATTAGATTGGAATAGTGACTTTTAAAGTCTATGTGTACTGTAAAATTGTGAGTCAGTCCCTAAGTTCTGGTAAGTGACGGCAGCACAAAGCATCAGCAAAACAGAAAAATTACTGAAGGCATATTCAGTGGTACAGATTTTCACTTTTAAGGGGTTGCGGTTGCCTTCAGCTGATAAAGGATCCTAAAACATGTGTAAGGCTTCAGAAGCTGCCCTTAAAGTGATATTGACACATTCCTATAAAAATAGGAATGCGTTGGTATCAGTGAAGAGAAGCTGCATGCGAAATACAAGCAGCTGAAAGCCTCCCAAAGCCGCCCCCACCCCAGCAAACCTTAGCAACAGCGACCCTCCGACACCATTAAATAATCTTGCTAAGTAGTTTCAGTTACGCTGGGCTGGGGGTGGTGCGCTCCCTCCATGGGCTGGAGTCTGCTTCTATTTGTAATTAGCCTATGGTGGGATCGCTCCGCTCCCAGCATAACTGAAACAACTCAGCAAGATGATTTAATGGTGTCAGAGGGTCGCCATGACTAAGGTTCACTAGGCTGGGGGCAGCTTTGTGAGGCTTTCAGCTGATTATATTTTGCATGCAGCTTATTTTCATGGATACCGACAAGTTCCTATTTTTTTAGGAAAGTGTCAGTAGTACTTAAGGACAAAGTATGAGTTCTGTGACATTTTACTGTAACAATACCTGATGGTCTAGTGGGGCAGCAGGGACACCCCCACTCTCCCTATGGGGTCCTACATAGGTCAATTGGTAGATAGGTCCTGGGTTTGCTTATTGTCTGCTTCCCAGTTCCTGACTTATACTGACTTCAGCTGAATCGCTGCCTATACTGACCTTTGCCTGTTACTGACAATACTTTCTGATTCTGACTCTGTACTGCCTGGACTGATTGGTTCTGATCCCAGCCTGTTCTACCACTATGATTATCCGTTCCGGTTCCCTTGTCTGCCCAGAACCCTTGCCTTGGTTCTCTCACTATAAGACCTGGCGGCCTCTGATTAGTGAAGGACTCCTCCCATAATGAAAGGCGGCTGTTATGGGCAGAAGCGTGAGCCGTGACCGCAACCTTGGAACTTGTTCGGGGTTTGGGATACCTAATGACAAATAGCACCTATTTTAATACCAAAAATGATTCTAAGCACAACAAACATTTACCAGCCAATTCAGAAAAAGCATATATTTATAAAAGTGCCTTTTCTTTAAAGATAAACCTGTATCCCATCACCCAGGCCTCACTCACAAAGATTTCTGAAGTACTGTAAAAGCAACCTTTAACAATCATTAAATGCAATCTTGGGGAACCAGTATTATCGATTCCTATTGACCTTTGTGATTTTGTAAACAGGCTCCTTAGACAGTTACATGATTCATAATGCATAGCCCATCAGGAGACCAAACAGTTCCAAAAATTAGCAAAAAGAGCTTTTTGTTTGGCAGTATTGTTATAAACTAGTTACCTTTCTACCTCTCTAGCATCTATCAACAGTGACTAAAATATGTATATTTTCATATAATAATGCCGTTCTCCAATGCAGAAACATGTAGCATTCTGTCAACAAAGGAACTTACCTGTTAAAATCACAATATACAGATGTTGCTAAGCTGCAACTCCCTGCAGACCTGTTAACCATGCTGATGTTGTTCCAGAGCAAATGTGTGACACTTTACAATATTGGCCATATTATCATGAATCATAGATGTAAATGAGTAGAATTAAGAGGGAACTATACACTGGTGCGAGCCGGTCAGTCTACATGTACACAGTGCTGGAGCTTTACTAATGCCTAAAGAAGCACTATGTACTTTCCATTTCAATTCTTGTCCTTCAACTTCAATGGCACTGGTGTCGACAACATCCCAGTTAAGCAACTTGTAACAGGAGAGGAAGAAGCCACTTGTTAAATCTCCAGCCCTGTTATTATTTATATATATATATATATTTTTTTTTTTTTTTTGCTTTCTCCACCCAAAAACATGATGCAATATTGAACAACTTTCCATTCTTCATTCATTAAAGATTTTCAATTGTTTCAAAGATAATGGCAGTTGAAGGCAATATTTGTCTGTCCCTGTGTGGGCTCTCTCTTCCTGTAATAAGAGTTACTACTCCTCCAGCACTGTTAATCAGCTGGCTTAAAGCTGTTTCAGAAGTCTGAGCCAGGAGTTCAAATAATATAAAAAGACAAGCAGATACTGGTTTAATTGTAATTACATTTACAAATTACAACTGTTGAAAATGTGTAATGAATGTACATTGGAACTTTGCTTAGAATTACATTTTGTGTCACTGTACAGAAAGTAGTTTTTGGTTGGAAGACCCATTTAAAAGGCATGCTTAGGTTCCAAAGAAGTCCCTGTGTTCCTATTCTCAAAGACCAGATGAAAACCAAAAAGGTAGAGTGCTTTCTTGGGCCCGTGTGCACTGGCAGGCTACAGGAGGTTTTGTCTGGCTGTACACATGGTATATGCAACTTGCCTCCAAGCCAGGAATTCAAAAAGCACTAGCTTTGAGGCCATTCAGAGCAACATCCAAGGGGTTGGTGAAAACAATGTTGCTTGCGAACCACTGGTTTTGGATCACTGGTATATACTATACATTGTTTATATAGGTTATATATATTCTAAGGTAGACAATGTTTAGCACATCAGACACTGTAAACCCGCAACTCAAGTGACAATTACCACCATTATGCAAGTCTGGGAATCGGAATGCTACACAGTCATTATTTAAATAAACAGCATATCATATGTGCAGCCTTACTAAATAAGTAATAATGTGCAGTATAAGGAGTTCCTCTTTGTATACACATAAACATGGTCATGCTACAAACACCTGTTTGTATTTCAAAAAACACTTCTCTGGAAAAATTAACATTTTTCAAAATGCCCTGCCATTCACATGATACAGAGGTGTTCAGACTGGCATGAATGGAGTTAACAAGGTTGTGGTGGCCAGTGTAGGGGGGGGGAGCAGGGTTGATGGAACATGTCTTTTGTCTCTATCAGTCCATTTGCAGACTGAGAGCTGGTATCTCCACAGGCTGCCATCTCACAGACATAAATCACTAGGAAAAAAGCACTGCAGGCTGGAGATGGCACTTAACTGGAAATAGTTATTGCTGATGGATCCATATCAGTAGAGAGGATGTAGGTACACACGTAGATACACATGTAGCTTTCTAATGTAAACGGAGGATGACTAAACACTGTTAACTGACGCTGACAGAGAACATTAGGTGGAAGAATATTATCCATGAATTTGGCTTGATATCGCTCATCATGCAACATTAGTAGTCTTTTATCTAAGCATTCTGCATATGGTGTAGGTCGATTTCACTGTTACACAGCCAAGTACGTACTCATCCTGGAGATTATCCAGATCCGAGTTTCTGAAGAGGCTCTTACAAAAACAAAGCAACACTTTTACCAACAATAAGAGCTTTCTCATCACAAATGACATTTAAAAAAAAGACTGTGTAGTTGCATCTTGGCAATTAGATCCACAAAGCCTCTTTAGTGATATTTCACAGTTGTTGGTCTTCTTTTTCTATGTCATATTTCCTACACTGGGATCAGGTTATTCCTTTTATTGTTAAAGGTAGTACAATACTGGCCAACCCTGGTGGCTCTGTGACATAAACCCATGGAAAGATAAGGGAGAGAGCAGTACAGGAGCCCTGTGGATTTGACTTTGAGAGATGGATGATCAGTGCAGTGGCTGCTCTCCCAAAAATGCCTATCCATAGGAAATAATTGAAATTGCTGGTAGTATGTGTGGTGTTTATACAAATGGTGCTAGTCTTTATGTTACTGTTGTGTAATGGCTGCATGAGCCAGCTAATAAAGCATTTTTATACACTACTCATCCTCGGCTATCAAAACACAACAGTATGACCAACATATTGTTAAGTTGTCTGAAGTTGCCTCTGGAAGAAACTTCAGGCAATTTTGCGATATATGTTGGTCAAAAATCTCCCCGACAGCCACTGCACATGTATTACTTGTGACTCTACATCTCCCAACAACCCCCAAAAGCCATAAAAGACTTATTGGGTTTTGTAATATAAGGCACTATGTGTGCCCAGGGGCAATAACCCATAGCAACCAATCAGCAGGTAGAATTTATTGGTTGTCATGGGTTACTGCAGTGGCATAAATTGATATTACTGGTCTCCACTGCAAAATATTTTTCAGGTCCCCCCAAAATGTTTAGAGGTTGACCTGTTTTACAAATATTTATTGAAATTACATATTAATTAGAACCTAATAGGGCCTCCTGGGCCCCTCTGCAGCCACAGGGTCTGCATCCTCTGTAGTTACGTCCCTAGGTTACTGCTCCTGGGCAAACTTAGTGCCTTTTATTACATACGGGGGTTAGAGACTTAGAATGGCCACAGTAGAACATCTCTGACGTAAATTGTAGAGAGAATCTAACAATTATTATCTGAATGAATACTATAGCAGTGGGATTTTTCCCAAAGGACAGAAGCATAATTAGATGTAGGGGCCCCAGGACAAAAATGCAGCTTTTATGCGCACTACTGGTTTGTAAGAAAAGCAGACCCATAGAAACTCTGATCTTGCAGAGTAAAGAATAGGGGAAGAATAGCCGGTCTAGTTACTCTAAGTAAGTAATAAATGGCTCTAGATGAAGATAAATGAACAATATTAACAATATTTTTAATGTAACAAATGTCTAATGAACATTATTGCCATGTGAAATGCAATTTCAAATTTTTTATTATTATGTGTTTCTTTATTTTTATTTCTTGCCTTAAAACCAGAACAACCTACTAAGCCAATGGGCCCCTAAACTTCTAAAGATTCTTGGATCCAGGGCTACTGCACTGACAGCAGTAAAAAGTTCAGCCCTTATCACCCAGAAAAGCTTGCCA
The DNA here is from genome assembly GCA_024363595.1 of Xenopus borealis. NCBI lineage: Eukaryota > Metazoa > Chordata > Amphibia > Anura > Pipidae > Xenopus > Xenopus borealis. The sequence goes on along the minus strand of CM044433.1, from coordinate 44,823,521 downwards.
TATTCAGTCTGATATAAGGTTACAACTGTGCTATGTAGTGTACAGTGGTGTGAGACATTTCTGTCCCTTAGGGCTAGTCCACATGGGAAGATTCAGGGAGATTAGTTGTCAGGCTACTAATTGT
>CM044433.1:44809025-44819730 GCA_024363595.1 Xenopus borealis | reverse complement strand
CCGTATGCAAATTAGGCATCGCTAGCTTAAATGCGCTTTCCCTGGCGAAGTAACGGTAGCACAACTATGCTACCGTTCACCTCCCTGAGCATAACTTCGCATTTAAGTGTATTACAGGGGGGCTGGCGAAAATTCGCCTGGCGAAGTGCGACGAATTATGGCAAAGCCATCGCTAGTGCATTTTCGCCGCTTAGTGAATTTGTCACAAAGTCTTTCAGTAGCTTAGAAATACAAAAGCTGCCTACCAGATATGTGTTAATTGCCTGAATTGTTGGTGTCGCTGCTTGTGTAGAATTCTGAAAAACATCACTACAATTTTCCAGACTACTATCCCTCTGCAGGTGTTGACAATATCACTTTTCTTGCATTCAAATCTGTGGAAGGAAGCTGCTTCATAGTACCCGATAATTATCATTTAAGCCTGTATCAAACTAGGTTAAAGCTAGACTAAACCTAAAAATGTATATGTAATGTATATGTATATATATAATACAGTATATTGAACAATCATGCTCACCATCATTGGATTGTGTTAGTAGGGTCAGTGACACTGCACATGCTCAGTGTGCCCTGAGCATCTTATGAGAAGTTACACCTCTAGTTGGAACTCATCAATCCGAATATGTGATTTGTCTGTCATAGAAGCTGATGCTACAGGGCTAGTAGAAAAGGCCAACTCATAATTCTAGCCTACTTTTTTGTTAAGCTTTCATTCTCTGTTAAGGACACTTATGCTCTAATGTTATACTGCCTCCTTAGCCTAGTATTTATACGTAAAATATAAATATACAGAGATTAAGGACTATGGCACGAGACGCAGTTGGAAGGAGGTCCCGTCGCCGTAGAGTTTACAATGTAAGTGTATATGCTTTTTGTGTGCTGCTGTCTATATCTTACAGTGGTGCTATGTTGTACCCTGTTTTTTTTAAGGGTTTGAATGTTAGAGTTGTAGGTGCTGATTTGAATTTAAGAAGCACGCTTTTATGGTTTTATTCTAGAGATTGATAATGCAAACAACCTGAGGCATTAAGTCCTCTGTGTACAGAGACTCATTAAATGCATATACTGCTTTAATATAGTGTTAATGCATTCTTTAGAAGTGACTTAGGGAACTAGCAACATTCTTGCTTAATTCCCAGCTATTCATACCAAACAGCGGTCACGTACATGTCAGCAATGCAAGGGCAGCATAGAAGACAGAAAGTGATTTTCAAACATTTGAAACATTTTAAGTTCAAAAACGTTAAGGTTCAGCTGGTATACAGATGAAAATCTGTGTTAGTCATATAATTAATTATATATGAAGTGTTGCAGGAGGGAATTAAACTTTGCTTATTAGATCCCTCCATAGCAAACTATTGAATTTTAGCACAAAAAACAAAAGCTGTCCTTTATAGGGTATGTCAGCCTTTATAAACAGAATATGAAATTGCTCAGGGTGCTTTTCTATGCACTTCTACAATTTACATAATTTTTTGTCTATTTCAATGCCATTAAGATGTTTTTCTACTACTAATATAATGTATTTATTAACAACATGGCAACGGACTATACTGTTGGAGAGATTTACATTCAAAAGGAAAACATAGAAGTGTTCTTATGTTGCTCTGCTCATCCCCATCTGTTTCCTGAGCAGAGCAACATCACAACAGTTCTCTGTTTTCCTTCTGAATATAAATCTCTTGTATATGTTGCTCCGCTCAGAAAACCTCAGATAACCGTTACTATCTCTTTCCTGAGCAGAGCAACATCAGAACAGTTCTCAGATTTCCTTCTGAATATAAATCTCCTGTATATGTTGCTCCGCTCAGGAACCATCAGATAACCATTCCCATTTCTTTCCTGAGCAGAGCAACAACAGAAAAGTTCTCTGTTTTCCTTCTGAATATAAATCTCTTGTATATGTTGCTCCACTCAGGAAACCTCAGATAACCATTCCCATCTCTTTCCTGAGCAGAGCAACATCAGAACAGTTCTCTGTTTTCCTTCTGAATATAAATCTCTTTTATACAGTACAGTATGTTGCTCTGCTTAGGAAACCTCAGATGTCCGTTCCCATCTCTTTCCTGAGCAGAGCAACGGCATAACGTTTTTTTGTTTTCCTTCTGAATATAAATCTCTTGTACTACAACTAGCACTATTGTTGCAAAATTCATTATATTACCAGTTCTAATTGTCTGCAAATGACAAAAGCACCTCATATGTCTTTGTCCTAAAAAGGGAATTTGTATATAAATGCTATCCCTTCTGGTACAGCACTAATTTAACACTACCTTGCTTTATGGTAACTTTATGGATGGGCAACATAGTTGGGTCCATGAGTTAAAAATAGATAGAATCGTGGAATACACCAGACTCTCAGTGCACACAACACACCATAAACAGATTTTTAATCTGATATCCTGTATAGAGTATAGAGCACAATTATTGTACCCAAAATATGTGGAAAGGGAAAAATCTCTTTCTTGAGGCATGATATTCCTTTAATTAATTGAGTAATTGTCTCTCCAAGGTCCTTTTGTTTTATTACAGATTTGCAACATCCTCTGCAGACAGACATTTTTACCTCCTGTTACCTTGTATTTTAAATGCTGAAATTAGAATATAGTGGTACTTTGACAAGCATTATGCAACTGCAACAAGCAATCACTTGAAAAGTTTAAAGATGTCAACCCAAAAGATTGTTTTTTTGCCTAATAACAAAAAACATAATTCTAAGCAAGTTAGCAATGTACATTTATTACAAACTAAGGTAAAGCAGTGTTTATCAGTCCCTTTTTATTCTCTGTCCTGGTGGCTCAGACTGTTTCTACAATATAAGACAAGCCAGCTGATTGACAGTAACAACCAGGAGATAAGCAAATACTGCTTTCAATACAGGACTTTCATTTGAAGCAGCGTAGGTGGTTCTTCACAGTGAGGTTGTGGAATGCACTGCCGGGTGATGTTGTGATGGCTGTCCCTGTTGATGCTTTTAAAAAGGGTCTGGATGATTTTTTGGACAGACATAATATCAAAGGCTATTTTGATACTAAACTCTACAGTTAGTATAGCTATGGGTATATATGGTTTGTGGGAAAGAGTGGAGGGGTGTGTGTGTGTGTGTGTGTATATGCTGGGTTTTAATTTGGAGGGGCTGAACTTGATTTTTTGACTTTTTTCAACCCAATTTAACTATGTAACTATGTAATTGGCGATGTCACTGGCAGGAACCCTCGCCTCTTAATGACTTTCCATGACTTAACAAGTTAAGAAGGAACCAAGTTGAAGTTTTTAAAGTGTGGGTTAGGTTCAGGTGCCACGCATCACGACAACATTATTACTATATGGCGGAACATAATGAAGATTAAGCAATAAGCACAATGTGCATGGAATATATTTAATAGAGGATTTGCAAGCCTGTAGAGTCTCGTCCTCAACCAGTAAAAGGCTGAGGAATACTTGTTGCTCTTCCTGTTGTACTAAATGGGAAGCTTGTTACCTATAGCACATTTGTGCAAGTATCATGCATATATCATCCATATTTTCTCACAATTCTCACAACCATGATGTATCAAGGGCAGTACAATTTCATTTAGAGCAAAAATTACGTGTTGATCCTTATGATTCTTCCAAGAGAAGACTGCAGTCATCCAAATATCAGTACTTACCAATAACAGATTCCATATCTTGACTTAGAAGATTTCTTATTTACTATTTTCTAACAGGCCGGGAGAAGCTTTGTTCTCTGCTCAAAGGTTGCAGTTTGATTGTATATACACAGTCTGAAAAGCTTGCAATTCTGTAATTTTGTGTCAAATTCTAAAAACTGAAAGACTCAGATGTCATTGTGATTGACATGTTGCAATTACACTGTATTACATCTGAGAGATGCTTTGGAAATCATTGTTGTAGCATAACAACGCAAGGATCATTATTGTATCACCCAGCTGAATCTTAAAGCCTTCTGACAGATATATTAACAACATGTATATGATGGGAGTGTTGTAATAACCACAGCTTTATAGCATGACTACACAAATAGTGAAATTAGTAAATTTAAGTGTTTCTAGGCAATACATTAATTTTTAGAATGAAAACCTCCTATCATGATGTCAACGCTGCAACCTTCCACAGGAGGTGAGCGGAAAGCCCTTAGTATGTCTGGGCATGCAATTTTTTCTACCGATAGAGACTGGCTTCCTTTGGTGCTCCATGCTCTTCAAATCTCCTATGAAATTCCTGTTTGTGGGATTGTGGCTTATGTGTAGCACATTGGAGCTCTGCACTAGTGTCAGTAAGTGCTCCCACTACTTGTATTGTTCTTACACATGAGGCTAACTCACAATTCAGAGCAGTTTGGGCGGTGCAGCTTAGCTAGTGTAACTGTTGCACGGCTAAGTGTCACAAACTGGACATGTGTAAAATAAAATAACAACAGCAAAAATACATAAAAATAGTAAGATCTGCCAAAGTCCTCATTAAGACTAAAATTAGCTCTTGCCAGATGATGCCCTCATAGGTCCCAAGAGGCCAGGAAATGACTAGATGTCATGGAGCAGTCACGCCATGATAAACATCAAGCAGCATTGGTTCCAAAAAACCACAGGGACAACTCCCGTGGTCCAGCAAAAAAACCACACAATGGGAAACAGGAATAAAACATATAGGGGTCCCTGCTTGCCTCCCCTGCACTCAAACAGAGTAAGAGAGGCAGGATCACTTGTATAGAGAGTGCTTGTACTATGAAAAAGATTAATTTGGGGTTTGTTTTTTTTTTGTTTTTTTTAAAAGAAATTGTACTTTTATAGTTGCCACAGGTGGCAAAATTTTCACTTTGCCTTTATAGAAAAATGCTCCTTTGATCTACACTGAGGAAAATATCTTGGACACCTTGGGTGATATTTCATCTTAACATTCACAGACAGAGAATTAAATTTTTTCATGAGTGCCGGCTACATCGTGGATTGTTTTATATATATATATATATATATATATATATATATATATATATATATAAAATGCAAAAAGGATCAGCATAAAGCTATTTTTTTTGGTGCCCTAAAATATGTTCTGTTATACATATTAAAAGGGTTGTCCGTTAACTTTTAGTATGATGTAGAGAGTAATTCTCCGAGACAATTTGCAATTGGTTTTCATATTTTATTATTTGAAGTTTTTGAGTCATTTAGCTTTTTATTCAGCAGCTCTCCAGTTTGCAATTTCAGTAATCTGGTTGCTAGGGTCCGAAATAGGGCCTGAGTAGAAAGAGGAGTAATAAAAAGTAGTAATAACAATACATTTGTAGCCTTCAGAGCAATTGTATTTGAGATGGTATCAGGGAAGGCAAAAGTTAATCCAATGGAAAAGTTGCATAGAACTAGCCATACTATAAACATACTATAAGGGGTTAAAAACCATCGTCTTTTTTGTCAACCACCCCTGTTTGTCACCCACAAAAGGTTTGGCCATGTAAACGCACATTGCTTAATATGTGACTAATGGCCGGGACCAATTCATTTAAGAGGTGCAGGGAAGAAGTCAGTGGAAGGAACAATAGCATAAATGGGCAGAGTGATATAATCAGAGGCCAGTCTGTTGGGTATATTCTAAGGGATTGTCAGACTTGTAAACCAGCCATGGCCTTCACCACTATTTGACTGGCTAGACCAGTGAAATGCAGGCCAGGAGACAACCCTACATAAATAGGAATTGGTTACATTCACTTACCCACAAGTGCTAAATATTCATACAACCGTCATCAATGAACCAGAGCCAAAGACAAATGAGGTCCACTAATACAAAGAATGCCTACAATCTAGAGGGTTTTTTTTTTATTAAAGCTTAGATTAGGAAAATAATAGGTGCAGAAATGTTTTTTGATGTTCTGCCAAAGAGAAGCATCTTCAGTGCAACATTGGCAGTAACAGGAGGTGCATCCAGGCAAGAACGTGAACCAAAAGCTCAGATGCATAAAATGCGTGGCACTGGAATATGTACCAATAAACTTGGTACTGGCACTCCAGTCACTCCCAGAATGCTTAGCAAGTCACAGCCTCACATTGCCAGGATAAAGTACTATGACAAGCTCTGAGCACCTGAGATCCAGATGCTAATTAAATACTGATTTATGGCAATGAACTCCCACAAGTCATTCACACATTCTCCTGCTATGTGAAGCCCTGTGGTCATGCTTATGAAACAAAGGAAATCAAGGGAACATTAACAGTGTGCCGAGAATCCAAAACATCATGGGGGCAAATGAAATATTCCGTTTTTTTATAAGTGAATGCATTCCTGCAGTGTGACCAGGCCCAGAACTAGAGGGTCTAACATGTGAATGACATAGATAATAATACAAAGTATATATATTATTAAACAATTGATAGATTTTCAGCGTATATATATTACAGGAGTCCAACCTCCATCCCTCTAGCTCCTGCCTGCAAGTCCTAGAATCTGATCAAAGCTGGGTGTTGTAGTTCACTCCCAGCTGCCACACATTGGAAATCCCCAATATATTTATTTCCCCTTAAAAATTGTCTACCTTCCATTACCAGGGCTACAGAATTAAACCAAATTAACAAAAAAAGAGTCTCAGTTGTATTTTACTGTTTTACATTTGATACTCATAAATAAGGGCTTTTCCCCTTGAGAATAAACTACATTGTGCAGTATGTCCTAACAGTCCCATACTCGTAGAGGATCCTGGGAGTTCTAGGTAAGAAACACTGAAGCCATTTCAACACATAATCCTTGCTAACAATTCAACAATCATCTATTGGATTTTTTCATTTCAATTGGAGATCTTGCTGCAATAGGGTTGCCACCTTTTAAACATTTCCTTACTGGCCGGCAGGACCAAAAGGGGGCGTGGCGTGACGTCAAAGGGGGCAGGATGTGACGTCAAAGGGGGCAGGGTGTGACGTCAAAGGGGGCGGAGCCACGCGAGCAATTGGCTGCAGACGCAAGAAAGGTAAGTTTTTCATTGGATTTAAAGCAAGGCAAGGGCCATTTTTAAGGGGTATTACAAATTTACCGGCAGCTACATTGCCGGTAAATTTGTAATACCGGCCCCGGCCTTGGCTGGTGTTTTACCGGCTAGGCCGGTAAAATACCGGCCGGGTGGCAACTGTATGCTGCAATTGTGTCATGTTGTTCAATGTTGTTCAAATACCATCTAACTTTTTTTTTTATTCTGCATAGACAGACAGCCCTACGTGGTGTTTAAAGTTTCCACAGTGTAGTCGTCAGTAAAAGTAGCGACAGCAAATACAGGTTAAAGTAATATGTGTGTCAAAATAGACTGCCGTTGTGGCCACTAGGACATTGCATTCACTAATCTAATAGTCATTTTGCACCCAATAAGCCAATAAACAATTATCTTTGACCAGTCTACTGCAAGCAGAGTAATGAAAGCAGTGTTGGCTATGGGTTACTGCACTGGTGCAAAACTGGCCACTGTTGGTAAAAGAGCCCCGAATCATGCAGAAAATAAAAGTGACCAACAGAATTCTGATTAGAAGCGCTCAGTCAAGGTTGACCTGCCTCACAGTTGCCTTGCAGGATTTGTTGTGTCAGGAGCTGCAGACAAGATACATAGTGATCTAGATAGGTGATGGTGCCAGAAGAACACTCTCTTGTCAAAGAAATGGCAAGCAAGCATTGCTAGAATATGTAGAATGCTTGTTCTGCAACAGATATTGAACTTTGCCCATGCTTTTTCTATCAGTGTGGATTACAATGTGATTAAGTGCTTATTTCAATGAGATTTCTCTGAGGCTGGAACACAATATCAGAAAAATACAAATGAAAGCAGCAGCACTCGGTATTAGGGATGCACCGAATCCACTATTTTGGATTTGGCCGTACCCCCGAATCCGTTGCGAAAGATTCGGCCGAATAATGAACTGAATCTGAACAATAATTTGCATATGCAAATTAGAGAGAGGGGGTAAAAGAGAGGCGCACACTTTGTGCAAGCGTAAAAATTGTTTTACTTCCTTGTTTTGTGACGAAAAGTCACATGATTTTAAGGATTCAGATTCGGTTCGGCCAGGAATCCTGGCTTCGGTGCATCCCTATTCGGTATTATTATAAAAGGTGAAAATTTTTACTTAAAGTGATACTGACACTAAAAAGTGAATTTTAACATATGAATGTACATTATCGAAAAAAAAATTCGAAATTCAACCATGTGAATAGAAGGGAAGTAAAATCCTTCGAATTCGAAGGATTTTACCGCTATTCGATTGGTCGAACGATCGAATAGTAAAAATTCGATTGATCGATTACATCGTTCGAATCGATCGATCGATCACGATTTTAATGATTAACGAATTTTTACCATTCAATCAAAATTGGCCCAAACAACTTCGGTAGATTGGAACTGGCGAACTAGGCAGTCGAATAAAAATTTAAAGGGGAAGTTATTCGATAGTCGATTATTCGAATTGATTTTTATTCGAATTATTCGAATTCACTAAATTCACTGGTCGAATTTACTTAATTTGCATATTTGAAATTCAAATTCGAATCTATTTGAAAATTCAATTGAATTTCGAATCATTCATGTGAATTTAGTAAATCTGCCTCTAAATGTTACCTATAGGTCGTGTTGATCATTTTTTACTGAGAGGTTTGTTTTTCTATATAATTGTTAGTTGAACTTCCTAAGCCTGACATTCAAATAAATATAAAAAGAATTGGGGAGCAACACACACATGAAAATAGTTCCAGGGCAAGCCAAATAAGGGCTGCGATTGGCTATTGGTAGCCCCTATATGGACTGGCAGTCTACAGGAGGCTCTGTTTGGTAGTAAACATGGTTTTTATACAACCAACACTTTCCTCCAAACAAGGAATTCAAAAATAACCACTGGGAGCAACATCCAATGGGTTGTTGAACAATGTGTTGCTCACGAGCTACTGGTTGGGGATCAATAGGATTAAATAGAACAGGGATGAGCATCTTCACCCAGAGCAGCTGTCTGGGGTCACTGGCACCTCATTTACAGCACTAGAGCAGTTGTCAGTGCCTGTCTCCATCTAAGTCTGCCCTGGGATGCTCACTCATTTATATCCCAAAAAGCAACGCAGTGATCATGACTCATGATTTCTCCTAGTCTCACATTCACTGCACACAAGTCTAAAGATATTTATTTTAAGCCCATTTCATTTCTCACCTTTTTTGCCTAATAGCGGCTTCATTAAATCAACCAGTCCTGATCCACTGCCAGCAACCTGTGGCCCTCCAGTTGAACTGCAACCCCCTCCCCTCGAAAGCTGCTGGTGATTGTGATAGAGAATTAGGAGTTTCACATAACCTGACCTGCCAAGCACTGGGAGAGAAGGGGGTGACAGTTGCCACCACACTGCTACATGTACATGATCAATCACAACTGCCAGCTTGCTCTGCCGAGTAGTTGTGTTTGGATTAAACCACCTGCAGTGTGGCACCCCTCTCCATTAACCCCTAGATGCCCACACACACACACACACACACACACAGAACACAAACACACACACACACAGAGAACACAGACACACACACACAGACACAGGCCAGTGTTACCTTCTCTCCCGGTTCTGTTTCCGAGACTTGTGCAGTAAGCCAATGAGCACCACGGCCGCCCGTATCCCCGCTTTCTTAGAGTGCATCCTCTCTGCCGGCTGAGACATGGCTCCTGCCTGGATCCCAGCAGCAAAGTGACCAGAACTTATCCTCGGAAATATCCAGTACCTCCTCCTCCCTTTTGTTTGCTCTCCGATGAGCCTAATGGACCGATACAGGTGCCGCGCTCACTAGTGACCTTCATGCAAGTCATCTGTCGCCGCTTGCGGTGAGCAGCTCCATGCGATGAGCTCTAGCGACCCCCAGTTCCTTTATACCTGCTCTACTCCTCCCCTGAGCCCTAGCTTCTCCCGGTCCTACTGCAAGGGGGGATGAGCAGCCGGGCAAGTCACTTCGGAAAGTGCTGGCCCTCGCGTAATATCTCTGCACCTGAGCAGCAGCAGCAGCAGCTATTGGTTGTGGGGCCGCACTGATTCCCAAATCCGCCGCGTATTATCCAGTCCAGTTCTAGCGATCCATAACTTATCAGCGATGCAGCTAGACAGGAATGCCAGGCAAAAACGCACGGCTCGTTAGCAGCAGTGGAAAAACACACACACAATAGCCTGGAGCTTGTCCTGCACCTGCTGCTGCTTTCTATGTTGTAACTTTCCCCAGCCAGGAGATGCTCAGAGTGAGAGGAGGCGCATAACTGAGCATTCTCCCTGCCCAGGCTGCCGAGCAGGAGCTGGAGGGTGGGTGTTACCAGACGGCGTCTTTCCTGCTTTTTTTTCTCATTTCTGCCACACGCTGCAACTCAATGCAAATCACTGCTGCCACACAAATACTGCATGTGCCCAAGCTGCCCTCTCACACTGGGCACCACCAGGTCTAGACTGGGAGTAAAAATAGGCCCTGGCATTCCAAGTACAGCAGGTATGGAACCTATTATCCAGAATGCTCGGAACCGGTGTCGGACTGGCCCAGCGGGACACCAGGAAAAAACCCGGTGGGTTCTGACCCTTAATGGGCCCCCGCTGGGCCAGACCTCTCTCCCAATCAGTTTACAAAAAAAAAAAAGTTTTCATCAGGCGCTGCGCGCACATCGCCTTTCAGCAAGTCCTCACTTGGCGCAGGGGGGGCGGAGGGGGCCCTGGGCAGTGGTCCCAGGGC
>CM044433.1:44785199-44805858 GCA_024363595.1 Xenopus borealis | reverse complement strand
CGAACTTGACGCGCCACGAAACGAGACGCGCGGCGAAACAAAACACGCGGCAAATTTTTGTGAGCGTTTCGCCAGAAATGTCGGAAATTCTCTGCGAATTTGCCTAGGGAGAATTTATTCGCCCATCACTAAATAGTGACTGTCTATGAGACTTTACAGCAGCCCCTATGGCATTTGCCAGTACCCACAGATTGCCAGTCCAGACTTGGGCACTGCTGCCAAACCCAAAAGCCCCCTGGCCGCCTACTAAGCAGGTCACTGACAACCACACACACACCACTTTAGCTTTATTCCAAATTAATTACTGCCAAATGTAATTGGGAACAATCACAATATTCCAAAGGACTAATTAGTCATGTGGATTTTGTTAAAAGCAGGCTTGACAAATTGGATGGATGCCAACCAGCTGCCCAGTGGCTCTTCTGAAAATGCTGTCAGTGTTGCCTCTCTTTTATTTTAGTCATGTGTACAAAAAATATCTCTTAACATTGGCGTGCACAAAGAATTTTGCTGTGTGTGTACAGAGAGCTGATGGCTCTGAATAGAGTCTCCCAGACAGATATGTGGCCAGTTTCAATGTCTGCACCACATTGGCACATTTATATGGTCCTCTCCCAGTGGGCTACATAGGCCTCTGTTAAGGGAGAGGGAAAGGCTAAAATGAAGTAAGCTTTATCAGAAAGGTTTATATAAATACACCAGCAAACCCTCAGTGTAATGCTGCTCAGTGCATTGCATCCTCTGTCAAAAGAAACAACATTTCTTTCATTTTATTGGGTATGATCCATAGACATCTGTATCAGCAGGGCTGCTCCTGCCATGAGGCAAGGTGAGAACGGAGCAGCCAGTTACAAGGGGCAGCAAAAAGCCGCCTCTTGTAACGTTAAGAGACTAATTTCTGGGTTTTAACCTGGAAATTTGTCTCAGTTAGTGCAGAGAGCACAATTAGCTCAATGCACTAGTGATACCACCCCCCTTTGACCTGCTCGAAGCTGATTTTTAAGCGTGGAGCGGGAAGGGGGCGGCATTCGGGCTGCAGCCTCAGGCGGCGGCAGCCCCAGAAGCGCCACTGTGTATCAGGCCACCTTCTTTCGATTAGAACTCCAGGGCTAGGGCTTGAGCATGCTCACTTTGCTCCCTTTTCCCCTCCCTTTCCCCCATCCCTGTTGTAATCTGAGCACAGAACTATGATTGAGCAGGGAGAGGTTCAAGCAGGAAGTGATGTCACACCAAGCTTATATGGTAGCTGTTATACTAAACAAACAGAGAGAGCTTCTAGAGCTGTTTACTCAGGTTTGGTAAAAGCGTTCTGCAAACTCCATTATATGGTCAGCGCGGAATACAAATCCCTCAGTGAGGTCCATGCTTTGGGCATATTTATAAAAACTATTTAAAATGGCTCAGAAATACAGTATTATAGCCTCACTGTGGAAAAACCAGCACATTTAAATGACGATTCTTTAAATAAATATGTAGTAGGCAAAACCACTAATGTTTTCCTGAGGCTGATATTGCACTACCTTGACAAAGGTACTAGCCTATGGTACTAGCATGCCCAACATGACACTGGCATTTTCCTGCAGCTCCTTCACACTGGACACCCAAAGCCTGTCTGACTTCCAGTAACTGCTACACAATGCATGCTAATGTAGCAAATTTGGCTGTGGGCTGCCTAAGAAATAGGCACCAACCAGTAATTATATATTTTTTTACTCACAGCTCAGCAAGGTTACTAGACTATTCTTTGTGTATGCCTGGCATCCAACATTTATATTGGGTAAACACTGCAGCTACCCGTTAAATAGTTCTCTCCATACATATTATATTTAATATTGTATAGAATGTTTGAGTTTTTACTTTCAGTAGATTGCTCTATATAGATAATAAAGACCTGCAAAAGTCGTGGCCCTTGTGGCCCACAAATACTGCACAGCCCTGCATGGTCAAAGCATGTATATACTGTCTATACTGAATAGCTGGGTTGCATTACCAGCAGTGGGCACCTGCCAGAATCAGACGCTGCTCAATAACATTTTGATTCAACCTTTTTTATATCCTTAGGAACAAGTGCTAAAAAAAAAAAGAACAGTGCATAAAATTTATTACTACAGAGGTCAACCTTTTCAGCACGTTTGGTACAGGCTTTCTGCCTAGAGCTTTTATATATTTTATATAGAGAGCATGCACTTGTTTTATTTAAAACAAACTGGCAGAGGAAGGTCATGGAGGGACAGAATTACAAGGTGTTACAAACACAAAAAGGCCACCCTCTTACATCGAAAGAGAATTAATATGACAAGGGCGTCTATTTTTAACAAAACATCAGATGTTGAACCAAAGACTAAGGGGCAAATTTACTATTGTTCCCCAAAAATCCTACGATTTTATTCGAAATTCGATAAGCATTCGACTATCGAATGCTTATCGAATAGTTTTAGGCAATCGTTTTGCCCGATATTCAATTTCTCGATGAATTTGTATGATCGGATACCGATCAATTTCACAGAAAAATCGTGAAATTTCCTTCGAGCCTCCGAATAATTAGTATGATTTGAACGATCAAACGATTCGATCGTACGCATGGTATTCGAGCAGGACTTAGTCAAAGAAGCCTATGGGGGGGGGGGGGTTTCCCATAGGCTTCTATTGCAATTCGGTAGGTTCAATCTGGCGAAGTAGGCATTCGAATAATTTTAACATTTTGATTCCTTCATTCGATCTATTCGATAATTCGGTATTCGATGATCGAAGAGGCCAAATTAGAATATTCCAATATCCGATTAAATCGTACTATCGTAATTCGATCATTTTCAATCGAACTTCGATCTATTCACGTGAATTTTGTACATTTGTTCCTTAAAGTGCATAAGTTTCTGCAAGTGAACTGTTAGTGCCTCGTAGCAACAATACACAGTATGTTGCATTAAAGAGCGAGTAAATCACTGGTTAAATTTAGGTTTTCTTGATTACCTTATAAGTCTACTGAGCCACTTCCTACAGCCAGTACCATATTCCTGTTAGAGCCTCCCATACATATTCCAGGTTCCACCTGCACAGCCACCAAGCTCTGGGTGCAGCAAATGCACCCATGCCCAGAAGTTGATGCTTTGCACAAATGCTATATCCCAGAAGGATAGGAGGAAGGGGGCTCCTCTTAGAAAGCAGATTAATTGTGAGATTAAATTTGGTGATATTACATTTTGGCCTTTGGAGTACAAACAGCTGTCATTTTTTGAATGGGGGGTGGGCGGTGGTGGGCACATAGTAGTGAAATAATAAATACTGTATGTGTATCTGATATTCCCCATACACTGTATATTGGTATAATCATTTAGAAAAAGCCATATGTATGGGCTCAAGGCAATTTTAATCTGTGAAGTCAAGGGAGCTTGCGTTTGTTGGATGCTCCAATAAATATAAATTTTTCTGTGTTTAGATTTATATTTGGATTCAGACTCCAGGCAACAATCATTAAACATGTAGGGGCTGATTTACCATCATAGCTGATAAATTGCACCGGGGCATTTGCCAATAACAACCAATCAGCAATCAACTTTATAAAGGCTACAAAAACAATAGCAGTGATCCGAATGGTTGCTATGGGTGACTGCACTGGTGCAGCTGAGACCCTATATTTTAAATAAATGTCAGTACACTGCAGCACACTGTAAGTTGAATGGTGTATCAAAGTGAATTTATTTACTCAACCATATGAGCAGACAACAAGTGGCAACGTTTTCGGCCTCAAGCCTATTTTAAATAAGCACTTTAGTATGTTAATTCATACTTTTAAACACCAAACATGCTTGCCCATCTTTTTTTATTTTATGAACATTTGAAATCATTTGAAGCAATTTTCTTTGTCTTTGTATCTCTGGGATCTTTTCAATACACAGAGTTTCTTGGAAAGCAAGTGGGATAATAAATGGAAATAATTTTCTAAGCAATGTATTAAGACAAACAAAAGGGAAGGGAAGAAATAAAAAAAAAAGAAAGGCATAAGCAGCAGGTGTTATCTTTTCCACTTGCTTAACTGTGTATTGTATAGGACAGAAATATGCGGGAAAAAACCAGCATGTGTTCCGTGAAATTTAAAGGCGCCTCCTCCAGGTTACATTAGAATTAACTGTCATTCAATGGGCCCATTCCCATCCAGGAACAATACCATTGATTAGTGGGGGGCAAAGCAATGGAAGAGCCTGGCACTCAAAGGGTTTCCCTTACTGTAGGACAATGTCAGACAATAGAGAAAGCAGAATGCTGCAGAATCCAAGGCACACAATAATCAGCTGTTTTCTGTAGAGTCTGTAATATTATGCCAAATCTTAATCCTCTTCATATAATTCTACTGCATCCTAAGCTTGTACAAAGAGATCAGAAATAAAATGTCTCGTAAGCAACACCACCTCAGAAAAAAGACTGACGTATGGTGCTTTACATTCACTGTATTCCAGCAGAGATGACAGTGAGTAAGGCTATTCTTATAAGCTAAAGACTAGTACAGAGTTACTATTTCATGCAGATATTTGTGATCAGGGCACTGTGGATATAAGCTTGCCTTGTGTGCTAGAAGAGTGTCCTATAAGTAGAATAGGGCTTATAGTAGTAGAATAGCTGCTGGTCTGCATAGTATGGCTGAGGGAAAAACAATGTTTGTGAGACTGAGTATTTATACAAAGTAGGATTGGTTAACATCAGCTGTAAGGCAACCCTTAAATAAAGTCATTATTCTGCATATTTCTCCATTATTAATATTTTACCCTACTAGACCCAATTCTTCCTTCTAGTCAATGCCACTTTGTGGGGCCAACTATTTGTGGATACTGAGTAGTCAATCTTAGTTGCTATGGTTAACATGGCAAAGTGTGTGCCTTACATTACATTAACCTGGTATAGCTATGGGACCTGATATCCAGAATGCTCAGGACCTGGGGTTTTCCGTATACCGGATAATGTCTGTAATTTGTATCTAGATCATTAAAACATTAAATAAACCCAATAGGCTGGTTTTTCTTCCAATTATGACACACAAACACATAACACACTTGTGTTTGATAAGTCCTGTGTGCCTTTGGATTTCTTTGTGTGCCATATCGTTGGGAGGTTGCCTGATCTCCACCATTGAGCACCAGGCGTCTTTGATTAGCCGGTTACAGAGGGTGTGCGAGAGTTAAGACAATTCCTAGTTTGCTTCCAATAATGATTCATCATAACTTAGTTTAGATCAAGTACAATGTACTGTTTTATTATTAGAAAAAAAGGAAATACTTTTTAAACATTTGGATTATTTGGATAAAATGGAGTTTATGGGAGATGTCAATTCTGTAATTGTGAGCTTTCTGCATAACAGATTACTTCTCTTTAAATGGTTATAAATGTCATAAAACTTGCACAAGGTCTAGTATCCCTTAGCAACCAATTCATAGTTTTTAGTGATCATCTTTTTCAAGTCTTGTTTGCTCATGGCTAGTTATCTATTGGATTGATTTTTTTAATTATCTTGAATACAAAGTTTGTATTGTATTTTCCCACTGCGTGATCTAAGAGTATAGGGATTTTATTTGCAATCTTTATAGAAATGCTCTACAACTCTAAACAACGATGTACATAATGCACTACAGTAGCAGTTTAAGCCCCAGTTTGAAGTCCAGCATATGGTCAGGGCCCTTCTTGGCTAATTACAAAGTTTAATACAAATCTAAGCTAGTTCAGTCATAGTTCCATGAAGGTCTAGCATAGAAAAAAGTGTGTTAAGTGTCAAGAGTATGTAGAAGAGCAAAGAAACCTTCACCCCAAATTTCACCCTTGTTCAGTCTGTGCCAATCCTGCAGTCCTACTATAGATACCCGTCCTACAGTTTATGAACCACTGCACTAAGGACTAGTGTCAAAAGGTTTGATCCAGGCCTTGAAAAGCATAGCAACCAAAATTAGATGTTTGAACTTAAACAAGAAATGCTACCTGCTGGTTGCTATGGGTTACAACAACTGGAACAAACATTGCTTTGTCTTTAATCAACCTCCACATTTTCTAAAGCTGGGCTTTATTGTTGCTGCGTAGCTAGACATCACTGCGCAAGGTACCGTGTTGATATGGGTAAATCCAAAAAATCTCAGCACAAACTGTAATATGCCAAAATATAGAAAAGCACATGCCGAAGAGCCCTGTTTTCAATACAGTATATCCTCCATTGCATTTTACATTTAGGGGGTATATATATATATATATATTTATGGAAAACTTCAAATGCAGAAAGGAATTACCCCATGAAAATATGTCCGTTATTATAACATTAAATCTCTTAAAACCTTTGTGATACAGTACAATAAGCCACTGCACCCTTCTACGTGACTTCTGCATAGATCAAAGGTCCCCAACAGAGAAAGTTGGCACAATATAATCATAGCTCCAAAGGTAAACCTCATTACCATAAGTGGATCTTCTTCACTATGGCAAATCCAACATCATCTAACATGTGAAGATATGCTTAAAGGGCAAGTCAACTATACTGGAATCTGTTTCATATAGAAGGCTAGTTGAGATTGAATACTTTCTCCTGAGAGCACTATTTTTTCGCAGTTGTTGTTTGAGATTGAACACTTTCTTATGAGAGCAGTATTGTTTCCCATGTGTTATTTGTAGAAATATAATGCACTGGATGACTACTTCCTTATTGATCAGGCTACTTATTGTTACATCCATACCTTATTCTTGTCTGATAATCCCATTACAAGAAGTCAGAAGGGGACATTTAAACTATGATTGCGATTAATCATTGCAAATTATGCTCAATACAATTGTTAATAACTGGGAAATAAACATAACCAAGACAGAGAGGCTGTTTTTTTCCAGCAAAAATTACATTCCTGGTTCTAGCAGGCCTGGGGGCTGGTGGGAGTGGAGTTGTAGCTAGAAAGTCAATATTGATGAGTTTGCTCATAACCTTTTCATAATCATTATAAGAAACACCTTTTTAATTAAAATATAAATAGTAATTTATTTTGTATACTTGCCATTGTACCATTTAAAGGGGTGGTTCTCCTTCAAGTTAACTTTTAGTATATTGTAGAAGGGCCAATTCTAAGAAACTTTTCAATTGGTCTTCATTATTTATTTTTCATAGTTTTTTAATGATTTGCAATTTTCTTCTGTTTCTTTGCAGCTTTCAAATGGGGGTCACTGACACCATCAAAAAACAAGCTCTATAAGGCTACACATGTATTGTTACTGCCACTTTTTATTACTTATCATTCTATTCAGTCCATCTCCTATTCATATTCCAGTCTCTTATTTAAGTCAATACAGGGTTGCTAGGGTAATTTGTACCCTATAAACCAAATTGCTGACACTGCAAACTAGAGAGCTGCTAAATAAAAAGCTAAATAACTATAAAACCACAAACAATAAAAAATGAAAACCAACTGCAAATTGTCTCAGAATATCACTCTCTACATCATACTAAAAGTTACTCAAAGGTGAACAACCCCTTTAATAGTAGCGAGGAAGACATAAAAATCTATTCTGTTTAGCTTCATTTATAACGCCTTGGGTACTGTATACAAAGCAAACAAATTCTTCTTGCGAGGAAGACTAATTGTTAGAAATGACTTACGATCTGTGTCCTGATGCACAAGGCAGCACAGGCTAGCAGGCAGCGAGTGTATTGGTAGGTAAGCTGCAGCTAGCATCAAGTACATACTTCAATAAAAAATACTTTAACAGAATCAATAGGCAGACTGATCCCGAGTGGCACTGGGTGACATTGATAAATGTTCCTACTGAGTATTCCAGCAAACAATAGCCAGCTAAACAATGGAATCCTTTAAGGAGGTAAAGCTGTCTAGCCTGTGTACAGTAGAGTATATTATTTTATATTCTTTCTATATTGTGGTTAGCAAGCATTACTCAGATGACAGACCTCAGGTTTATCAAGGAGTGTTCTGAACAAAGTTGCGCAAGCAGTAGCAGTTTGCGAATATAGTTGCCATTCATAGTGAGTGGGCCAACTCAGAAATGTAGGGGCTGATTTACAAATGTTTTCCTCAAAACAAATTCAAACTTACTCCCTTCCACAAATTGAACTCATTTAGTAATAATTTTTCTCTAAAAAAATCATATGATTGAATGTCAGAAAACTCAATATCAAGTTTGAGCTGCGAAAACTTGACTTTTTCAAATATCAGACGAAAATCCTGACTTTTTTGGATTATCCAGTGTAAATCACGAAGTCAAGAAACAACTGATGGGACATCTATCATTGGCTTCTACAGGACAGGCGTATTTTTGGATTGGATTTTTAGCAGCTTTTGGGTATAATTGTTTTTTTATTTTTACACAAAAAAATCTACTTTTCCCTCAAAAACCTCCACCATAAAAAATCAAAGATTAAGAAATGGGCCCCTTAGTCAACTACGCCTTTGGCAGACTTGTTAGCTGAAGAACAGCAGCAGCTCAATTCCTATTGCAGTAGTTTGCTGACCTTGAATGAACCAGTCATGATTATTGTCCATAGGCTGCTTTTACAAACATTGCCAACGAATTTGGTGTGTTGAATTTTGGTTTGGAGAGGCCAGCAAAACACTTCCTACTGGAGAGCTTATAACTATACTTTATATGAGTATAATGTAAGAATGCACCAAATCCAGGATTTGGCCAAGATTTGGCCTTTTTTAGCAGGATTCAGATTTGGTCATCATTATCATTAATCTATAGAGTGTCGATAAATTACGCAGTGCTTTATCTTCATTTATAACATACAGGGAATAAATGGTGAATAACAAACAAGGGTTAACAGAGTACAATAGGATAACAGGGCCCCACACAGGAAAGTTTACAAACTAAAAGTTACTGTAGGTTTGTCCAAATCCAAGTGCCTGGCTGAACTGAATCCAAAAAATCATGTGACTTTTTGTCACACAAAGTAAAAAATGAACCTGTGGTTCTCTTTCCCTATTTTTTTCCTAATTTACATATGTAAACTACGGTTTGGATTTGGTACGGTATTCACGGATTTTTTCCGAAACCTAAAACTGGCATATTGCAGTTGGTCTCTTTTCAAGGCGGCCAAGACTTGTCGCCAAACGAGCAGATCTCTCCCCGATATACCCACCTTGAGGTGCGCGATATCGGGCTGATCCGATCGTGGGCCCTAGGGCCTAACGATCGGATCATAGCGGAGGCCATATGGGCAGTCAGATCGTGGGACAGCATCAACGAACAGATGCGGCTGCAATCCGACGGGATTTTTAGTCCCGTCCGATCGACATCTGGCCAGCTTTCAGCCAGATATCGATCGGGAAGGACCGTCGGATGGCCGCATACATGGGCCGATAAGATGCCGACTTGGTCTGTCGGCAGCTTTTATCGGCCCGTGTATGGCCACCTTTAATTTTCATTATTTACCATTTGTGTCTTCCGCATTCAGTGTGCCTAGTCTCATATCTCTGTGTCTCATATATATACCGTGGGCACTAAACCTGGCCGTTCATGGGACAATTGGCCACTCTTGACCCAGTCAGCAGTTTATTGTTTTGTGTGTAAAACAATAAAACAATAGCCTTCTTTTTCTGTATTTGATCAAGATGGCTGAAGATCATTTTCTGTAGGATGCGTTTATCTTGCAGTATTAGCAAATAATCAGACCAGCTCAATGGGTGGTGAAATAGGGCAAATGTCAATTTGTGGTAAGGAGCAGATAACATACACAAGTGTTTAAATTCAGCATTGATAAACAAATAATGGTAATTATTACATTTTTAGGGTACATTGTAGCTTTTTTGGAAAGGGAAGGGGTAATTGAAGCACAAGAAGGGTAGATATAGGGAACTTTTTTATGAACAAGATTGAGAAGCATTGATGTAAAGTGGTGAAAGCAGCGCAGTATTTAGGATTTCATCTGCCTTTAAAGCAACTTCACGGCTTCATAGGCTGACCCCCCTCAGCTCCCGCTGGATTCCTGCAGGTAGGCTCTGGCGGGGGTAAGGCTTTTTTAATCTTTCTACAAAAAAAGTCAATATATATAAATACTGCCCTGGATGAAAGGTGGCTATCTTAATTGCTGTTATAAGTACTCTCTTGTGCGAAATAAATGGCAGATCGTTATTTTTTTTTTCTATGGCAAGCTCCACTTAAGGGAAACTGTCGTGGGAAAACGTGTTTTTTTTTTTTTTAAAAAGACATCAGTTAATCTTGCTGCTCCAGTAGACTTCTGCACTGGAATCCATTTCTCAGAAGAACAAACAGATTTTTTTTATATTCAATTTTTGAAATCTGACATGGGGCTAGACATTTTGTCAATTTCCCAGCTGCCCCAAGTCATGTGACGTGTGCCAGCACTTTAGGAGGGAACTGCTTTCTGGCAAGCTGTTGTTTTTCCTTCTCAATGTAACTGAATAGTACGCAGTGGGACATGGGTTTTACTACTGAGTGTTGTTCTTAGATCTACCAGGCAGCTGTTATCTTGTGTTAGGGAGGTGTTATCTGGTTACCTTCTCATTGTTCTTTTGTTAGGCTGCTGGGTGGGGGAAAGGGAGGGGGTGATATCACTCCAACTTGCAGTACAGCAGTAAAGAGTGATTGAAGTTTATCAGAGCATAAGTCACATGACTTGGGCAGCTGGGAAATTGACAATATGTCTAACCCTATGTCAGATTCAAAATGAAATATAAAAAAATCTGTTTGCGCTTTTGAGAAATGGAGTTCAATGCAGAATTCCTCTGGAACATCACTATTAACTGATGCATTTTGCAAAAAAAAATGTTCCCATGAAAGGATCCCTTTAAACCTTGTGAGCTTGATTTAAATGAAGTGTGGCATAACAATGTGGTTTACAAGGCATGCTGTGTATATATATCTACTTATACTTTCAAAGCTTTGTCACATAATCGGATCAGAGAATGGGGTAGAGCGTTATGTTAAGGTTAAGGTTTGAATGCTTATGGTTTTTAGTCTGCCTAGAAAGCATAAAGATAACTGTGAAATAAATGTCCATCTGCTGGAAACAATGTTAACTTTATTTTACTTCTAATTGTAATGAGTTAAGCTTAAGCAGATTCATTGGATAATGCTGGAAACTGAAATCTGTTTTGCATAAATCAAAGTTATGCAGATTGCTCATCAGGCCCAATCAACTCCTAAACACTAAAGCTTGTGGGTGTTTAAAGCTAAACAACTAAGGATGAGATCTATAAAATAAAAGCAGTGCTGCAATATTGCACCTATCTGCCTGTTGTGATGCCAGTAACTGGCCTAAATTGTTGTCCATTTTGAGGACCATCCTGTGAGTGATATAAATCTGTCTGCCATACTCAGCAGAACCCAGTACGGCTCATTTGAGCAATCCTATAACCTTATCTGTTGTACATAGCAAAGGTTCTGTCAACCTGCCTGAACCATGTCCCTTACGTTACTTTATCTGGATGCTCAGCAGATGATGATGAATCAGGATAAGGCAGCCCCTGAGGTGCAGAGAGCCTACAGCAGATTACATACACATTTCACATTATGACCCACTCCCTAATGGCATTCTGCATATAGGGCACTACACTTGAGAAATGACATTCTTCAAAAACAAGAATAACACACACAGCATCAAGGGTGAGGGATTCAATTATTATAACAGGCACATGAGAAATCATTTTCCTTAGTCCCAATTTTCATCAAGATGATAAAGATAGGAGAGCAAAGAAAGGAGATGGAACAATAAAATACATCAAAAAACTGCAGGGCTGCTTAAGGTAATACATGTTTTATAAAGCCACAGTGTTCCGAATAATCCTATCATTACATTTTTATCATGGCACTTGTATTTAGTTAACCCTGGTATTACTGGCATGCTGCTTTCCTTTTCTAAACCAAATAAACTCTGATTTTCTACTCTTCGGGTGACAGGACTCTCATATCGAATCCAAAATGAGATTGACATATTGGAGAGGGTCTTGTTTATTAGCGTTATTCTTATTATGTTTATGGATTTGTATTTGTAAAGAATATTACATGTATATATATTTTATACATAGAAATGTAGCAAATTGTACAGTTTAATAAAATTGCCTGATGTAGTTTGTATGACCTGGAAATACATCTTTAAAAAGACCAATAAAAAAAAAAAAAAAAAAAAAAAAAAAAAAAAAAAAAAAAAAAACTTACGGAATAGTTTACAAAAAGCAGCAATATCATTTGTCTGAGAGGTAAAGGCAAGTACCCTGTAATACACATGGGGCTAATATACTTATCAGTGTCCCAAACTAAGTCAAGGGATAAATATAAAATAATGATGAGAGTCCAAAGTGATGAATTTACTTCCTTCACAGCACATTGGGGCAGATTCACTAAGGATAAAGTGACTAACGCTAGCAAAAAGTCATTTAGTTACTTTGCCGATTTACTAATGAGTGCAGACGCCCCGTTCTCTAGCGAGGAAGATGTACACTAGCGTTGCTTCGTACTCTAACGCCAGGCAAATTTTCTATCTGGCGAATGGGTGTAACTCGCCAGACTTGCCTTCACCAGCTTGACCTGGCGAAGTGCATTGGAGTGCATAGATCTTCCTTAATCTTCAGTTACTTACATCATCATTTTTGAGTGGAATATCATCAAAGTACTAAAAACGCTGGCGTCTTTTACATTTTTCAGGGTGTTAGGCTGAAAAAGGCATAAACATTTTTTATGGGCAACAGGTTTCCCCCATACTTTTTCTACCATTTCACACATTATTGTAGAGTGGGCTCATGTTTAGGGCATTATAACAACTCTATTGCCTTGGCATGTCTAGTTATCAGTGTAAATGTAATGTATGAGATGCACCATGTAACATAAATAGCTCCACTTTAAATAGCCCACTGTATGCAAGTACTCTAGCGAAGTTGCACTAGGTAGACTTGAACACTAGTGCAGCTTTGCTTTAATTTGCTCACACTGCCAAAGTAACGATAGAGAAAATTAGCCAGCATTCGGCTCCCTGGACGCAACTTCGCACTTTAGTGAATTAGCGTAGTCTTAGCGAATTTTCACCTGGCGAAGTGTTGTGATGGCTGCGAAGCCGTCGCTGGCGAAATTACACTCTTTAGTGGATTATCCCCATGGGGTTGCTGGACCTGATTTTTATTTGTAAATACTGCAATGTTTGCAACTTACTTTAAGAACATTACTTGTCTACAAATAAAGTTCCTCATTGATTTTAATTTTATGTTTGTGCGCCCAGAATTGCCTGTGAAACTAACATGTTTGGAAATTGGCTGCATTTAAGCTTTCCACCTTTACAGGGGCTTCTTATTGACCATTAGGGGAGGTGAGGTGTGGGTGATATCCAGGAGCAGCAAAATAAAATTGCAGGGGTGGGGCTAAGACATTTTAGGGGGCAGGGCCAAGCACCAAGAGTGGTGGTGGCGATATCACAGGGACAGAGAGGGGTGGGCTTTTGATGTCAATTTGGAGATCACAATTGGTCAATTACCATGTCAACCTCAGACAGTCCAGCTCCGGTTTTCCTAAATTGGAAAACCAGGCAGGCAGTTTTGACCCTGGCATCCCTTCTAAAAGCCGAGCTGTCAGGGTCAAAACCAGGCAGAAACCCTACCTTTATAATAGTTGCTGAATTTCTTGTTCTGAGCAAAAATCTCTTGGCTATGCAAGAGTTAACAGTGACTGTCACTTCTCTGTGACCTTATTTTACTTGCTGGGCATGCCATTCACTGTGCAAATTAATGATCAGCAAATGGAATAAAGATGTATTAAGTGAATGATATAGCTTAGAAACATATGTTCAATTGTCAGCTCCAGAGCTGTCCACTGCCCAGTACTGAAGCTGTTCCTATCATTGCGCTTTCATTGCTGTTTTTAATTTACTATTGGTAACTAAGTAACCAACAGAGGGCCAAGATTACTCTTGCCTTCATAATAACATTTATTTGAGGCAGAAAACAAAACAACAGAACCTGCTATTGTTCTAACATCAGATACTTCTTGACTTTTGGATGTTTTGGGTTTTTTTAGGTAACCCCTTGTACTTAGTAGAGAATTACTGAGTTATGAAACTACGCAGCTCACAGGCAATGCCCACAAATACTGTGGTAAAGATGGAACATGGAACATGTCAAGGCCTCAGATAACCTTACATTTGAAGCCAGGAGTGCAGATTACTCATCCCTGTGCCAGTGTGACATCAGTAAAACACAGGGGTTTGCAGAACTAATGCATGCACTCATCCTCTGCATTGCAGTCACATCGTCTTCCCAACAACATTGCCTCTAGATGTAGGACGTTTCCAACTTAACCCCTTTCAAGAATATGACAGCAGAGGACAAATACTCAAGCATTATTTTTTTTTAACAATATAGCACATTAGCAGATCATGAAAGGCATAAAAGGCTACTGTGTTCTATTTTCTTTTCTATTTGTCTATAAAGTAAAGACATATTATTTTAGTCCACTTGCTTATTACCAATCAAGCTGCAAGATTATACTATGTCCAACCAGCGTCAGACTGGAAAAAACCCAGTGGGCCCTGGCCCTCCCTGTCTTTTATGGGTCCTGCTGACCCAGATCCTCTCTGTGTGGATGCTGCTGATGCTTCGCCACCAACTCGCAGCCGTTAAAGAAGAACTAAACCCTAAAAATGAGTATGGTGAAAAATGCCATATTTTATATACTGAATTTATTGCACCCACCCTTAAGTTTCAGCTTGTCAATCGCAGCAATGATCGAGGTGTTCAAACTTGTCACAGGGGGTCACCATCTTGGAAAGTGTCTGCGACACTCACATTCTTAGTTTGCCTGTAATATAAGCTGATGCTACAGGACCGATTATTACATTCTGATGCTAGTTGCACTGGTTTCTGTGCTGACTTATCTGTATTAATTACTAATCAGCCTTATACTGTGCCATTTCTATTCTATGTGTATTGTATATTGTGAGTGGGTCCCTAAGCTCAGTAAGTGACAGCAGCACAGAGCATGTGAATCAGTAAATCAGCAGAAAAGAAGATGGGGAGCTACTGGGATACAGGTCTTCCTTGCTAAAGGGTTGTGCTTGCCTTGGGCTGGTACAGAAGCACAATACATAATGCACAACATTTATAGCCTACCTTTTTTAGTTAAGCTTTAGTTCTCCTTTAAGAATGAAGAAAGCAGAATAAGGTATACTGCAAGTGCAGAGGAGGCAGATGCCGGGAGGGGGCCTTAAGGCTGCAGGCACAGGCCAGTCCAATGCTGTCTCTACTACTGTCTCCTCTAAAGCAATACCTGCTTACGTATATATTGCTAGTATATACAAGGGGCAGCACCAGGCCCGGACTGGCCATTTGTGGGTTAGGGCAAATGCCAGATGGGCTGCTATAAGGTCCCATAGAAAGTCAGTATTTAGTGGGCTGGTGGGGGCTGTTTGGGCCTCTATGTGGGCTGATTGGGCCTCTGTGTACCTGAAATGCAAGGGCCTATTTTAATTCTCAGTCCAGTCCTGGGCAGCACCATACACCCTACTGCCATCAACCATAGTTTTATTTGGCACTACTTCAGATAAGGTTAGAGCAGGTGGCCTCAAGAGACATGGGAGTTGGAATAAGCCAAGAAGCCTTTGCACCTAATAGTCAGTAGCACCTACATTTTTCATGCAAAATTATGGTGTAGGACTTGTGGAGGCACACACCTTAGACAAAGCATTGAGCAGCTGACAGTCCAACTTTTCGTCAGGGACCCCATTATCTCATAATATGTTTACAGATATTGGTGTATCCATCACTCAGTACCCCAGACCCCCATCTATATGTATTCAATATAAGGTCCCACCAAGTCAAGCAACATTATTGTGTTTGAACATGTTATATGTAATGTTATCTGTAAGGGGGACACATATGTAGATGTGAGATGCCCCTAATTGGTTAACTGAATGAGCAGCATGCAAGGTGGATTTTAGCAATAGACTACATACCCTAACAACAGTTCATTTCAACCAATATTTTCCCATAAAAACAGGAAAGAAACAAGTTATATGTATGTAATGTACAGTATAATGACAGCAGAGAGCTAACCAAGCGTTTTTTACACAAATCATGCAGAGAGTAATTTCAGGGTTGTGCATAGTAATCCAGATCAAAGGCGCAAATAGAAAGCAAAAAAGGTAGTTAAAGTAGTATACACAAAGAACTAATATAAAATAACCCTGTGCTTTAATCTATGAATTTTGATTTTATTATTTCTGCTTCCATGGAGATTACAAATCTGTTACATCAATTTAACATCTTACGGATACTGCTTTCTACATGATCTGACTGCAATAATATACTACCTATACTATCTCTGCTTTAATGGAATTCTGCCATGATTTTATAGTTGGTATTACTAAGTTACACTGTTTACATTGCAAGCAATTAATTTTGCCTTTTAAAATTGTATTCTTGGACCAATTAATGTATTTTTGTAGTTGTTATATTGGTGTATAGCCTTCTTAGGTCATTGTGCCTGGTCATGTGCTTTCAGGAAGAGCCAGCACTTTAAGATGGAACTGTTTTCAGCTATTGTTTCTCCTACTCAATGTTACAGAAGTAGCTGCAGTGGGAATTGAATTGTTACCATTGAATGCTGCATTTTTAGAAATTCAAGTGTCAAGACACTGTTAAGGTGGCCATACACAGAGAGATCTGCTTGTTTGGCGTTGTCACCAAATGAGCGGATCTCTTCCCGATATGCCCACATTGGGGTTGACGATATCGGGGTGATCCGATCATGGGCCCTAGGGCCCAACGATCGGATCACAATAGAAAAGATACGGGCGGTCAGATAGCAGGACTGCATCAACGAACAGATGTGGCCGCGATCCGACAGGATTTTTAGTCCCACCCGATCGTCATATGGCCGAATTTCGGCCAAATATCAATCGGTAAAGCCCGTTGAAAGGCCCCATACACTGGGCAATAAGCTGCCAGCTTGGTCTCTAGGCGGCTTTTATCGGCCCGTGTATGGCCACCTTTAGCTGGTTACCTTCCCTTGGTTCTGCTGATGGGCTGCTGGGCGTTTAATGGATGGAAGTGAAATAACTTCAACTTGCAGCAGTAAAGAGTAAATGAAGCACAAGTTACATGACTGAGGACACCTGAGAAACTTGTCTAAATCTGTTTGCTCTAGACAGATCTGTTTGTTCTCTAGAAGAGAACTATTTTGTATAAAAACATGTTTTCACATGACAGAATCCCTTTAAAAAAAAATATATATATATAATATATAATGTTATACATGTTTGCAGTGTTTGCCACATTTCATACAGCTGCAAGACCAGTCCAGAGGTATAGCATCCTCGTCTATCAAGTACAAGTCTACCTCTTGTGGTGGGTCAGCAGCTGTATGCCAATAACAGCACTGGACACAGCAGCAGAGTGGCCTGCCTAGGTACTGGAAAAAGAAGGAACAGGAGGTGGGATATTGTTGAAAATACTTGACAGCTAAATTAGAATTTTGCAGAAGTGCTGAGATTTGAATGAATCCAGAGGCAAAAGCTGCATAATAGTAAGTAAAGCTGAAAATAAAACATAATTCCAAAAGACAGGGCTAAATTTCCAAACTGAGGGCCTGCAGATTGGCCACTTCACCCTGAGCATGCACTCCTATGTTGTTACTTAATTTGTTACTGGTTATACCCAGAGCGCTGGCAACTAGGTGCACAGGAGATGGTGGCATTTGTAGAATCTTGTTTGCCCAACCCTTAGTGCGCTGATGACTTTAGGAATAAACAAAAGAGCAAGTGCAGGTGTGCTTGGGCAGTGTGCCATCCTAGTTCCCAGCCTTTGTGGTCTATCCACAAATCTGGGCTTGCAATTGCATTAACCCATTAGCTTTAAGAATCCTGAAAGTAAGCCTCCAATTGGCTCCTTTGGTTTACTGGACAAGGGCTAAGTTTTCCGGTTACAAAAAAAAACACATGAATATTTGCCATTTGCTGCAACATCCATCATAACCTATTTTTGCATAAGAGCTCATGATGCGCAAAT
This sequence comes from Xenopus borealis, assembly GCA_024363595.1. Lineage (NCBI taxonomy): Eukaryota > Metazoa > Chordata > Amphibia > Anura > Pipidae > Xenopus > Xenopus borealis. Next base: position 44,787,880 of record CM044433.1, on the reverse strand, counting down.
GTCATCTTTAATACTCAAAAATATCAATGCAATTCAAGTAATTCTAAAAAACGAAATGCTAATTGTTGTAGTACAGGTGTGAGATGGTTTACACGGAGACTCATTATCCAGAAAGCTCTGAATTACAGGATGGCCTTCTCCCATAGACTTCATTTTAATCAAATTATTCACATCTTTTAGATATTTTATTTTAGAATTTCCTTTCTCTCTGTAATAATAAAACAGTATCCTTACCGGAGGCAAAACAGACTTAAAAAATGGTGATCCAAATTACAGAAAGACCCCAAATTCGGAGAACCTCAGGTCTTGAGCAGTCTGGATAACAGGTCCCATACATGTGTAATATTAATTGTGTAATATTCATTTTGCTGTGTGATATCACATTCCCACAGCACTAAATAAAAAGTAACATCGATTACAGCACTGTCTTCTTTTATAAAGCCCATTAGGCCTTCTTCCTGTGATGTCGCATGCAAGCGTCTGGTGTTTAATTCAGAAATGCCTGACATCCTTCTGTTTCCTTTTAATGAACATAATGTTCAGCATAACACATTTTATGGTTTACTTTTCCTCTGAGACTGTCGGTGAAGGCCATGGCGTTCAATTCAAGGCACATGCGCTGAATTTTATGAGAAAGCTTATTTCACCTTAGAAATGAGATACAATGTGTTTGTCGGCATACAAATCACAGAGTGTCTCTCCTTTTTTTAATAGGTATATTTTAGGGTTTGAATATATTTCCCATAACTAGGCTTGCCCAAGCAGACCCGGATTCGTGGCAAGTCCACAAAGGCACATGTCTAGGGCGGCAAAAATTTAGGGGTGGCATGCTGCCCAGCCACATCACGAAGGAGTACTAGGAACTCAAAGCTCCCCAGTGCTCAAGAGCGCATTTGCGCAAGCCATCTTAGACATATAACCTATTGCACCACCTGTAAGACATATAGCAAATGGGCGCTGCTTGAAACCCTAGTAATACACCCAATCCGCCTCAATAATGTGATCTGGGGACAGAACCACCCACCACTACAAAACAGATGCTCCCTAAATTCAATTAAGTTTACCATAATGCTTTGGAAACGAGCAACCAAACAATACCCTATCCTATCTGGATCGCACCTATTACAGTCCATCACGGGTAACCCACAATTTCCACCAGGACAATCTATCTCCCTTCAACGGACCTGGCATAACCTAGAATGCTTCCACATTTGGGACATCATAACCCCTGGTACAGGAAAAATTAAAACATTGTCACAACTACAGGAGAAGATAGAGTCCAAAACAATACCATATTACCAGTATATATAATTTTCGGACTACGTCAGGAAAGTAACCAAAGGGCAAACTAATGCAACACTCTAACTCTTTGAAAAACTTGCCAAAGAGGGACCCATACAGAGGAAACTGATCGCTAACATATATCAAATATTAGTCACCTTACCCACAGACCCCTTCCCAAAGCACCCATACATGCACTATTGGGAGAGACAACTAACAGCCACCTTGTCATACGAAGAATGGGAAGAAATATTGGAGAACACCAAAAAGTCTTCCTCTTGTGTTAGGTACAAAGAAAATGTGTATAAAATTCTACTCAACTGGTACTATACCCCAGACAAGCTACATGCCATATTCCCAAGGACAACAGATCTTTGTTGGAGAAACTGTAAACAACGAGGCACACTGGCCCACTTGATGTGGTACTGCCCGACAATTGCCCCTTATTGGGAGAACATTTCAGCACTCTTGAGTAAAGTAGTCTTTCGAGATATACCTCTAGACCCCTGCGTATGCATTCTAGTCAAACCTCTCCCTTGCAATACCAAAGCAGAACAAAGGTTGATGAACCAAATTCTCACAGCAGCCAGAGCAGACTATGGTCAAAGTGGAAACAAAGAATAGCCCCCACGATGAGTGAAGTCCAAGACAAAGTAGAGGAAGTACGAAGAATGGCATACATGTCAGCTATACATAACAACAATATGCCGGCTTATGATAAGACATGGATGAACTGGATCTACCATTTTCCTAACACTCCTGCAACCCTGTGAAAGATACAAAACTCCAACTTTTATCCCATAACTTATGTAGGAATACGAATAGAAGACTACCCTACATACCCCCTGGCCAAAGGCCTCACACACCTACACTAAATCATAGCAACCTTAAGCATACAAAATTATTATTGATAACGGGTAAAGCCACGTGTTCCCTCCATTCCACATTGAAAAAAGAAACTGTATTGTATTGTTTTCTAGACATTTTGAACTAATGCTAAATTCCACTGTAATTGGACAAAACACTTTCATAATATTGTCTGTTTTGTTTTTAATGTGTTCTTTCCCCATTTCTTTTCTGTATGCCTCTATGATTTGATTATGACAATGAAAATATACAAAATAACGAAATAAAGAGTTACAAAAAAAAATGAACTCTGTCGGAAATGGCCTTTCTGTAATTTACAGTTTTATGGAAAATGGGTTTCTGGGTAAGGGACCCCATTCATGCTGTACCTGTACTACTAAAACAACATGATACAAAAGAAGATTAGCGGAGTGGTCCACAATAAACAGTATGTCCTCAATCTTGATTGAAGTTAAAGGGATACTGTCATGGGAAAAAAAATAATTTTTCAAAATGCATCAGTTAATAGTGCTGTTCCAGAAGAATTCTGCATT
>CM044433.1:44748507-44759236 GCA_024363595.1 Xenopus borealis | reverse complement strand
CTAGTTCAGGAGTCGGTGGGAGACATATTTCCAGAGAGTCCGCTATAGTAGTAAACACTTCCCTCAGGTACATTTGTATTTCGTTACAATCCCATAACATATGCTTAAAAGTTCCCAATTCTGTACCACATCTGTTACAAGTAGGAGGTATCTGAGGGTTTATTCTGTGTAGGTGTGTCTGGGTGAAGTATAAATATTTGGATCATTCTATGATTTGTATTAGGGGAGACATACCCAGGTGCCTCTATGGCATCCATCCATTCCTCATCAGTGAGTGTGGGAATGTCTGCCTGCCATATTCTAAGTAGGCTCACGTTAGTCTTATCATATTTACTGGATATCACACCTTATATATATATATAAGATATTAGGTGGTGGTTCTCTTGTAGTTCCAGTATCCTGCAGAATGGTGGTTTCCCCACTTCAAATGGGTTGGTTTCTCTGGTATATGTTTAGCTATGAGTTAGATTGTTGTTGCTAATTCTATGGGAGTTTTTTTAGCGTGACTGGATATGCAACCTGCGATGCCATGTCACCCATCTCCTCGAAAACTCGGCCAGCCTAACTAATAGCTGCTTGTACAGAAGACAGGGGACTTCAATAGAAGCATATATTTTAATGCTGACCTTTGTGATTAGATAAATACAGAGCTAAAATACCGGGAGAAGGTTTATGGGCCCATATTCATTGATTGCTTGTAGACCCTAAGACATCCTATGGTCTGGAGCTGTTGGCGGCACATTAATACCCCACCTCTCCAATGGTGGAGTATAGTATTGCTAGAGGTCTCAAGGCCTTGAAGCTTCTTGATATGTTACTGGATACAATGCCCTGGCTTGAAAGACAGAAATGTACATACATTGAACTTGTTTTTCAGCATGCATAGTTACTCCATCACTGCCCGGAATTAGATTCAGAAAGCTCCAGAATTGAATTATTGAATCTAGAGTAGGTTCAGCCAAGCTCTATGGACTTGAGCAACATGTTTTGCTTTTTTTCCATCAGACTGATAGAGAGAGAAAACATAAATGTCTTCATTTTAGTGTTGCAGAGCAGCTGAAAGTGCATTTTCAATGTTGATTTTTTTTTCTCTAACATTGTATCTTTATGTCAGTGTCACTGATGCTTCAGCTAAAGAAGGAAAAATCAGGACATTAAACAAACCTCATCTGCAGGGCCTACTTAACTGAATTGCTGCACATCTGGTGGGTAAAAATGAGCTGTTATGCTTATTTTCTGCTATGATAAGATTGATCATTGCAATTTCTCACGGGAAGAGATAAAATGCTGGGCAGACATCCTTCATGCAGATGTTGACTTCTTATTCTGACTTGGTATTAGACAAATAAAGACATTCTTAATGTGCGAGCAAAAGCTTAATTCCTTGAATTTACAAAGTGCCAGTATGTTTCTTACTTATTTATCAGCATGTCCCATATCAATCTTACTATTTGCCCCAAGGAAAAAAAAAAAACAACAACACAAGCTATTTCCAAGTTAACATAAACTTGTTTTCAGTTGCAGAACAAGGAACAGGGATCTATGTTTAGACTGCATTCAGGAGCTGGTCATTCAGGTACAATTCCACATAAATACAGGTATGACCTTATGCATCTATACATATTCAAATACAGCATAAGAATATGAATGGCAGTTTGCAGAGCTTTTAAACTAATCCATGCATGTTGTTTAATTGCATCTGCACATGACAGATATTTACCCAAGGAAAACAAAAATAGCAACCAGAAGTGTAGTTAACTTTCTATTATAAGCTCAGGGTTTGGCTAATCAAGCCCTCCCTGTCATCTCTTATAAATAAAATAACATTTTCTATTAAGCATATTCTAATCAATTGAATTCCAAATGTTATCTCTGCATATAATTGACAGCAAATCAAAAATTCAGGGAAATAACATCTGCTCTTGTTTTGGTTCCTTTTGTTGATTCCCAATGTTTGTGTAGTAATTACAGAAAATAGTCTAGAGAATTACAGAATTACAACACATTGCAGGTTTAAGTGAGGTACGTGTTTGTCAATATGTAATACTTAGAACACGGACCATTCCATTTTCTGTTTCCTGGATGTGGGAATTTGGAGTGAAACCATGAATGCTATTAGGGAGATGTTTTATTTGTAATAAACAACAGTACCCTACAGCCGTTTCAGCTTATTGGAAGAGTTCAAGATCACGGTAAATGTTTTCTCAGGCCTAGTGTGCAAGCGAAAAAGTACCGGGCCTAGGGAAGTAAAGATTGGGGGGGCGGCATGGCTAACTGCACCAAGAGTCCATAAAACAGGAGAAGAGTACACAAAGAAACAATGGTGACAACGTTGAGGAAAGCAGGTTGGTGCAGGGGGAGGCAGTGGGGTGCATGTGGTGGGGGACCTGGGGTGTGGACATTTTGAAATCCTGCCCTGTTTTTGATTGTTAAAATAATTAAGTAAAAAAAATCTTATATATTTAATGTAGCCATTCCAAAAATGGTGATTTATAAGGGTGTGTATATATGACTATAAAGATTCTCATTTATCCAGGTCATGGTATATCTAACACAAGTAACTCAAAACAACTGGACTTGTTGAAAAATTTTGATGAAGACATTTCACTCTTCAGTTCAACTGAGTGGTGTGGTGTTCTCGGCATATAGACTCTTCCAACAATCCAATCACAATGGCACATTGTAACTCTTCAGAAAGGTGTCATCTGAAATTCACAGAGGTGTTGATTCTGTGTAGTTACTGTGATAGGATTACCTAGACACAGGTGTTACTTGTGAGAATTGCATGAATGGTTGTGTGAAGAGTTCTGAAACCGCTGGGGTAGAGAGGTTACAACAACGTTGTATGTAGCAGACAGGTAGTGTTGAAGGCCCCCACCTCTGTTCAGGGATGGTTTCTCCACCTTAACATGGTTACTGAATGAGTTCCTAAATTCATGTGAATTTGATCGAATTTTAATGAATATTCTATTTCGAATTTTAGAATACTTTTTTTGGCCACTTCGACCATCAAATTTAAAAAATTCGATCGATTCGAATAAAAATCTATTCGATCATTTGACCATTCGATGGTCGAAGTACTTGCCCTTTAAATTTATATTTGATTGCCTAGTTTGCCAGATTAAACCTGCCGAATTGCTATAAATCCCTATGGGAAGCTTCCATAGCAATTTGGCAAGTTTTTTTAGATTGAATGGTAAAAATTTGATCGAATGGTTAAAATTGTTCGATTCGAACGATTTTATCGATCGATTGAATTTTTACTATTCGATAAATCAAATTGCGTTCAAATCCTTCGAATTCTAAATTCAATGGTCGAATTCGAGGGCTTCTTTAACCCTTGAATTCAACCCTTGATAAATCTGCCCCAGTGTGTATATATGTTGGAATTGAGTCTATGAGAATCCCTGACTATCAATAAATTTGTATTTTACTTTTTAATTGAACATATTAGTCTAAGTGCAGTTTAAGGCCACAATATACTTATATGTGTCATAGTTTCCCCTTCTTGATTGAAGCTTTACCTCAGCATAATTTGGTACGTTCTTATACAGTAAAACTGCTCTTTTCATGTAAGATCTCTTCCTTATTTGAAAACCTTGCTAAGGATCCCTAAGCACTGACAAGAACTTATTTTTTTTTCCCTATAATCTTATCTTGCATGGCACATCGTCAGTCTTCAGCCTCTCTATATCCTTTATTTCCTCATGGTCAATGATAGTATATACCTAAAACAAAATGTTGTCTTTTGTTTCATAGGTTGGGCTATTTTATCTTCTGCTTTGGCTGTGGCACATCTGATTAATGGCCATGCCTTATTCTGCCTGTCCTTGTACACCTTTCTGTCTTCCACTGATTGGGTCCCTCAGTGCTGTCTGAAAGCTATGTCTTTGTAATTACAATATTGCACATTTATGTAGTATACACAGCTTTATCCTTATTTCACCTTTATGGCGAATTGCACACCGGGCACGTTTCACCCAGGGCAGATTTTAATACACCACCAAATACTAATACATTTTTTGTTGCCATTTTTCCAGACCATGATTAACTTCATAATAAGTGTCACAAGGTTACAGTAGAGTCCCCACCTGGCTGCTACTACACTTCATGAATCTGTCACATCACTTCAATTTCATCAGTACATCACAATTATGGTAAATTAAATAAGGACGCCGGCTAAACATCAAATAATGGCTTTCATTAAACTCCTGCACAGACTAGGCTCTCTACTAATCGCCTCAGCTTAAAACTTAATTGTACACAAATTATGCCTAACAAGCCCACTTTAAGGTTTGTTTGACTGATGCAGAGTGATGCAGATACAAATAGGCATGAAAAAAGTAATCAGTTGCACTTGAAATCCTGTTCCTCTGCAAGCGTTTCCTTTTCATTTAACATCTTGCAGCCTTCTTCTAATCTTGACATGGTTGATCCTAGCTTGGTAAAACAGAGGAGTCCATAAGTTGGTTCTGAGACAGGTCAGGTTTGGAACTTAAACTTGATGTGTACAAACTTTATCTGCTTTATTATGTTTTATAAGAAAAAATGTTGTGAGTTAGAAAGACTATGAAAAGTAACAAAGAGGCATTACCCTGCTTTGCTTTTTCATAGCCTATTGTACAAAATTGATAATATTTCATGTTGGACACTGGAGACTTATCAGATGACACTGGGTAAACTGTCTGAAAATAATTTTCAAATCAAACCATTTTGATTTGAAAGAGAATATTTTCTCCAGTTTACCCATATTACAATGGAAATATTGCCTATGTAAAACCTATGTATTTCTTTAGAAGGAGAAATAGATATTTTGGTTAATTGCTTCAATTCTGAGGTTATTTATCCAGGAACCCATTATCCAGCAAGCTCCCAAGTATAGAAAGGCCGTCTCCCATAAATTCCATTTTACCCAAATCATCTAAATGTTTTAAGATTATTTCCTTTTTCTCTGTAATAATAAAACTGTAACTTGATCCAGACTTAGATATAATTAATCCATATTGGAAACTTAGTGGTTATTTAATGCTTATATGATTTTCTAACAGATTTACGGTATGAAGATCCAAATTACAGAAAGATCTGTTATCTAGAAAACCCCAGGTCAAGATCTTTCTGTGTAACAGTAACAGGTCCCATACATGTATATCACTAACTCGTTTGCTATCTTGTAGGGTACAGAAACTGAGTTTGCTAAAAATCCTTTGAACAATAAATAAACCCAGTAGGATTGTTTTGCCATCAATATGGATTCATTCCACTTAGTTACCATTTAATACAAGATGCTGTTTATGATTACAGAGAGAAAGCAAATAATGTTTTTAAAAATTAGAAATATTTGGCTAAAATGTACTCCTTGGGCCTTCCTGTAATTCAAGCTTTCCGGATAATTTATTCTATACCTAAAGATATATCTATATACTACAAATGCAGCCACTGGGATTTGTGAGTTAAATGTTTCATGACTCAGGGCTAATTGAAGAAACTGTGTTATCTAAAGTTATCTTAACTCATTTAATGCATTTAACCTTTTCATTAGCATACCAAAGCACCATTGTTTTCAATGGTGAACTCTTTAATTGGATGGGATGCTGTGGCACAATATTCTGTGCTATGTGGGATAAATGGGATAGATGAGTTAAGTTTTTCTGTGTCAAATGCACAATCCAAACTGCAAGTAAGTTATATAGCTTAAAGAAAAATAATCAGTGAAAAAGATATGTTGTCCCTTTAATTTGCAAGAAGACTATGAAATGTTAAATTTATTTGTATTTTGCTTTTTAAAATAGCTCTGAGCCATGGCCAAGCCATTCTCATCAGCGTAAAATGGTTAAACAGCTTTCTGGAAAGAAAACTGAATAAATAGATGTGTATCCAGGCACACACAGAACAACCTGTTGTGACTTATTACCTGAAATCTAGTCTAATAAAACCTTCTCTCCAGCTAAGAATAAATATGGAGGAAAGTCAGTGGGAAATAAGTCTCTTGATAAATGCATTGCAGTTACATTTATGACCTCATCTCACCAAACCGAAGGAGGAAATACAGCAAGTATATCACTACTGTGACAACAATCATCCCATATATAAAGCCATTTAGACTTCCTTTCAGTTCTGGAATGAAAAGTAGTTTTCTTGTGACATTTAGAGGGCCACTTTAACAGTGCAAGAGGTAAATAAGTGCTTCCCTCAAAAGCTTGCAGAGAAGGAACAGATCTGTGGTTAAAGCCAGTCTGATCTTTACACCAATAATTTGTCTCTGTCATTTGTATATGTTAAAAAATCAGCCTGGGCTGTTCGTTGTACAAAAATAAATTGTATATCCAGTAATAATTATTAGAATTTGTAGGTAGAGAGTCTGATAAGGGAAATGATTCAACTAGATACAAAAAGAAGGATCCCCCCCACCATGATGATAAATTGACAGTTGTCTCACTGTGGATTATTGCAACTGCTACAGTTCAGACAAATAGGTTGAACTTCATTGACTAGTGTCTTGTTTTACTTAGATAACTTACTATGTTGATGATATTTTAACATAAAAGTATATTTACTGCCTAGTCATTGTATAGAGTTTCACTGTATGGAGCTCACCTTAAACTAAAGCTGGCAATACTTGCTCATTTGGTAACACACACGATGGGCTAATTTAGGCCAATCTGATCATTATGGACAGTCACAATGACAATCGCCACTCTTTTATCCTGGTGGAGAAATCATTAACAACAACAACAACATATTATTATTATTATTTTATCCTTCTAATTCTGTTATGAAAGGTGTCCCGGCAATCTTTGCATAAACGTACTGCCACTTAATTCTGTTCTCATGCATAATGTTCCAGAGTAAATGTTTGTATGTATAAATGTATATTCCATTTATTTTCTCTTAATTGAGTTGAGTATAAGGAAGACATAATGTATGGCAAAGAACATTTCTTCCCCTGCATATTTACATTTAAACAGGATATGTTACTGATTCTGACATCTTAAAAGACTTTAACAGAAATTAAAATAGAATACAGATTCATTCACAAGGATAGCAACACCCAGCAAATACTAATATATATATATATATATATATATTGATTTTTTTACAATTAATATTTTAATCCATTCATCCAGTATTTACCAGTGTACATGTGTACTAAATATTATTGCACATAAATAAAATGATACACTTTTTCAAGATTTACTGTATTTGAGGAAAGATCTGTGTAAGGCCATTTCTATTACAAATGTATACAGTCCAACCAAAGGAAACAAAATGCATAATTTGTATTTGCCGTAATCAAAACAGGCTTGTAAAACACGAACCAGGAGACTTCTCGTTAGCACTTAAATGTTCATTGTAACAAAAAGATATATTTCAGCTTTTTCGTGATTGCATATATTTATTGGTAAACTAGTGTATTCCTCATACTTAAGAATCTGTATCTGGTATGTTATATAGTGAATGCTAAAGTTCTGATGTCAGAGGAATACATAGTAAAATAGATGATAATTAACTGTAAGGTAGCATTCCACTACAATCTGCACCTCAGTAATTGATTGGGGACCAACAATATCCTATGTGTATACAGACTTGGATGGCCTGCGGTTCCGCCAGTAAAAAAACAGAATTTATATCCTTAGATTCAGCCTAGCTTCTAAATCATAACCATATCTTTTTATCTGCCTGAAAGGCTGAAAGAAGCTGTAACAGTATTTTATTGCAATTAGGCATGCGCGCATTTATTTATTGTTACAATTTCATCACAAATATCTCAAGAATTTATTCATGCAATCTGTTTTACTAAAAAGCTATTGTGTACCTGGAAAACTTGCATTATTATTCATCCCTTGCCTTCCACACGAACCAAGCCTGTCTCGGAACTGTTTGGAAGATATTGGCAACATGGCAGCTTTATTTTTACTATGAAGAACATTTGAAGCATAGTGGATAGGGTCTTCTCTAGAAAATTAGGGCACTATGCTATTGCAGAACTTAAAATGCCCTACCACAATGTTTCAAAAACTTTTTTTGGATGTCTCCTTTTGGATAATTTATAGTCCAGCCTAATGTTCTTTAGTGCATCTCATTTGATCTGGAGAAGAGTGGAATTATGATTAAACTTCAATGCAATATTTCACTTGTGGAAAAGAGTTGTAAATTTATAACCATACATAAATGCTATAAAAGCAGGTAATGCGGCCAATGAGTGTGCTATACTAGTAATGGATATAACCTGCAAGTATGAAACAAATTAGCAAAATAAATAAAATAATTATTGACCCGCTACAGGTTCGGTCACTGATTATGTAAATAAGTAAATATATATATATATATATATATATATGCTTATAGTGGCTTAAATTGTAATAGTTAACAAATGCAGATATTTTAATTTGAACAGAGAGGCAATAATCTTTTCAATGTAACTAGCTGAGAATTGTCACTTGGAGAATCGTTCCACTGAGGAATAAATAATGCATCCCCCCAGTTTCTCTCCAAACTGCATTGTACGAAACTGTACACCACAAATGTATCCAGTAGTTTCCAGCTCAAACGAATTGGGATGAATTTTATTAGTCTAAAATACTTGTTTTGGATCAGTGGTTCCCAAATTGTGGGCTTTCCCCCCCTAAGGGCTTGAAACAGTGGTAAGGGCACTCAGCCTGAAGGCCAGTGGGTACAGAATTTTGGAGAATGCCACAATTTGCTCTCCTAGATATACACCAGCTTAATGGTCAGTGAGGATGACTATGTATTAGCTGTTTCAAACATTATTGAAAATATAGGGCTATTAATGGACACAGCCAGAAGTGCAATGGGGATGTAATACAGTAAATGCTGCACTGTATGCAGACCTTGGCTGACAAATGGGTTCTGGCAATTGCTAGAGGGGCTGCTGTAAGGTGCCATAAATAGTCTGTATTTAATGGGCTGGTGGAGGCTGTTTGGGCCTCAGTGTACCTGAAATGCCAGGGCCTATTTTGATTCTCAGTCCAGGCCTGACTGTGTGCAAATATGCTCCTTCCACTTCTGTATACTACTGGCATCTGTCCAGTCTGCTCTTATGAATTGCTTGCAAGTGCTCCTACAACCTATTAATGCTGGGAAACTGTGGAACTACCACCAACCTGAATGTGGGGGTCAGTCCCAAGTTCCCACAACAAGTTGCACCAATAGCCACAGCTGAATTGCACTAAAAGTCTCACATGCTAATGGCACCACTGTACATACTGTATATACTGTTGCACCTAGCAGCAACGAGTAAGTGCTCTGATTTCTAATACATTCTAATGTTTTAGATTCAAATTTGCTCCATAAATGTACTGTTTTAAAATTCCAATACATCCTCAAAATAGAAGGTCCATTAAAAGGCAGAGCTATTTTAATCATATGTAGACAATCTAGACATATGTTGTTGTACATCTTTTTTTTGGAGCGATACAGCAGTTATGTTTACTAAATACAGAAAAATCAGTTTTTTAATATATACTGTTATTATTGTCAGTAAGAAAATGTGCTCCATCTGTTAGCTACCCTTCCTTGTATTCCACCCTTCCATTTGGAGAGTACAGAATTCCAAGAAAATGCCTGGTACCGATTACAGCGCATGATCCTGTCAATTTATTGTCTGCTAGGTTAAAATTTAGATTTGTCAATTATCTATTATCTATTTATCCAGTTTTTATTTTTACACTTTCCATTCAGCATTTCCTAGATGTCACTGCTCTCCACACATTCCCCCATTCTCTTCACTGTTTAATTGTGTAGCCAGGGCATGGGGATGGACATTGGGTCCCCCATTCTGGTGCCCAAACAATATTCTAAGATGATATAACGCTTGCCTTAATAACAGTGCCCACAAAATGGCTGCTGCCTGCTTGCTATAATTTTGAATTCACAGACTGAAACAAATAATTTATATAGTGTAAATAAAGTTAATTTTGCTTGACTAATGTGATAAAATAGGATTTTGAATATTTCTTTTGGGTGACGGGTCCCCTTTAAAGGAACATTTTGGACGTTTATTAAACGATCCATTTGTATGTGCCATACTCCTCCTGCCTTATGCTCCCTGTGTGTGTCATACTCTGCCTGTCCTCTTTTTCCTGTGTGTGCCATACTCTGCCTGCCCTATGCTCCTTGTGTGTACCATACTCTCCCTTCCTGTGTTCCCTTTGTGCCTCACTACTCTATCTGTGTGTGCCATGCTCTGCCTGTGGGAGGTGAACCTGGTGGAGGTTGTCTACATTTGGAAATACTTGTTAGGGGTCTCCAAGTTGTATTCATGTGCTGGGAGTTGCTGTGTTCTCCACAGGGGAGAATGAGGCATATGGCTTTAAGAGTATGATTTAATATGATGTAATAAATGTGTTTCTAATTTCAATAATGAAAGAGCCTAAACTTGTTAGTAGTGCTGGAAATGACAAACCCATGTTATGCTATGTTGAGGTAAGGGGATACAAGGTTCAAACAGCATGCATTATGCTGACCTCCAGTGATGGCTTTGTTCCAGTGTAAGTTTTTATTCCAATGGCTTTGTTATGCATCTAACATGGAGGTGTAAGCTGATGTACAAACATAGGTGCTACATTGATATTTCTAGGTTGGCAATAGCATCCATAGAAAGCCTTGTGCACAATTCATCAGAAGAAGCAGGACAAAGTCAATGGTGCTCAGTGTCGGACTGGGACACCAGGGGCCCACCCAAAAACCTTAGACCAGGTGCCCACTCTCA
>CM044433.1:44688933-44700089 GCA_024363595.1 Xenopus borealis | reverse complement strand
TATTCACCACCTAAAACCTGTCGAGTTCAAGTCAATGTGAGAGGTCCAGGGACCAATTTGGACATCAAATTGAGTTTAGTTGAATTTGATTTGAGTTTCCGAGTTGGCATAACTCGTGTGCGTTTAAGATATTCAATTTTTTTATTAAATAACTCCCCAATCAAATTCCAGGTATATTTAAATATAACAGAGTTACAGTAAAAAAAAAAATGAATTCAAAATTTGACCTTTAATAAATGTGCCTCTTATTGTTATTGCAACTTTTTATTACTCATCTTTCCATTCAGGCCCTCTCATTCACATTCCAGTCTCCTATTCAAATCAATGCACGGTTACTAGGGTAATTTGGACCCTAGCATCCATTGCAAACTGGAGAGCTGCTGAATAAAAAAGCCAAATAACTAAAAAAATCACAAATAATAAAAAATGAAAAACGGGCTTGGGTGGGCGTAGGGAGGACGGGTCGCAGGTGGGTTCGAGTTGGGGAAATCCCAACCCACACATTGCTAATTCTAAAGCCTGAATATGAAAATCTGCCATCTCTGGAGCTCATGTATAAGTCAATAGCAGATGTCCCTATCCCAATTTGAAGATATTGTAGTCTGGGTTTAGACAATAATCTGAAAAATTCGAGGGTTTTTTCCAAAAATAAACGGATTCGGGAGTAAAGTCTAAACAATTTGTATGATTCCAGTTTTCGATTTTATTGAGTTTTCTCCAAACCTGACTTTTTCGAGTACTTTTATTGGTATCTAAGATAAAATCATGGATGGGAGTTTGGTCGAGCTTGGTTTAATAAAAATATAATAATAAATAATATAATATAATAAAAAAATATATATGTATATATATATATATAAAAAATAATATAATAATAATATTAGATGAATTCCAGTTTTAGTAAATAACTCGCTAAATAAACTCAATAGGATTGTTTTGCTTTCAGTTAGAATGGATTTTTGGTCGGATAAAGAACAAGGTACATTTTCCTTTATAATAATGGAGTCTTAGGGAGATAGTCATCCCGTAATTCAGAGCTTTCTGGATAACACATCCCTTTGATTCCCATTGAAGGCCATACTCATGATTCTAGGGCAGTAATGCAGTCTGGAGGCATTTTCCAAGCAGTTACAACACAGAGGATCACAAATAATTAAAAGTGGCTGATTCCATCCAACAGAAATCCCTACAAAAGTAAGGTGAATAGGGGAAGGGGCCAGCGATGAGACATCCCACATGTAAATACTAACAGTTATAATATTCAGCCATAATAAAGTCCCATCAGTTTGATCTTTGTTCTTATTTGTCCAAAAAAATTAGTGCATACCTCCCAACAGTCACGCTTTTGACAGCTCAACAGGCAGTCCCAGATTTGTACTGAAATGTCCCGAGTTTCTCTTTAATCTGCTGCACTGAACAGCCAGAGAAAGATACAAAGTTTCTAACTTTATTGGCTCTTGGCAGAGAGCCCAGAATACTTAAAGGACAAGGAAAGTGTAAAATATAATAAGGCTAGAATTGCTGTATTTTGTATACTAAACATAAAAATGAACTTACTGCACCACAAGCCTAATCAAACAAATGATTTATGCTTTCAAAGTTGGCCACAGGGAGCTGTCATCTTGTAACTTTGTTATACATCTTTGTCTGACACTGGCACTGCACATGCTCAGTGTGGTCTGCTTGAGTTCTGCATGGCTGGTAAGTAAGGCAGGGGCTCCCCCTGCTGTTCATAAGCGATTGTTTCCCTGCCAGAAGCACTAAATGAAGGGAGAATTTCACTGCATACAGTCAGGTTTCTTATAAAAACGGTACACATTTTAAAATTAAAGTATATTGGAGATAGATTTCTTTTTCATTAAAGAAAGTAAAAATGGGATTTTATTTCTTTGCCTTTCCTTGCCCTTTAAGATACTTGTAACAGTTTTAGATACGATAAAAACTCACATCTTAAAGGGCAATTTACCTTCATTAGCAAAACTGTAATGGCATATAAACATCAAAGAAATGGGTTCAAACTTTCATAACCTACCAAATTTTGTAAAAATGGACATGGTAATTAGGGGGCGTGGCCACAAAATGGGCTTGGTCAAAAATATGCTCCACACGGAGCTCCTTTTTTGTTACCAAAATTATGGGAGGTATGAGAATGCATTTAAGGAATTGACACATATATTACAACTGATAAAGGTGGATGAATGTGTTGAGCAGTCCATATGGGGCAAGTTTACACATGGGCAGTAACCCCGGCAAACAATTAACAATGTGCTTATCAGTTTTCTCATTATTGTACAGATATGGGACCTGTCATCCAGAATGCTCGGGACCTGGGGTTTTCCGGATAACAGATCTTTCTTTAATTTGGATCTTCTATTAGAAAATCATGTAAATATTAAAGGAGACATATAGGCTAAATGAAAAAAACTCTAATTTTGTAGGCAATAATCTGTAATATATGGTGTTGCTTTTACATGGTGCTAAAAATTAATATTATCTTTAAAATGATCCCCTTTATTAGAGCTCCCTATGGATGTTCTCTGGTCCCTGTCTGTGTTTCAAATGAGGGGTGGGCATGTCCTAACAGTCCCTGCCAGAAGCACAGTAGGAGAGGGACAGCCAATCACAGCTCTGCAGTCACACAAGCACAGATAGGCTTCAGTTCCCCATCAGGTCTTCCTACCTGCTGATTGGTTCCTGTCCTACAGTGCAGTGAGCCAAGACCTGCCGGCTCCCCTGGAGAGCCGGGGAATTCAGGGAGCAGGAAGTGGAAGGGAAGGGAGGGATTATTAGGGTTTGTGCAGAAATATTCAATAAATCAGTCTGAAAAACTACTTTTTAAAGCACAATTCTTCTATATCTAAATTAGTATAATGCACTTGTACATTCTTATTTTTTACACAATATGTCTCCTTTAAATAAACCCAATAGGCTGGTTTTGCTTCAAATAAGGATGATCTTAGTTCAGATCAAGTACAAGGTATTGTTTTATTTTTACAGAGAAAAGAGAAATTACAATGAAAACTTTGGATTATTTAGATAAAATGGGAGTCTATGGTTGATGGCCTTCCCATAATTCAGAGCTTTCTGGATAACGGGTTTCCGGATTACAAATACCATACCTGTTCTTAAACTGTACAACTCGGATAGGAAATAACCAACCCTGGATTAGCTATTCAATCATATCAATAAGAGGAGAACAGATAAGCATTAACATTTTGAACTTTTGTGCCTTTAATTGAGTTAGTTATTGAATAAATGTTCAGAGAAAGTTCATTCAAATGTCAAACATGGCAACCTATTAGGAACAAGAAAACCATCTGATCTCACAACACTTGATTTAGTTCTAATCTTTAGGATTAGCAGTAGTATTATGCCTGCAAACACATGGGGGGCAAAGGGGTGGTAAAATGCAATAAATACACAGGTTTCAAATGGTTTAAAGATGATCTTTATCATCCCTTGCAAGGGACTGCTGAGAAAATACAAGATGTCCAGCGTATGGGATGAAAAAGGGGATGGAATTAGAAACTGGTGATGTTTGGAGACAGTGTAATTGGTGTGCAGTTATTCCACTATCTCTTAAAATTAAAATTCTAACCAAAGTTATCTTTACTGAACTACACTACTCAGCTGTGACCTATCCTAGGAAACAAAACACCCACACAAAAACAGGTTTATTTTCATTACTAATACAGATGGAACATTACAGACTGCAGTTTTTTTTTTTTAATAAAAAGCCTGAAAATGAATACAGCAGATCAGAGCTATGGATTTTGCCATTAGCGTTATCAGAAGCCCGTGAGGCCTGTTATGCTCTGTCTATGTTGAGAGAGGATTAGTATTACCTACACGTTTCCACATAAAAAATTAAATACCAGAATAAGAGGTTTCCTGGAAGAATTAACAAACAAAAAGGTAGCAAGTTACATGGTTTTAATTTCCATTAAAAATGTAAGTAAATATGCCCTTTTACTAACTGGAAAGCAGAATATGAGAATATTGTATTGTTATGTACAATTAGCACCCACGGAAACTGTTAAGTACTTTGACAAGGACTTGTATAAGCAAATTACCTTTAATAAAGGCAGACGCACATAGAACTAATATGAGGACTTGCTGTGCTGGCTATGAATGAAAGGCTTCAATATACAGCAAAGTTTCATCCCAAGAACCCATAAATCATCTAAAAACCCAAATGTGCAGACCTTGTACACAATATTATTTTAATCAGTCCTTTTAACTGGTTTGAAATATTAAAAAGTAATGTTCATCAATACAAAATTCAACTCACAGCAAAACAAGGGCTAAACCCTTGGTTTGCTCATAGCCTGTACTATGAAATACCAAAAACTGTTATCCCTCCTAAAGGTTCAGGAAAAGATTATTTTGGCCTTTTTATCATTATATACCCAGTCCTCTAAAAGTCTCTGATTATAACCAGTGGTGTAACTAAATGTTACTGGGCCCCACAGCAAATGAAATTTAGGTCCCCAAAACATTGCCAAATTTGACAAGATTTATTGACATATATTGAGGCTACTCATTAATTAGGGTCTTTCTGGGCTCTCTACACTTCTGCCCCCGCCCCCAGCAACCTCAGGGTCAGGGCCTGCTTCTTCCTTCACTGCTGAAGACAACCCCTTAACTTATTTTTAATCTACCCTCTTTCCCCCCATTCATACACTGCCACTTCTACTGTTTGGTCCCCATCATTCCTTGTGACAGTTCTGTTTCACAACTATGGGGGAACAGTGTCCTGAAGCTATTGGTTGAAGAATATTTTCTGTTTTTGGCCCGGTGATTCTGCTGTAGAGGAGCTGCTTCTACGTTGACAGCAACATCAGTACAGCAGGAGCAGCAGTTGGTATCAAAATCAGTGACAGCAGATGCAAGGTATAATTTGCCATATTGTTATAGGCTCACTTTACAAATCAGTACCAGCTCAATTCCTCTTTAATATTTCTCTTTAATAGTTGCTCAGTTTCTCTTTAATATTTGCAAGCAAATCAGTGGCATGTTTCCTAGATTTCAAACTATACACATTTGTACAAAAAGCATGTAAAAAATAAGGACATATTTTGCTTTTATACGTTAACCTAAGAACATCATATAACAGAGAGTTAAGGAGCCCTAATGGGCTGATAAAAGCTGGCAACAGATTGAGTTGGCAGCTCATTGGCCAGTGTGTGGGGCCCCCATTGATAGCTGGCAGAAAGATGGCCAGATCTCAACTCATCTCATCAGATCACGGCCATATCTGTGTGTTGATGCGGTCCTGCAATCTGAGCGCCTGTATCTCCTCCATTCTTATCTGATCACTGGACCCTAGGGCCCACGATCGGATCAGCCCGATATCACCCACCTCAATGTGGGCATTTCGAGGAGAGATCCGTTCATTTGGTGACATTGCCATAGGAGTGGATCTCCCTGTGTATGACCAGCTTTAAGCCATTCCAAGAGCAAAATGCCTCTGGACAGCAAGACACACAAACACTATTGCTAGTTTTATTTTTCATTATGTTTCAACAATCATGTGTTTTGGCTGTCCATACCAGAAGGTAACTCTGTTCCAATAGATAACAGATCCATTCATGTATCTTCCAAATCAGTTCAGGGTTGGAAAGAGAACCAAAGACCTCCAAGTGGCCTTACATCCTACTTGTACTTCACCATAAGCCTTTTTGACCATTGGACCTCTGTCCTCTGTACTATTTTTGTATTATAGGTATGGGATCAGTTATCCAGAAACCAGTTATCCAGTAAGCTCCAAATTACAGGGACCCCATCTCCCACAGACTCCATTTTATTAAAATAATTAAAAACTGTAATCCATATTTCCTTTTTCTGTTTAATCAAAAACTATACATTGTACTTGATCCCAACTAACATACAGTATATAATAATTCATTCTTACTGGATGGAAAACAATTCTATTGGAGTCATAAAATGATTATAGTAGACAAAGTATGGAAAAACAAATTATGGAAATACCCATTATTCATAAAACCCCGGGTCCCGAGCATTCTGGATAACAGGTCCCAAACCCGTATCCATCTAATTGCTGTAAGGGCCCTGGGTTTCAGGTTATCTTGGGATCCTAGGAGGCCCAATCTGACACTAAAACTGAAGCCAAATACCTCTACAATAAACATTGTATACATTCCTACTTAAATCTACATAATATATTGGATGT
This sequence comes from Xenopus borealis, assembly GCA_024363595.1. Taxonomy (NCBI): domain Eukaryota; kingdom Metazoa; phylum Chordata; class Amphibia; order Anura; family Pipidae; genus Xenopus; species Xenopus borealis. The sequence continues at coordinate 44,693,896 of CM044433.1, read as the reverse complement.
TTTGAGGACTCCTTTAGCAAGTATACTCTAAAAAGAGGGTTTCCTCTGAGAATATGCTCTCCATATGTTATAAGAACACAGAGGAAGAATAACAGAGAAAGCAAACCCTATAGTTGATAAAGGAGTATGTGTTCTTAAAAGTCTTGTAGTGCAGAATTAGATAAACCCACTGTACATATTTATCTGAAAATCATGAAGGTGGAAGGGCGTCACTATTAAAATAAATATATACGGGGGTTTCACTCTGATAGCTACAACACTGAAGAACATCACTTTTGTTTATGACCAGTACAGGTGTTGTTCCAATCCATCTATATAGTATATAGTATGCTAGTAAGGAAAAGCCCTATCGTGTGTAATTTCAAACAAGTCTTCGTAGTAAAGGAGTCCCCTTTAACATATACACGGCCACAAGACCATACCTTATTCTCCACTTGTCCCCACTGTCCCCTGCGTGAGCTGTTGTTTCCTTTAATAGCTGCTTGTCAGACCACTTGAACTCATTATTTCTTTTTCCACTGACAAGCACAGAATGCTGGGACTTTATACATAAAACATAAGCATTTTGCTCTCTCTGCTACTTCATTATTGCCATAGTAAATAAACTGTAAGAAGTACAGATGTGGCTGCCTGTGTATTCTTAGTCTCATTGATTACAAGTTATGAAACAACGTAGTCCAATTTATAGAACTAGGAAAAAGTTAATGATGTTCCCCATTTGCAGCAATAACATTTTGTTTCGCTCTTGATGACAATTATGGTCCCATCTTCTATATTTATCATTTACGCAAGGAAGCGTGCGATATTTAACAAGTGTACATCATTTCCCATTGTCCTCTCAAGTCATCTTAAAGGCCTATCTTTACTGTAATGCAATTATAGGACACAATACTAACACCTGTGGATAACACACGTTGTATAATTACGAGGGATGCACAGAATCCAGGATTTGGTTCGGGATTCAGCCAAGATTAAACCTTTTTCAGCAGGATGCGGATTCATCCGAATAAAAGTGCCTGGCAAAACCAAATCCGAATCCAAAAAACCACATGGCTTTTCGTCGCACAAACAAGAAAGTCAAAAATATTTTTTAGACGCGTGCTGCGTGCATAGTTCTTTTTCGGATTCGGTTCAGTAATTTTTCACAGAGGATTCAGTATTTGGCCAATCCTAAAATAGTGGATTCGGTGCATCCCTAATAATTACACACAAATTTAAAGGGGACCATTCACCAAGAATAAATAACTATATATCATCACCACTGTACAGTATTTATGCCCACCTAAAGCTGCTGCCCGAGCAATGAACACTTTAACAGAGCATGCATATGTTGGGGAAAAATCCAAAGACCAGAGATCACTTGAGGTGAAAGGGTTAATCCAAGTTTATTACTCATATAAGAAACATACACGTGGGTCCTGTACACAAGTAAGACAGAACTGACAAACAAAGACTGGACGAGACATTATATACCCTCTGGCAAACATGAGAAGGGAGGTAAACGGGAGTCCAAGGGAGGGATGAGGGGTACATGTCAGTGTTATTAGCTAGCTATGTGAAAACGAAGGGCGTACCACTGTGTGTAAGCTTCAAGGCCAGTGCAACTTGTTACCAGGGGCGGCAAAAAAGCTGCTTCTGGTAACTAAGAGACAAATTTCCGGTTTTCAACCTGGAAATTCGTCTCTTCTAGTGTTCCACAAAAAATACTAGGCAGGGGAAGATGGCGCTGTTGCTCTGCATTTCAGGGTCAGGTTTTTTTTTTACTAATGCACAGAGCAGGGAGGGAGAGGTAAGGTGGGGGTCGTTACCAAGCAGTTAAAGGGCAAGGAAAGTCTAAAATAGAATAAGGCTAGAAATGCAGTATTTTGTATACTAAACATAAACATGAACTTACTGCACCACAAGCCTAATCAAACAAATGATTTATGCTTTCAAAGTTGGCCACAGGGGGCTGTCATCTTGTAACTTTATTATACATCTTTGCAATATCAAGACTCGCACATGCTCAGTGTGGTCTGGGGTTGTCATAAATGATCAAAAAACAAAGCTGCTTGAGTTCTGCATGGCTGGTAAGTAAGGTAGGGGCTCCCCCAGCTGTTCATAAGTGATTGTTTCCCTGCCAGAAGCACTAAATGAAGGGAGATTTTCACTGCATACAGTCAGGTTTCTTATAAAAACAGTACACATTTTTTGATTAAAGTATATTGGAGATAGATTTCTTTTTCATTAAAGAAAGTAAAAATGGGATTTTATTTCTTTGCCTTTCCTTGCCCTTTAAGGGGCGTTTTTGGTACTGCGGCGTTTAGTTCTCCTTTAAAGGATGTTATCATGTGAATATGGAATCAGAATAAACCGGAATAAGATAGAATAAAATCTCATCTGACTTTATTTGAGATAAGTATTCCCAGTCTATAAACAGCAACTTTATTTAATGCAACCTCTGTAAAATGTAGCAATTGTCTGCAATTCTGCTTTGCCAGCAGTGACACCTAGTGGTAATGCATTTTTTTTTTTTGCTGCTGCAGAAGGACTATTTACTAAACTTGATGTGTTTTCCTTGAAGTCACATGTAAAAAGCATATTAGTCATATCATCTACTAATGCCTAATCCTTATACTAATGTCAATATTTTTTCGGTCAAACATGATTTTCCCTTCCCAAATATTTCAGTAGCAATTGATAATCAGAAGTATTCCAAATGAATGCAATGGTTTACATTATCTCGGAGCTGTAAGCTCTTCAAGTGAACAGATTCTTTGGGAAACATGATGAAATGAGAGTAGGAAGAAAGATTGCAAGAAACATGGGTAAGTTCTTCCCCCCCAACCATGACAGTTTGGAGATAAAAAAAACAAAAACCATATACTGTACCTAAAAACTCTACGAGACAGCTGTCACTCTCCATTAGGACTGGACCTGGGAGGTACCTTTTTTTTGTATAAACTGTTATTATTATCAGATGACTCATGTAAATATAGATTTATGCTAAAATGGGAAAAACAAAAATTTACAACACAACTCCAAGTACTCTAAGGGGCACATTTACTAAATTCATGTGAAGGATTAGAATTTCGATTGAATTGCAAAACTACGAATTTTTCAAATTGTCGGAAAAAAAATTTTGGGCACTTCGACCATCGAATTTGCAAAATTCGATTGTATCGAATGATTCGAATAGATTGAATAAAAATCTATTCGATCATTCGAAGGTCAAAGTACTTGCCTTTTAAATTTTTATTTGATGGGCAAATTCACCAAATCAAACCTACCGATTTGGGATACATGCCTATGGGAAGCTCACATAGGCATTTTCAACGTTTTTTTTTTTTCAATCCTTCAATCAAACACTTCAAATCGTTCGAAGCATTCAATTTGTAAAATTTTTCACGTAAAATCGTACGATTCGTACAATTTTATCGAGAAATCGAATAGCAGCAAAATCCTACGAATTTGATGTTCGATTTAGTTGAATTTTACTTCAGGGAATTTTACTTCGGGTTTTTAATCTGCCCCTAAATGTATGAATCACTTTGAGAATGCTAGGAAATTAATTTACCAATGGTATCTAATAACGAATAAGTTAGAAATTATATATGGTATTAGGGATGCACCGAATCCAGGATTCGGCCAGGATTCTGTCTTTTTTCAGCAGGATTCGGATTCGGCTGATTCCTTCTTCCCGGCTGAACTGAATCCTAATCTGCATATACGAATTTGTGGCGGGGAGGGAAATCACATGACTTTTTGTTTCAAAACACGGAAGTAAAAAATGTTTTCCCCTTCCCATGCCTAATTTGCATATGCAAATTAGGAGTCAGATTTGGTTTGGTATTCAGCCAAATCTTTTGCAAAGGATTCGGGGATCGGCCAAATCCAAAATAGTGGAATTGGTGCATCCCTATATGGTACAACAAACAAATGTTGGAGAAATAGTGGAGGGCCAGGTAACTTTTTACATATCTGGTGGTCATGTCCGATTATTCAAACACTTTAGAATTTAATAGAGAAGGAAATCTAGATAGTTATTAAAATGAATATTATCCTGACTCCTGCTTTACCACTGTTAGGCATAATGGATCCAATGTTGACATTACAGTATAGCAAATCGCAACTCTATTTTCTTTATCATATTTTATTTGCAACAAGAATGGCAATAGCAAGTAATTGGAAATCTTCAGATATCCCTTCAATACAATCAATTTTACACAAACGTATTCAAACTGCTAACTATGAATGCTCAGTAGACCGTATACTGGGATCAATCTCTAAAATTGAAAACTATTGGCAATATATAGATGTATCTAACAATTTGACACAAAGTACTGATAATAATTAAGAAGCTCTTTCTTTGGCTCATTGTGTTGTAAATAAACAATTCCCAGTGTCGTCTTTTTTTTTCTCTTTCTTTTCTTTGTATGTCTTTACAATTGTTATATTGTAATTTATGTGTGGAAATAATAAAACACTTTTTTTAACTGCTATTCATATCACAGTCTTACTCAAACCCCTACCTGGTTGCTAGGGTAATATGGACCCTACCAACAAGATAGCTACTAAGTCCAAACTGGAGAGCTGATAAACACAACGCTAAAGATTTTTCTTTTTAACAAACACACAACTAGTAAACAAAAATGAAGACCAATTGTAAATTTCTCAGAATATAAATGCCCACATCATACTAAACATTAATTTTAAGGTGAACAATAACTTTAAAAGCCAAATTTTAATTCTTTAAATCAACATGTCAGCATTCTGCACTGAAACCATTTTCAGTGCTATACAAGCATTTAGAGGACCATCCTTAATACATTGTAGAAGTTAGAGTTCTAGAATTAGTACTGGTATTCTAGTATTTTGTTAGAATGTATTCTAGAAGAATTAGCATGGATATTTCAATATGTAAGAACAGATACACTAGTAACAGAATTAAAGAATTTAGAATCAGCATTCTGTTTTGCTGCCA
>CM044433.1:44614195-44627056 GCA_024363595.1 Xenopus borealis | reverse complement strand
ACATTTTCAAACTTTAATAACATGCCAAATTTTGTAAAATGAACATGGTAATTAGGGGTGGGGCCACAAAACATGGGCGCGGTCAAACAAATTTGCAGTGCTATGTGCGGAAAACAATTTTGTCCCCCTTTTTACGTCTTCAATGTTGGGAGGTATGAACTTTCCTTTAGCTAACAGCATAATCACACAGAGTAGAATCTGGTACAGAAATACAAAAGTATGTATTCACACACATATGCAGTGTCGGACTGGCCCACAGGGATACCAGGAAAACTCCTGGTGGACCCAGGTGTCAGTGGGCCCTCTTACTTCTAAAAATTTGCCTATTTCATGTTCATTCCCTATTTCCTTATGTGAAAAAAGAGGCTTAATAATGGAAGAATATAGTATAGAAAGAAGATCTAAAAGACTAGGATAATAAAGAGGTTAAGTGAGGAGAGAAGGAATAATAGTTTGGATAATAGTTTGGAAAGTTGGGCCCCTTGTGTAAGGTTTTCTGGTGGGCCCCTGGCATCCCAGTCCGACACTGACATATGAGATGCGGAAGGACTTTTTCCTTGCTGGCATATATAAGCATTTATACACCAAACAACAGAAAGACAAATGTGTTGTTGTGTGATAAGAATGCCTTTTTCTGCACTCTTACCACTTACTGAGCTGAGTGACCAGACTTGAAGCAAAAACAATCCTTTTTTAGTATCTACACAACCCACACATCCCCTTAATCTTCAGATATGAAGGGTTATTTACTTAGTGCAAGTGCAGTATGCAAAGTTCAGTTTCAAGTGCAGTGCAGTATGCAACATGCATCTTTTTTTACACACAATGCAAAAATGCATTTTTCCAATATTTCCAGCATCACTAGGGCCTCGGTGAGATGCTCATGATGCAATTACGGCTGATACTGTAAAGTAAATGCAATTCTAGGTGAATCAGATTGCATGGAAATGACGTTGTTTCTTTAGGCGCAAGGTGCAAGTTTATATTTATAAAAAGGCAGAATTAAAGCCATGCACAATAGAACTTACCAAGGGTTGAACTGGGGTAAAGATTTCCTATGGAGTTTAGGTTACTAATAAAACTATTACTAGTGTATGCTACAAATGGCCCAGTAATTAAGTATGTATATTGCCCAGTAAGTAAGGAGCATGCAAGTAGCCAATTTTCAAAATGGAGCCTCTGGGGCCATTAACCAGCTGACAGCTTCACAAACTCTCATTCTTTCATTCTCAGAACAGTGAGTACTGGAGATGAGAACAATTGTCAAATTCTCCTGCACACCCAGCCCCAGTGCTGCAGTTGTGTCCCTAAAATTATGCTGCTCCCCCAAATCCAAACCTGGGCAAATGAATCTCAGTTATTTTTACAAATGAAAGAGGCTTCACACGGAAGCCATGCTGTTATTATGGGTTACTTTGACTGGAGTAATGGGGGGGTAATGGGGGGGGATCAAGTCAGTAAGAGCTAAAATGTTTCATAATATGCTTAATGATGGATTATTAGGGAAGATACTCTTTTGAATCTGGTAACAACTAATAATACCAAATGTAACTCTTATGAGCACTTGTGGGTGTAAATGGAACATTATGTAATTGGCTAATGTTGTTAACTGAGTGCTGCAGGGGGTTGTCCTTGGCCATTTACTTTTTTTTTTATAACTTCAGTTTTATTTGTACATTCAAATAATAGCATGCATCAGTTATAGCTATTGGACAGTACTTATGTAGAGTAGTTTTATACATGTTGGATATTCAAAAGCTCATACATAGGGTTGGCCATTTACTTTTTAGTTCGTCGGTATAAAAATAAATTGTGCAAAACTAAGTTCCATGCATGATGCTGCCACTTTGCTGAGAAATGTGACTACACTGAAGAAGTGGGCAGCAAATTGGCAAATGAGGTTCTATGTTGATAAATGTTATGCACTTCGATAGAAATAACAAATGCTATTGCTAAAAGTAAATTGTAGTATGTTGGGGGCCTCCTTAATTGAGAAGTAAATAATTAATTGAGAAAAGATTTGTAGATAAACTGTGTAACACTAGACAATGACAGGCAATGGCAATGTTTTGAAACATTTCCACATCATTTTGCCTCTTTATAGGTCCTTCACCTTGAGTATGCAGTGCAGTTTTGGGCTCAGGACATGATAACTTTTTGCAAGTACATTACAGACAGACAATGTCAAATGAAAATGTTTTGGGAACCCATCTTAATTCTTTGGCATTTGGTTTATCATTGGTTGAGCTTTCAAAGTAGCAACTTCCTTTTAATATATAACATGCCTCATGGAAACAGTAGTATTTCAGCAGTGACATAAACTTTATTGGTTTAACAGAAAATATGCAATATGCATCATAACAAAATTAGACAAGTGCATACATTTGGGCACCCCAACAGACATATAACATCAATACTTACTTGCACCTCCTTTTGCAAATGTAACAGCCTCTAGATGCCTCCTATAGCCTTTGATGATTCTGGATGGAGGTATTTTTGTCCATACAAAATCTCTCCAGTTCAGTTAAATTTGATGGATGCTGAGCATGGACATTCTGCTTCAAATCATCATCATAGGGTCATTGTCTTGTTGGAATATCCAACCCCTGCGTAACTTGACTGATGCTTGAACATTATCCTGAAGAATTTGTTGTTATTGGGTTGAATTCATCCAACCCTCAACTTCAACAAGGGCCCCAGTCCCTGAACTAGGTGTTTTTCTTGAAATGCAGTGTTCTTCTTCAGTCATGCAAAGTGCTTTTTGTTATGACCAAATAACTATTTTTTTGTCTCATCAGTCCAAAGCACTTTGTTCCATGACTGTGGCTTGTCTAATGAGATTTTGCATACAAGTGACTCCGTTTGTGGCATGAATGTATTAAGAGCTTCTTTCTCATTGCCCTGCTATACAGAAGTTCTTTGTGCAAATTGTGTTGAATTCTAGTACAATGATATACAGATACACCATCTGCAGCAAGATGTTCTTGCAGGTCTTTGGAGGTGATCTTTGGGTTGTCTGTAACCTCACAATCCTCTGCATATGCCACTGCAACTGTGCCTGTGGCCTTCCATTTCCTGATTACATCCCTTTCAGTTGAAACTGACAGTTTAAACCTCTGAGATAGCTTTTTGTAGCTTTCCCCTTATCCATGATACTGAACAATTTTTGTTTTCAGATTTTTTTTTAGAGTTGATTTGAGGATCCCATGCTGTCACTCTTCAGAGGAGAGTCAAACAAAAGCACAACTTGCACTTGGCCACCTTAAATACCTTTTCTCATGATTGGACACACCTGCCTATGAAGTTCAAGGCTTTATGAGCTAATCCAACCAATTTGATATTGCCAGTAATCAGTATTGAACAGTTACATGCATTCAAATTAGCAAAATTACAAGGGTACCCACATTTTTACATAGCCAATTTAGTCTCATTTGATTTAATTTCATACAACTGAATACTGCTTCACTAAAAATCTTTGTTCAGAAAACCCGCCAGTACTGTTGTTCCTGGGAAATGAAAGACATAGGATTACTAAATTCACGTGAAGGATTTGAAGTTCGATCGAATTTCGAACGTAGGATTTCTTCGTTTGGTCGAATATGTGGCATATTCGATCATCGAATAGCGAATGGTCGAATGAACAAATACATTCGAATAGATTCGAATGAATGAATATTTGATCATTCGATCAGCGAAGGTTTTGTTTTTTTTTAAGTTTCTTCAATTGCCTACTTCTGCAGATTGGACCTACCGAATTGCAATAGAAGCCTATGGGAGCACTCCCATAGGCTTCTGAGACTAAGTCCTGATCGAATAGGATTCCTACGATCAAAGTGTTTCGATCGTTCGAATCGTACAAATCATTTGAACGATCAAATGATTTCTTCGTTCAGTCAAGTGATTTATTCGACTGATCGAATAGGTTTGTATTCGATTGTCGAATGATTGAATATCGAATAAAAGGTAGCCTAGAACTATTCGATTAACATTCGAAAATCGAATGCTAATCGAATATCGAATAGAAACGAATTACTTTTGGGGAATAATAGTAAATTTGCCCCATACTGTGCCACTTTTATCTTTTTTGTTGAAAGTGGAGTGAACTATTATGAAGGAGAAGTTCCCAAACCTTTTTATATGACTGTAGTAGTGGATCTTTATTTATGCAAAAAAGAAAGGAAAATGAGTAAATCAAAATAGTCCTTGATAGTAAGAACAGTGAGGTTGTGGAATGCCCTGCTGGATGAAGTTGTGATGGCTTATTCTACTAATGCCTTTATGAGAGGCTTGTATGAATTCTTGGGCAAACATAATATCCAAGGCTATAGTGGTCTCAATTAATCTACAGTTATTTAGCATACAACGTATGTATAGTTTACAAATATATATATATATATATAGGATATGAATTTGACAGATTACTGTCTTTCAGACAAAATGCCTGAATTTTTAATCTATTTTTACACTTCATTCATATATTTTTCAAAATGATGTTTTTTTTTCACAATGAAACTTTTTTGCAATATCTGTCAATAACATATTTTCTCATGGTGAATTCCATTAATTTACCGACCTTGGTTTATAACAATCCTTGGTAAACCACTGAGCATTCTCAGTCAATTTATACAGATGTCTATTCTCCACAAACATATTTGCACTTTCTTTCTTCTGACATTTTCACTTCCCTGTATCTAATTTTTTTCTGAATCTGTATGTGCATTTTGTTTTCTAGAAATAAAAATGTAATTGCGTAATGCAGCTAAGTTCTTTGTAAAGCAACAAAATTATTCCTCCCTTGCTGACCAAGTTTCCCCAGTCCAATCATTGACCCACAAACAGATTGACCTGAAAGACATCAGGGAGGTGTCTAATGCAGGGAAACATGTTGGTGCATTATTATATAAATCTGTTCATAATCTACAGTAAACAAATTGTAAATCTATTAGGTCTTTTTGTAGTTGCAAGTGGCCTATTAAACCCTCTCAGAGTGGTACAGATATGGGATCTATTATCCACAAACACAGTATCCAGAAAGCTCCCAATAATGGAAAGGCAGTCTCCCATAGACTCCATTATATCCAAATAACCCAAATTTTTCAAAATAATTTGCCTTTTCCCTGCAAAAATAAATCAGTTCATTGATCTAAACCAAGATATAATTAATCCTTATTGGAAGCAAAATCTGCGTATGGGGTTTATTTAATATTTACATGATTTTCTAGTAGACAAATTATGGAAAAAATCGGTTATCCAGAAACCCAGGGTCTCAAGCAGTCTGTAATACAGGTCCTATACCTTTTTTGTCTTGCCTCCTGCTGCAACAAAGTACATTAATTGCCCTACTTCTGGCATTAATAGAAGTGCCCGTCAGTACTGGTGTCAGTGCTGCTCTAACATTCAAATTCGTTACCAGCAGGGATGCTTTCATCAGTTTTTTGAAGAGGCAAGATAAAAGTCAGGGGGAGAGCACTACTGTGGGAAATGAAACAGGGTACTTGGTGTTGGTTGATTGTTCAAGGTGGGGGTGGTAGTTGAATCTATGCATGAATGAAGCTGCCTTCCTTTTTCCTCACCTATGTTCTTCCCCTATCACTATTTGTTTCTCACCCACCCATGTCCTTAAACATCAACACTGATCCCTTTCTTGCACATACTTCAGTTCTCTGTTTTTTCTCTCTCACCTTCCCTTTTGTGCTTATTGTTTAACCTTTTTTGGTTCAACTGGTAGATTAAATGACCACCATACCTCTAGTCTTGTCCCATTTTATTAACACTTCAAATGCACTAATTAGCACAGATTCCTAGACCAGCATAATGTCTCATTCCATGGCACAAACATGGCATACACACCTAACAGCATATCCTAAGGTTTATCAAATGTAACCTTAATTTAATGGTTGTTATGCCCCCCAAGATTTTATCTCATTCAGATGCATGGAAACCACTGAGGTTTTCATTGTGAAAAGGGGAAAATGTGCCATTTGGCCTGAAATCTCCCATTTCATGAATTGAACTCATTTATCAATAATTTTTCTCAAAAGAAATGTGACCGACAAAACATTGCCACAAAATTGAGCATGAATTTGTATTGTACAACTGATGCTCGAAACTCAATTTTATTCAATTATCACTGCAAAAACTCCACTTTTTGGATTATTGGTCAAAAACCCAGACTGTTTTTGATTATCCAGCGCAGATCACAATATCAAGAAACACTGTATGGGACATCTGCCATTGGCCTCGACAGGTTTGAGATGGCATATTTTTGGATTTGGATTTTTATTTCTAAAAATTAGAGTTTTTTTCATCCTGCTTTTCCGTCACTTAAATATATATGGGATTTAAAATAAAAAAAAAGATCTGTACAAACTGTATCAATATTTGCAAAAATTAAAATGAAAAGTCGAATTGTATTTTTTTTCAATAAACAGGTTGTTACTTTCTATTTGCAAATTACCCCCATTTTGACATGTGCTCATTCAGTTGGGCTTATTTTAAAAAAGCTACATAAACAATGTCTGGGTAGAGTTTTTCTTGACTCATACATCACTAGAGAGCTGTTAGGGATGACTGTTATGATTTGCAGACAGGAGCTGGGTAACTTAGCAGTATTTATTAAACAAAAAATAGTAACAGACCTTTGCAGGAAAAACACAAGTCCATGAAAAAATGCAGCAAAAACACAAGTCCGAGTACAGGCTGAAATTCAAGGGCAGGCGGCAGACAAAACAGTATAAGGAACAGGCAAAAATGACAGGATGGGCAGAATTCACTCAGAGTCAACATATCAGGCCAAGGTCCGAACCAGGAGATCCAAAAACAGAGCAAGGAGGGGTACAAGGGAGCAGGAACCAGGCAGGGACTAGACAAGGTTTACCGGGGTCTAATAAGGAGCAGGAAAACAGGATTCAGGAGCATGACAGGATATCAGGATTTCAGGAAAATGACAGGAGTTCACAGAACACAAGGCTTGGATTCAGTTTGAACTAATAATCCCACACATGGTGTGGGGGGAACAGGCTTAAAGGAGAATTCAAACTGTGGGGAAAAAAGGTCAGGACAGGCTGAACTTTAATACCCCTCCTTGGTAACTTCTATGATCCGCAATACACATACACAGTGGAATGGTTGATGGATTTATTTGCAGAACACTATACCTTTAAATGACAGTGATACAGGTAGTCTGCCAGCCAGGAGTAACTTCACTGAATTATTGCAGCAAGTGATCTCTGAACTGCTGAGGGGAAGCCCCACTTATGTGGCAGTTGCTTCAAAGCCCTGAGAAGGACTCCCTTTGGCTTTCTGTGCCCTGAGGGTAGGGTTACCACCTAGCCGGTATTTTTGGACAGTTGATCCCAATGTTATTAATAGGAAAAAAAGATAAATATATAGGAAGGCCGGTACTTTTTTCAAGAAAAGGTGGCAACCCTAGCCCTGAGAAGAGCATGCTTTGTGCTTCAGAGCCCTGACAAGGACCCTCTTTCCTTCCGCACCCTAAAGAGAGCCCACTTTTCTGCCACTGGTGTTCGCTAACAACTTTCCCACACAGAAACTCTGGGAACATGCACACTTTACTTTAGGGTTGCCACCTTTTCCTGTGGCTGAATCCGGACAGGTGGCGGGGCCCTGTGAGTCAGTCAGTGACTTAAAGGGGGGCCACATGGGACATAACTGCTCAGTGAGTTTGCAATTGATCCTCAGCATTCAGCTCAGATTCAAAAGGAATAGTTATGACCCATGTGGCCCCCTCAAGTCACTGATTGGTTACTGTCTGTTAACCAATCAGTGGAAACCAAGACAGCTGAAAAGCAGGAAGAAGTGTTCTGGCTATTATGTTAGACATGCAGTCACTCCAGCCTTTATACATGACACTTTTGGCTAACTAACTATATTAGAAACAATTTTTATCTTACACAGGCTATCTATTTACCCAGTTTTTATTTTTACACTGAACAATTCCTTTAAGGGTAGGCAGAATAGGTACATGCCTAGGGCGCGAAGCTGGGGGGGTGGCACTAGGCAAGTACGTTATCTGCCTCCAACCTCTAGTCCGGTCTCCTCATTCCTCACTCTGCCGGCTGTGTGGGACAGTTCGGGTGCGCACGACTAGATGGCACTGCGACTGACAAGATTGCCTAGAAGTCCTGGCGCTGGCCAGTACTAAATGTTCTCCTTATCCAGGGAGGCCTGGATTGTTGGATCTTAAAAAAGATTAGGTTTAGCCTGGGTTAGGCAAAGTTTAAACATGTCCAGGGCTGGACTGGGCCAGCAGGACACTGGGAAAAAATGGTGGGCCCAACCCTGAGCCACTCCCTACTTGCACCTTGAGCTCCCCTACTGGCCTACTGGTGTTGCATCAGCAAGGAGAAAAGGTAAGTGCGGGGTTGCTGGTGTAGGGAGGCTGGGGCAGGGCCAGGATTTTCTAATAGTAAATGCTGGGGTTGTAAAATAAATGGTGGGAATATAGAATTGATGACATGGACTAGTATCTTGATTCATGGAAATCAACTGGATGTGCCTTTGTGCTTAGACCAAAGTACTCAGTGTAAGGCTAAGAGAGTCTTTATAAATTGAGTGATTTTTTTTTTTTTAGAACCAGGGTTAAAGTACACAATTGGGCTTCTGAATGCCACACCAGGTGTAAAGTAAAACAGAGCAGCTGCAAATATGAATCTCTAATCTCAAGTGTGTTATTCTAGCTTTAGACAACAATAATGGCAAATCCCTTTAAATCTTTGATGATAACATTTAGAAGGGGGTTTGACATCAGGATAATTGCTAAAAAAGGGAAGAATATTAGGCTTATAATAATCCCTTGCATCACAAAATAAAACAGGAACTGGAACTTGTATTTTGCTCTCTATTTACCAACTTGCAGCCAGAGGCAAAAACGGGTTTTATGAAAATAGTGGAAGTTGGCTCAGTTTTGTGTACATTAATATTGTATAGCACTGATTCACACCTGTATTAATATAATTCACTGTGGTTCCCATTTACATTCATATGTATTTTGATGGAAAATTAAGGTGGTGCTATAAAGGTGGAGTGCATGTAAAAGAAACACTGGGTTCAAAAGTATACAGTATCTGGAGGACCTGTGAAACCTGGATAAGCAGATTCTTTTTTGTTTCACAGTTCTTCTCTTTCTGCATAATTTGAAATCCTGGCAGGGAATGAGGGACTAACTAAACCAGGGGTGTCTAACCTTTTGGCTTCCCTGGGCCACATTGGAAAAATAAAAATTGTCTGGGGCCACACATGAAATACACAAACACTTTTGATTTGTAAAAGTAAAGAAAATGCACAGAAAGGAACTACAATACGAATTGGATAACCAGACAGCTATACACTGGAATATGGGACACCTGGATATTAACTAGATATAACTAGATATATTATTATATTATTATTACTACTAACTGGGCAATGAACAGAGTTCCCCCTCCTGTCTACTCCTATATCCTTTGCAACATAACATTTCTTCGGGAACCAAGCATCTCCAGCTGGGCCGCATTCATATCCATCCTGGGCCGCATGCAGTCCTCGGGCCGCAGGTTGGACACCCCTGAACTAAACACTGATGTTACAAATTGTAACAACTTCTCAGCATCTTACAGACAACATGCAGAAACTTCATAACCCACAATACATTGCACTGTGACGTTGCTTTCCTTATTGAAATCCCATGTGCAGGGAATTGTGGGGTTTGGAGCATACGGGTCTGGGACAGCCTGTCTGTCTTCTCCCCCGCCATATACCTACTCCAGGTGCATATGCGCACATGTACACACACTTTGGAACACGTACAGCTAAGTAAGGTTTGTATTGCGCCTAGTCCTCAGTGCTTTAGGAAAGTTATGCGGCTCGGCGGGAACCGTGAGCCACGCCTTTGTGGCGGGGCAGAATGAATCGACCGAATCCAAATCCTGCTGAAGAAGGCCGAATCCCAAACCAGATCCCGGATTTGGTGCATCCCTAATACTAACTGTATTTATATTATTAACAGTAAGCAATTACTAAGATGGTTGATAAATACACCCCCAAAGGTCTTATGCCTTCCAGCATTTCAAAAATGTATTTTATTAATTTATGATATTTGATCAGTATATTACAGATATAACACATCATTCATTGCCTCAATGGAGTTTACAATCTCCTCATCACATTCACACACACACAATGGAATATTAAGTCCAGAGCTAATTAAACTGCCTGAGCTCATGCTACCCACTGAGCCACTGTGAGAAATATAGAAGTTTAGGTGTCCATGGTATCAGTGACGTAACTGCCTGAGATCCTGGGAACATTGCTGGGTTCTGCTGTATATTTTGCTGTTCCTTGTAAAGAAGCCAGCAGGCACTCAGATGGGGGAGTAGCATGGAATGAGGCTTCAGAAAAGAAACCACAAGCCAGCCCCTTCCCAAGCTATGCCACTGCTATGTTCATGGCCCTGGCGTTACAATATTAGCAGTAGTGGCAGTGGGCCTCTTTTATGAACTCCATCAGCAGATGGGCTACAGCCCTTAGTGCCAAAATCATGCCCCTTAGAACCCACCCACTGGTCCCAATAACCTTCAACAGGGAAAAGGTCAAAGTTATTTTAGTGCAGAAAAAGCAGAGTTGTTTCACATGTAACTCAGTTAACCCACATATGCTCAGATATTGTGCTAAGTACAAAAGTACTTCCACTAAACAATCAATTTTATTGTAGTGTTTTTATAGAATAAATTACAGACATGGAAGCAGTATTATAATTCTGATAAAAAATATATATATCATGCAGAAGTGCAGGTACCAATACTGGCCTAGCCACAAGCCAGCAATATACTTTCAAACAAAAATGGATTATTGTGCTTCAAACGGGGTATTCCCAACTTTTATTGCCAGGTGCTTCAGACACTGCACGCCCGATCAAAAGTTTCCAGATCCAAATGTCCCTTCCTCATTTTTGCTTGAAATTATAGTTATGATAAAATTCATCTACTTTTAAAAGAAGAATGGCACCTGTCTATGTAACACTATTTTGGATGCTGGGCTTGTACCTACTTTAGATACACTGATCCTAGTACACTATCAAGTAGTTCCCTGTATGACTAGTGGCAACTGCAACTAGAGCAGACATTACATACAACTCTCTCAGATGGGCTCTCACTGTAGGATTTGAGGAAGGAATCCAAACTTCTCACACACACTTCACGTCTACATCTATCACTAATTTGAATCTGGGGCATTTCATTTCGCTGAATTTCTCAGGAAATTCACAAAATGCCGCCGGTGTCTCATTTTGGACGTGGGCTTCCGTTTTTGGAATTTTCATCATCCGATTTTTTGGAATTTAGTGGCAAATCGCGGGAATTCGATGCGAATTCGCACCAGGCAGATAAATTCTCCCATCACTACCTATCACCAGTTAACTTTATTTGTTTTGACTCTACCTCAGACCACTTTCAAAATACTGATAGATCTCACAAAATGTTACTTTAGGCTGATACCCAGTAAATTCAGTGCAGTTTACAGTTTACTTCCCTGATGGCACGGGCAAAGGCAGAGGATAATGTAAAGACTGAGGTAGTACTTATTCTGGAGGTGCTCATTCCCCACAATACAAGGCCCTCATTGTGGGAAGTGTCTATCCATGAGTTCACCCACTTGTTATGCCACCTATGGTGGCAGGTGACAAATCCCTATGGTGGTATGTGACTTCTCTCCTCAGTGGAGCCACTTGCTGCTTTGCTAACTCTCTCACACTAGAGTGATTTACAGCAGGACCTAGTCTTCACATAAACCAATCCTATATTACACATCTTCTCCTAAAGAGATCTCATGCCTCTGTTTAGCACCATCTACCATGTTTTGGAGGCCTGAATATTATAACTGCATTCAGGCCTGGACTGGCAATCTGTGGGTTCTGGCAAATGGGGCTGCTGTACAGTGCCATAGAAACAGCATCGGACCGGGGGTTCCAATGCAGACTCAGGGGCCCCACACCATCCCCCCAGTCGCAAAATTCCCTTCTGCAACGCCATCCCAGCCACAAACCCCACCCCAAACATGTGTGCATTTTTGTTACTCGGTGACAGTACAGGGAGCAGGTCTGGGCCCATTGGCCCAGACTGACCCTGCATAGAAAGTTACTATTTAGTGGGCTGGTTGGGGACTGTTTTCACTTCTGTGGGAAATTTTGACTCCTAGCCCAGACCTGGCTGCATTTCCCCACTAAAACAGACAAGTATTAAATCCTCTTCTTTCACTGAAGTACATGTAGATGCATTTCGTTGACTGTGATTTGCAGACTGTGCTGCCCCATCTCCAGCCATGAAGAATTCACGGTAATTTATGTATTTTTCAGATGTCTAACACTAAGATGTCTGCAATGCATCTGTTTCGGTCCAGTATCTGGAGTTAATGCCTATAAACTAGAGACAGGGTTCAGCAGCTTCAGAACAGTATGTTGCATTTTTTTTTAAATATAAGGCAGCATAAAGTACAAAACTAGACCTGCTGTGTAGTGATGGGCATATTTATTAGCCTGGCTCAAATTCACTGTGAATTTGCGGCGAATTCCCGCAATTCGCCACCAGCAAATAAATTCACGAAACACAGACAAAAATGTGCCTGGTGAAAATTAGCCGGTGTCCGGTTTTACCGACGCCGGCAATTTTTTTTTATTATTCTTTGGACGTCAGCGCGAATGTGCACCAGCATCCAAAAACGGATGTCCGCGTCAAAACAAGACACTGGTGGCATTTTCGCAAATCTTTCATCGTTTTGTGAATTTCGCAAAAAAAAACGAAACGCCCCAGATTCCGCGCCGCATGTGCATTGGTGCTTTTTGACTTAAATAGGTGGCGGACAGGGAGA
>CM044433.1:44591619-44612758 GCA_024363595.1 Xenopus borealis | reverse complement strand
GATTAAACATGTTTAGGTTGTACTGGTCACGTTGTTAATATGTGTTTGATTTTGGCTTTGATTGGTGCACTTTAAGCTGTCATTTTTCTTAGATATTTCAAATGGACAAGACCTTAGTGATGACTATTCTAGGTTTGTGAAAAAGCTTAAATTGGTCACTTTTCTATGGTAATCAATAAGGCATCTTTCTGCATCATAGTTAAGAAAGTAAAATGAAGATTCCTCTTGAGTTTTCAGTGGCCATTAAAACATTTTATCTACAACTGGATTTTATGTAACTTAGAGAAACATTTTTATCAGCTGCTTTTTCTCATAGCCACTCTAATGCTTACATTTGCTCCCATATTTTTTTTAGAATTATCCATTACCAGCCATGAATATTTCCCTTATCATATGAATGGCTGAAAAGTATTCAGTGCACACCGGCTTCTTGAGGAAGTGAATAGTAAGGTCACAAAACATGTCAAGCCAAGCTCCCCCCTGACTGCAGCATCCATGTGTAGTTATGCCATGATTTTAACTTTATATTTCAATAAATTTGGCTTTTTAATCATCACACTCATCTTACATAGCCAGTTAAAACGACAGGCTGAAAGTGTGCATTGAATACTTTTCCTTTGCCGGATAGCATGGGATTATTTACTCCCTCTCTCCATGATTTATGTTCCCTTTCAATGTTACTTTCTCCATATGAATGACCGACTGACTGACTGACTGACTGACTATCTCCTTTGTAGTTTGTCAAGCTGTATGTCTGTTGTGTATATTCACCTTTCCTTCTACACCTTGTTCATTCCTTGGGTACCAGGCAGGTCTTTAGAATCCAATAGAACACTCTTTATTTTTGAAGAAGGGGAAACTAAGCACTTCTGCAAGGAATAAACAGGAAGAGACAGAGCAGGAGTCTGGTGTCAGCAGCGCAGTCTTAAGTGTCACTTAGGCAACTGGGGGGTCACCATGAAACCAAAAAAAAAATCGCATTGCAGTTCCTTATTCATGAGTCAGGTTTCACAACTGTGGTTGCGCTTCAGCAGCTTTCTCAGCTATTTCAGGAAACACCCACCCACTGTTGCACCAAACCACTATGGTATAGGTGATATTTTTGTTGTTATTTTTTAATACTTTTAGTACTTCCATAGCCCAGATCTATACAGGAAATGAATGTGTAAGCACTATGCTGATTCCTTGAACGCAAGCTTCCCAGCAGCTTAACAATATAAATAATAATGTACAAAGTATAAATAACTTTTGATAGATTAAAAAACAATTAATCAGTGTTTTATCGCTTCCCGACAGCTAGCATAATGTTTTTGTAATAAATACTCTATATTCATGCCATTCATCTTTGCCCAACAAAACATGAATAGGGGCCGATGTACTAAATTCACGTGAAATATTCGAAGTTCGATCGAAGTTCGAACATAGGATTTCTTTGTTTGGTCGAATATGTGAATTTTGGCATATTCGATCATCGAATAGGGAATGGTCGAACGATCGAATACATAAGAATAGAGTCGAATGAACGAATATTCAATCATTCGATCATTCGACCAGCGAAGGATTTTATTTTAAAAGTTTCTTCGATTGCCTACTTCGGCAGATTGGACCTACCGAATTGCAATAGAAGCCTATGGGAGCATTCCCATAGGCTTCTGAGACTAAGTCCTGATCGAATAGGATTCCTACGATCGAAGTGTTCGATCGTACGAATCATTCGAACGATCGAATGATTTCTTTGTTCAGTCGAATGATTTATTCGACCGATGGAATAGGTTTGTATTCGATCGTCGAATGATCGAATATCGAATAAAAGGTAGCCTAGAACTATTCGATTAACATTCGAAAATCGAATGCTAATCGAATATCGAATAGAAACTAATTATTTTTGGGGAATAATAGTAAATTTGCCCCATAGTGTTGGTTAAAATGTTTCTGCACAATTTAGAAGTTGCCATACCCTGTATAGGGTTCCCATCAGTCCCTGATTTAGAAAGATAGACCCCTTTTCACAACCTTTGCCCCTAGGATAATGAATCCCCACCTAAAGCTATTGGTTCAAGATTGTCCCTGTTTTTTGGCTTAACAAACTCACAGGTAGGTGTTCCTGGATTTCACTTTGAAAATCTGCTAACCTTACTGTACCAAGGTAAAGCATTAAAGGGGTGGTTCACCTTTGAGTTAACTTTTAGTATAATGTAGAGAGTGATATTCTGAGACAATTTGCAATTGGTTTTCATTTTTTATTATTTGTGGTTTTGAGTTATTCAGCTTTTTATTCAGCAGCTCTCTAGTTTGCAGTGTCAGCAATTTGGTTTCTAGGGTACAGATTACCCTAGCAACCCTGCATTGATTTGAATAAGAGACTGAAATATTAATAAGAGAGGGACTGAATAGAATAAGTAATAAAAAGTGTCAATAACCAAACATTTTTAGCCTTACAAAACATTTGTTTTTAGATGGTGTCAGTGACCCCCATTTGAAAGCTGCAAAGAAACAGAAGAAAATTGCAAATCATTAAAAAACTATGAAAAATAAATAATGAAGACCAATTGAAAAGTTTCTTAGAATTGGCCCTTCTACAACATAAAAGTTAATTTGAAGGTGAACCACCCCTTTAATTAAATTAGATTACAGAGAGGGAAAGATAAGAAATATGAACTAATAAATAGTTATGGGCGAATTTATTCGCCTGGGGCAAATTTGCTGTGAATTCCACTGATTCGCCACTGGTGAATTAATTCACAAAAAAACATGAAAAATTTGCCTGCGTCCCGGTTTGGACGCAGGTGTCCATTTTTGGTCGAGGGGTCAGTTTTTTCCATTCCGGCAATGTGCGCCGCATCCAAAACGAGACGCTGGTGGAGTTTTGCAAATTTTTCGTTGTTTCATGAATTTTTCGCCAGAACGCCCCAGATTCACCCATCACTTCTATTAAGCAAACCGCACAAACAATATTCAGGTATAGGACCTATGCTCCAGAATGCTCGGGATCTGAGGTTTTCCAGATAACAGATCTTTCCGTAATTTGTATCTTCATACGTCTACTTAAAATGAATTTAAACAAACCATTCACATAAATCCAAAAGGATTGCTTTGGTTCCAATAAGGATTAATTATATCTCAGTTTGGATGAAGTAGAAGGTAATGCTTTAATTTTACAGAGAAAAGGGAAATACTCTTATAAAATTCTAAATATCTGGATAAAATTGAGTCTATTGAAGACATACTTTCTGTTATTCTGAGCTTTCTGTATAACGGGTTTCTGGATATACCTGTAGTGCATGCAGGTTTTTAAGAGTTTGTACCATAAATACTAAAATCCATTTCTGAACTACAGAGGCCAGCAACATATCATTAAGGGTTAAAGGGGCAATATACCCCTTTTTAACATGGGTCCAAAGGATAGAGTTCAGGATGAACTTTTTGCCTTTTGTTTTCACAAATATCCACCAAGATAATTATATACCTGACAAGGACCAAACATAGAGGCCCATTTATTAAAGGTTGACTTTTTGTGATTGAAACAGGCTGTCTGCAAGTTTGGATATATGGCTCTGAACCATTAGGCTATATCTGTGCTATAGCGGTTCTAGATGCATAGTTGGTCCAAGGGATAAATTGCTTTAAAAGGGCTTTTTGGCTCCTTTTGGTCTTTCTCCCCCTAACCAGCTTCCATTTTCCTTTATGGAAAAAAAACAAAATCTGAATGTTATTAAACAGGTCCAACCGAGTTGCTTAAATTTTTCTGAAGAAATAACAAATAACATAGATTTTTGGGATTAAAGGACCAGTAACAGCAAAAATTGTAATTGTTTTAAAGTTATAACAATATAATGCAGTGGTAAGACTGCAGTGTTTGCTTTAGAAGCACTACTATTGTTTATATAAATAAGCTGTTGTGTAGCCATGGGGGCAGCCATTCAAAGGAGAAAAGGCTCAAGTTACACAACAGATAGCAGATAAACTCTGTAGGATATAATGTTATCTGTTATCCATTAATTATCCTGTTCCATTTAGCCGTTTCAATTTCTGCCATTGCTATTCAGCAGCTTGTTTATATGAACTATAGTAGTGTTTCTGAAGCAACCAGATCAGTTTTAACAGTGCAGGGCAACACTACATGATATTTTCTTTACTTTAAAACACTTTAATTTTTTGGTGTTACTGTTCCTTTAAAATAATAGGCAAGAATTATGTTCAGCCCTATTCAGTACCTTCAGTGAGAAAAGGTGGTAGACTGCCCCTTTAGAGGACAAAGAAACAGTCATTGCAGGTTACCAATTGACACTAGTTAGTTATATCCTAACCCTAGCAGTTGTCTTCTTCTAAAAGTGATCCAGTCTGGAGTGCTTTCACTTAGAGCAATCTGCCACAAACTTGCTTCAGGGTATGAATCCCATAATGATGTGGCTGGCAGCTATAGTCCAACATTGGAGTTATCCTGAAGACCTAAACATCACTAGGTATACCCTTCTGATGTCCAGGGTTGTATTTAGGTCCGATGCTGCACTTAGGGTTGCCACCCAGCCGGTATTTTACCGGCCTAGCCGGTAAAACACCAGCCAAGGCCGGGGCCGGTATTACAAATTTACCGGCAATGTAGCTGCCGGTAAATTTGTAATACCCCTTAAAAATGGCCCTTGCCTTGCATTAAATCTAATAAAAACTTACCTTTCTTGCGTCTTCACCCGATCGCTCGCGTGGCTCCGCCCCCTTTGACGTCACAGAACGCCCCCTTTGACGGCACGGAATGCCCCCTTTTGGCCACGCCCCCCGCAGGCCGGTACGAAAATTTTAAAAAGGTGGCAACCCTAGCTGCACTAGGCATCAGATCTAAACACGCCCCCTACGTCGCGGAAGTGACATCAGCTGTGCACGTGACGTCACTTCCGCTCACCAAGCTTGCCTCTATAGCAGAATCGAATCACTTCAGCGCTGACTCTGCCCCTCTACCCCTCACCCCACCCAGCTCCATCACTGGATTCAATAGGAAATCCATCGCGGGGGGGAATTAAAAAAAAAAAATTAAAATGCAGCACTAGTTAAGGCACCCGAGGGCCGGCTCCACAAACCTGCCACCCTAGTACAGGCCCTCGGGTGCCTGAATACGGCCCAGTTGATGTCTGATTACAGGGTTAGATTGGAATTCAAAACTGACCAGTATATCTTTTCGTGTTAACTAACTGCAATATGAATGAAATAGCTTGGTAGGGATCATTCTGACTGGAGCATCCTTTTGTAGCCATTACAGGTATGAGATCCATTATCCAGAATGCTCTGGACTTGGGGTTTTCCAAATAGCAGGCCTTTCCATAATATGGGTCTTCATAATATCTTAAGGAGCAGAATTACTAAGTGGCGAGAATTTACCAGCATCTGCTTTGCACCCATCGCAACTAGTGATGGGCGGATCTACCCCGTTTCGCTTTGCCGTAAAATTTTGCGAATTTCCAGCGAACACGTTTTTTCAGGGAATTTCTGCCAGGCAAATTTTTGCTGGCGTTTCGCGAATTTATTCGCCGGTGGCGAATCGCGGGAATTAACTGTGAATTCGCCCCTGGCGAATAAATTCACCCATCACTAATCGCAACACTTCACCAGACAACTCTAATTTACTAAAATGCAGAGTTTCGTCCTGGGCGCTGGACGCTGGTGAAATTTTGCCTAGCGCAAATTCACTAGAGGTCTTGCATATCGCGGGAAGTTTAAAGTTGAATGGACGCCTTTCTGTTATATGTTGCCATAAATACATTACATTTCCACTGTTAATTACACATGTCCAGGAAACAGCGCCGTAACTACCAGGGAGCAGGGGGTGCAATTACACCAGGGCCTGCATCCTTTAGGGGCCTGCTGGAGAGGCTAGGAGAACTCCAATGTGTAATTCATACAGGGAGAACCCGATAGGCGGGCACGGGTGCCAATACTGAACCAGGGCCCACCAGTGAGTAGTTACGCCACTGCCAGGAAACCTTAATAATGACATCAGAGTTCTTATAATGCCCTAGACATGAGCCCACTGTATAGTAAATGTTCTATATGTTAGAAAATGTATGGGGGAAACTGGTTGCCCAAAAATTTCTTTTGCAGCCCATCACCCTGAAAAAAAGAAAAGACGCCAGAGTTTTTTGATCTTTGATGCTTTTCCCACTCACAGAATATGATTAGTGATGGGCGAAACGGGCGCGTTTCGCTTCACCGAAAAAATTTTCGGCGATTCGCGAAACGAGTCGCACGACGTTTTTGACGCGTGCCGCGTCAAACGCGACACGCCGCGTCAGAAGCGACGCGTCGCTTTTGGCGCGTGTCGCATCGTTTTCGCCGCATCGCGTCAAAAACGACGCGCGACTCATTTTTGCGCTGCGAATTTGCCCCTGGCGAATAAATTCGCCCATCACTAAATATGATGTAAAGTGACAGAAGACTGAGGATGTTCTATGCACGCCATTGCACTTCACCTGGTCTGAGCTGACAAAGTCAAGTCTGGCAAAAGAAGTAACGTTCAGTAAAATCCACATTCTAGTGCAAGTGAATTTTCAGGCGTAACTTCCATTTGCCAGAGCAAAAAGCCGGCCAGGTTGCCAATGGCGCTTGCCTGGTGTGGCCTGGCTCTGCCTGCTCCCATAGGTAAATTGGTGATATCCCTGCAGGCAGTAATGCTGGCAAATTGACGCTAGCGCTAGTGACTTCACCTTTTAGTAAATCTGCCCCATGGTTTATTAGAAAATCATTTAAAGGAGAACTAAACCCTAAAAATGAATATGTTTACAAATGCAATATTTTATATAATGAATGTATTGTATTGCACCAGCCTAAAGTTTCAACTCATTAATAGCAGCAATGATCCAGGACTTCAAACTTGTCAGGGGGTCTCAGTGGGCTCTGAGCAGCTGTTTAAAAGTTAAGTTTAGGGGGTTGTCACAAATTATACAGCAGAAAATGAGGTTTGTCTGTAATATAAGCTGATGCTATAGGGCTGATTATTACATTCTTATGCTAGTTGCACTGGTTTCTGTGCTGCCATGTAGTAATTATCTGTATTAATTACTATATTGTGAGTGGGTCCCTAAGCTCAGTAAGTGACAGCAGTACAGAGCATGTGAATCCATGAATCAGCAGAAAAGAATATGGGGAACTACTGGGGCATCTTTGGATACACAAGTCTTCCCTGCTAAGGGACTGTGGTGGTTGCCTGGGGTTGGTACAGAAGCACAAAACATAATGCAAAACATTTCTAGCCTATTTCTTTAACTTTCCTTGTCCTTTAAACATTACATAAATCCAATAGGCTGGTTTGAATTCCAATAAAAATTAATTATATCTTAGCTTGGAAAATTATGACCTTTCCATAATTCAGAGCTTTCTGGAAAATGGGTTTCTGGATAATGAATCAAACGTTTTATAGAGGGCGCTTTCCCTTTCAAAAACATTTAACCAGATTTAATTACAGAATAAAATGGACACAATCACAGGGCCAGAACAAGGGGTAGGCAGAGTAGGCACGTGGCTAGGGCACATAGCAGAGGTGCACCTGGCACGCACCTTCTCTGTCTCCTCTACCCCCTAGTTCAGACGATCTGGCTGGTGTGTAGGGTCTGCAGCCCATATTTTTTGCATGTCTTTCTGGTGCATGCGTGCTGGCGTCTTTTTGGTGCATGCGTGCTGGCGTCTTTTCAGCTGATGTGTGACGGCATCTTTTCGGCGCATGTGCACATTGTTGGCCGCTGAGCCTGGCCAGGCTGCCTAGAGCGCCAAGCTGGGTTGGCCCCGTGCTGACAGTATGGGTAAAGGATCAGTTATCCAGAAACCCATTATACAGAAAGCTCCAAATTACAGAAAGGCCGTCTCCCATAGACTCCATTTTATCCAAATAATCCATATTTTTAAAAAATGATTTCCTTTTTCTCTGTAATAATAAAACATTACCTTGTACCAAATTAAGATGTAATTAATCCTCACTGGAAGCAAAACCTGCCTACTGGGTTTATTTAATGTTTACATGAATTTCTAGTAGACTTAAGGTATCAAATTACAGAAATATCCATTATCCAGAAAACCTCAGGTCCCGAGCATTTTGGATAACAGGTCCCATGCCTGTAGAATGACTCATTTGTTTCTTACTTTAGAGAAAGGATTGAGCATGATAACAGGGGATGTACTGTAGTGATGAATGGCACCACACAATAGATATTAAGCAGCATATTAAATCAGAGACTGACTCACCGTGGATGCCATTACAGAAATCAATGTGAGTCCACAAATTATGACATACACAAATCCTGTCTTTGGCATCTGTTTACAAAAATTCCCTATAAAATTCCATATAACTCATTATTGCTGCAAAGTCAGCTTAAAACAGTGACCATGTTTATTAAGCTAAGATGCATCTAAAATGTTACACAATAGTTGGAGTTAGTTACACAAATGTAAGAGCTAATGTCAGAATTCATTTTGACAAGTTGAGAGTTTTGAAGTTTTCATTTAGGGAAACTCCATTTTCTGCTATAACTCTTGCAGTTTTTTGGCAAAGAAACCCTGACTTAGGGGCATGTTTACTAAGATTGGAGATAAATATCTGGAGAGATTTCTGGAGATGTTGCCCATAGCGGCCAATCAGATCTTTTCTAACTTATAGGTGGCTGTTTAAATCTAATTGCTGATTGGTTGCTATGGGCAACATCTCCAGAAATCTCTCAGATATTTATCTCCAATCTTAGTAAACATACCCCTTAGGGATGCACCGAATCCAGGATTCGGTTCAGTATTCGGCCAGGATTTGGGCATTTTCAGCAGGATTCGTATTCGGCCTGGCCAAATCGAATCCAAAAAATATGTGACTTTTCATCATTAAAAAAAATAATTTTTTTTGCTGCGCACAAAGTGCATAGCACGCTTTTACCTTCCCGCTTGCTGATTTGCATATGCAAATTAGGGTTCGAATTCAGTTCAGTATTTGGCTGAGTCTTTCTCAACTGATTCGGGGGTTCCGCCGAATCCAAAATAGTGGATTTGGTGCATCCCTACAGCTGTCTTCTTCTACATTGATTCTAAAGTCAGAACTACATGGCACAGAAATAAACGGGGCAGACAGATATTGCTTTTAACGGCAGTTATTAGCAAAATAACGTTAAAACAATTTAAACCTTATGTAGTTAATGTATATTGGATAGTTGTTTAGAATGACACTTTTATTGGGAAACATTTAATTTTTTAATTTGCACCCCCTTTAGTACTATGAATGCTCTCAGATGCTGCTTTTGGACCCCAGCTGGTCAAGAACAAAAATCATGTAGATATACTCATTTGCATAATACATCCACCCCACACACTTCATTTATAATGGAGGAGGCTTTATATATATTCTATTAAACCAGCCCAAAAGCATCCAGGGTCTATAAAGTGTAAGAGCCCAACTAAAATTGTTCTTTTAAAACACAGACCTATTTACCATATATATTTATTACTTTGTTGTAATTTTTAAATTATTCATTCCACTAATCTTGGTTCTGCAGAATGAACCATGCCAAATAGACAAAACAATTTATGGTACACATATATCTGATATTTGTTGAGCCCACAGAGACCAAAAGGATTTCAACCTGGACCTGACATCATTGAGCATACAGCATCCAGTAGTCTTCAATGATAAGATTGATCATCAATAAAAAGATAATATGTTGGAGGTGAAGTTGAAAAGGCTTATTATCACATAACAATGGTGTAGCCAGGTGGAGTTACAGGAAATATATTTCCCTTCATTATATATTAGCAACTGTAGGGACCTGCCAAAGCTGTCAGAATGCACCTCTCTATTTCAAATTGTACTGTACACATATATATGAACATAAATGCATTCTGAATCCCCTTGTCAGATCCATTATATCCCCTTATGGAAATATGGATTATATCTTCACAATTTGCTATGGTCCCAGCATGATATGGTCAGAGGTTTTAATAACTCACTGTGTCCTGATTTAAAATTACAAGTAAAGTCAATTTTCTTGACTTAAATTGGAAAAACCCATCTTATTTACCCAAACTGACTGAATGAAAATATATATTTGAAGTGTTTTCAACCAATTCATGTGGGATAGTTTCTCTCACATGCTCAGTATGGAGAACAAATAAAACGTGATATAAATTGAGTCTGGTTCAGAAGAGCGATATATTGAACTAAATGCAATGTAGAACAGCCCTTCAGAAGGAGTAAGGACAAATATAAAGGATATAGAGGGTTCAGTCCCAGAAATTCAACCACATAGCAGTCAAGAAAACACAATAGCAACAGCAAGGTAATCTGGGTTGTTATCCCTTGAAAATATAC
Organism: Xenopus borealis; assembly: GCA_024363595.1. Classification (NCBI taxonomy): domain Eukaryota; kingdom Metazoa; phylum Chordata; class Amphibia; order Anura; family Pipidae; genus Xenopus; species Xenopus borealis. The sequence continues at coordinate 44,602,434 of CM044433.1, read as the reverse complement.
AGCAATTAAATTAACTTTAAATTAGCTTTTAGTAGAGTAATATTCTGAAACAAATTGTAATTCTTATACAGTTTTTTATTTGTGGGTTTGAGCTTTTTAATTTTTTTCATTCAGAAGCTTCAGTTTGCAGTTTCAGCAATGTGGTTGCTAGGGTCCAAATGACCCAGGCAACCATGCATTGATTTAAATATGAATAGAAGAGGGTGTGAATAGAAATATGAGCACGGCACAGTAGCAATAACAATACATTTGCAGCGTTACAGAGCATTTGTTTTTAGATGGGGTCAGTGACCCCCATTTGAAAGTCAAAAAACGAAGGCAAAAGCAAATCCTTTAAAAAAAAATAAATAAAAATAAATGAAAGTCAACTGAAAAGTTGATTAGAATTAGCCACTGTAATAAAATTTGCTATGAGAACAAATATGCAAATAAAATAAATTGAAATGTAACAGTCTTCATTAGGCTTTTATTGCATTGTGAATCTTAATTGCACTTTGCAAACCTTTAACTCCAGCTTGAAGGTGGTGTAAACTTTTAACGCAAACTATAAAAACTCACAATCACGTTGTTACCGTCGTTGTGAGGAACAAAGTTTTCAGAGGCAAAATTGTTCACCCCGCAAACATTTATTCGCATTGCGGACAATTTTTGCATTAGCGACTAATATTCCATTGCCCCCTAAATGTCAACCACCCATTTAAACAATATGATCACAGGAAAATCTTACTCATGAGACTTTCCTTTCTATTGTAAAAATCTCCCTCTATGGGAATAATACAGAGTTTAAGAGAAACCTAAATGTGACTCAATCCATGCTGTAAATGATGTATAGTATTAACGTTTCCTTTCATTGCTATGAACTTCATGGCCGTACCAATTGGATCACAACACAACATGCTTCTCTATAACAAGAGGAAATTTCTTCCACATGCATTATGAGTCAAGAAGGTTGATTTTCCTGTAATTCAACATGAACATTCCCCCACATTATTTAGAGAATTATATATCCTTGCACACTTAAAGGAAAACTATACCCTCGGACAATGTATGTCTCTATAAAAATTAGGGATGCATCTAATCAACTATTTTGGATTGGGATCAACCCCCGAATCCTTCATGAAAGATTCCGCTGAAAACCTACTGAATCCTAATTTGCATATACAAATTAGGGACATAAAGGAAAAAAAATTTTTTCTTCCTTACTTTGTGACAAAAAAATCAAATGATTTCCTTTCCCATCCCTAAATTGTATATACAAATTAGGATTCGGATTTGGTTCGGCCAAGTGTAAGGATTCAGCTGAATCTGAATCCTGTTGAAAAAGGCCAAATCCTAGCCGTATGCCATACCGAATTCTGGATTCGGTGCATCCCTAATAAAAATATATTGCATAAAAGAGCTCATATGTAAAATCCTGCTTCATATAAATAAACCATTTTCATAATAATATACTTTTTCAGCAGTATGTTCCTTTGGGTAATCATAAATAGAAAAAAAACAAGGCCCACCTCCCTGGGATCGTATGATCCACGGTGCACACAAACACACCAAGCAAACTATAAATGTTAGGTCACATGAGCCAATTAACAGACAGAACCAAGTAACAGACAGTCTTTTGCTTCCAAACTTTTTCCTGTTACAGTTAGCGTTGTAGTATTTCTGGTCAGGTGATCTCTGAGGCAGCACACAGACCATCATGAAGTGGAGGTTCAAGGCAACAGATTTAAAAGGGCAATATTTACTTAAATATATATTCTAGTTTGGTAAGAGACTTTAATATGCCACTTTATTTGATATAAACTATCTGTTGCTTAAGTATTCATTTTTGGGGTATAGTTTTCTTTTAATCATCATATAGAGATGCATACATCTCTGGTGGTAACCAGAAAAACTTGCAGAGAAGGTCCATGCCATGATTCAAAGCTTCAAGGGAGGCCTTTGATCAAAAAAATGGTAGCAAATATAATTGCTAATGATGGGCGAATCTCCCCCGTTTCGCTTCGCCGAAAAATTGGCGAATAAATTAGCGAAACGAGTCGCGTCGTTTTCAACGCCCGTCGCTTACGACGCGCATTGCGTCATTTTCGTCGCGTCAAAACTACGCGCGACTCGTTTTTTTGGGGCGAATTTTTTTTGGCAAATTTTCTCTGGCATTTCGCAAATTTATTCGCCAGCGGCGAATCGCGCGAATTCGCCTCTGCCGAATAAATTCGCCCATCACTAATAATTGCTATTACATTTGATTCACCGCTGCGCCTGACTATGAGTACCAATGAAAGCATAAAGCAATAAGCAGCTCGCCAGTCAATACTGGAATCTTGCCTGGAGGCAAAATGGCTATTGCACACTTTTTCTTCACAAGTATTTAAATTACAAATAAGGCTTTGTGAAAAGCAGTGTTTATAAGTTGGGAGTGATATATGGGGAATTTGCAATGCAGCAACTCTAAGATCACTACTACATTATTTCAGTGAGACATGTATTCTGATCTAAGTTCGCCCAGAAGAAGTTACTCATAGCAACCATGTAGCATGTAGCATCAGCAGGTAGCATTTACTGGCCAACCATTTAAAAAAAAGCATCTTATTGGTTACTATGGATTACTGCTCCTAGACAAACTTAATGCATTTGATTAGTGATGGGCGAATCTCCTGCAATTCGCTTTGCCTAAAGATTCGCGAATTTCTAGAGAAATTCGCGAATCGGCGAAAAATTCATGAAATGAGTCGTGGGACGCTTTTGACGCGCATCGCGTCAACTTTGACGCGCGTCGCGTCGTTTACGACGCGTCACGTCATTTTCGGTGCGCGTCGCGCGACTCGTTTTTTTTGCCGAAATTTCGCTGGTGATTCGCGGGAATTCGCCGCGAATTCGGCCCTGGCGAATAAATTCGCCCATCACTACATTTGATTACATATGGGGTATATGTTCAGGTACTGGGTTGAGTGCAATTTGCTTTTCTCCTTACTCAATGCATTGTAACCCCTTTGTGGCCACCCACCTGTGCCAAAGGTTATACATCACATATGTCTTACCAACTTTAGGTTTGCTAAGTGAAAGGGTACTGGAAATTACCTCTATGGCAGTGCCTCCACCTAATGGTATCCGGGAATATACCTGCGGGTGGTTCCATTAGGAAAAACAATCAACACACAGTTTGTAGTATAACAAATAAACCTTCTATAAGTAGAAAGTGCAAATTGAATATGCATTCACATAACAATGACCCACTACCTTGGGGAACCTGGTGCAGTCCAATCCTGACACCTCCCTGTCAGGCAAGTTCCACACTCCACTCCTGGTGGACAAAGAGTCTCAGTCCCTTTTCCCCAAAGAGCTTTTACTTTTCCCTGGAAGCACTGCCTGTTCAAATACCTCCACGGCTGGACAGAGGTAATTTGCTCCAATGTGGCAGGCACCTAAGCAATACCTGTATCTGTACAGGGTCACACGCTGGATCCTTTTTTCTCTACCCTCATTTGGGTACAACTCACCCGGGGATTCACTCAGATGGGCAGGCTCATCCAGAGCTGGAACAGGCATTCACAGTGATGAAATCCATTCATCGACGCATCATTTGAAGCACACGCAGCTTGCTTTATCCTCATGGCATAGTTTTCCTCTGCTTAGTACAGTTTCCAGCACTCTCCATAGTGCAAGTACATGAAATCCTCCTCTGCTGAACTACAGTTCACAGCACTCTCCATAGTGTGTAGTGCATAGTGCATCCTCTGCTGAACTACAGTTCCAAGTACTCTCTATAGTGCGAGTACACAAAGTCCTCCTCTGCTGAACTACAGTTCCCAGCACTCTCCATAGTGTATAGTTGAGCTCAAGGCCCTCCTGATCTAGCTCCCAGGCTTGGCTCTTGCACCCCAAGCTTCCATGGGCCTCCTCCAGCTTTGCCCCTAGATCTTGCAGCCAGTAATTTTTCACTCTGTCCCCAATGAAGAAGAAAGCAGCAATGGCTGTGTGAGCACATGGCTCTATTTATATCAAATAGTTACGCAGCAGCGACACCTTGTGACAGCCCCCAGTATCTGCCAGAAAACACTGCATGGGACAAGGGCTCCTGCCCCTCCCTTCACTCTAAGTTCAACCTGTAGCTGGACAGGCAGGGGATTTCCAATCATGTGGTTTCACAGGAACATAGCTCACACCTCTAACTCCCTGCCTCACTGCGCATGCACTCAGGAACAACAAGGTGATACAGAATATCTGGGGAATGACCAGAAAGTTTTGGCAAGACAAGGACCCAGACAAGAGGTAAGCAACACAAGAGGTAAGTTACGGAAAGCATATTAGGACATCCTTGCGAAAAAGCGCTGTCCTATATGCGCACTCGTAAGGCTGTTGAATGCGGCGTCCTATGTTTTTATACTCAACCGTCCTAAGAATTAGGGATGCACCGAATCCACTAGTTAGGAGGAGGGAGGGCTGAGTTAGGATGGCTGACTATTGAGGTGGGAGGGCTGAGTTGCGAGGAGGGAGGGCTAAGTTAGGAGGAGGGAGGGCTGAGTTTAGATGGCTGACTATTGAGGTGGGAGGGCTGAGTTGCGAGGAGGGAGGGCTGAATTAGGAGGAGGGAGGGCTGAGTTGCGGGAGGGAGGGGTGACGACACAAGACGGAGGAGCGAGGACCGATCCCTTACTAAAGATTCTTAAGACGGGTGAATATAAAAACATAGGACGCCGCATTCAACAGTCTTACGAGTGCGCATATAGGACTGCGGTTTTTAGCAAGGATGTCCTAATATGCGTTCCGTAGTAAGTGTCCAGTGCCTACCTCCCTCTTGAATTGTGCCTCTTTAGGCTTCTGTCCCTTCTGATAAGAAATATACTGTATATACTATATGTAAATGTCCTTATTCATTAAATTATTCTACCTTTCCATTCAATATGATTAATGAACCACACTGCTCCACTCATCTTACAACTTGCACAAGGGGCTTACATTAACACCTGGGTTATGTTTTACAATTGACAACATTTTTATTGGCCCAGTGATTTCTCATCTTTATAGTCTCTGAATGTTGCCTGCACAAAACCCATCTGCATATATTAAAAATCAGAAATGCTGGAAAAACCTGCTGTATCCTTTATCCCTGTGCTCAGACAAATTCAGCTAAAGAACTAGACAACATCAAAGGAACCTTCCTGTCAAGGGCTCTGCGTTCTACAGGAGAAAGAAAAACAGACAGAGCGTTTATTTGTCCCTTTCCACAGCAGCCGAGTAGTAAAGGGCCCTCAGAAGATAATTTAAAACACAAAATTCATTTTAATGTAAATGCCAACTTTTGTGTTACAATAAAGGCTTTGAAGACCATTATAGTTTGCCAGCACATTGAAAAGGAAATTTCAGTAGCCTCAAATGAAAAGATTGTATAATATGAGGAATGTAATTTTTCTCTGTGTGCTGTCTACACTGTATGCTACTGTAAGTATATGTGCCAATAAAGACAGAACAGGTATGGAACCTGTTATCCAGGATGCCGGGACCTGGTGTTTTCCAGATAAAGGATCTTTCTGTAATTTGGTTTACTAAAAAAATCATGTAAACTTTACATAACCCCAATAGGCTGATTTTGCTTCCAATAATATATTTTAGTTTGGATTAAGTACAAGGTACTGTTTTATTATTACAGAGCAAACAGAAATCACTTCTAAAAATCAAAATTTGGATAAAATTGAGTCTATAGGATATGGCCTTTCCTCAGTTCTAACTTTCTGGATAAAAGGTTTCCTGATAATGGATCCCATACCTGTATATCTAAAGAGTTCTTCCATAGAGACACGTACCTTCCTTGTAACACAAATATCTCTTGTTGGCTCAAATGTGCCCACCAGTGACTGGTCCACTTAGGGCTCACTTCAGAACATGAACTTGGACAACAATTATAATGTAAAAGTGTCATATAATAGACCTATATTAAGAAGAATCAAGCTGAATTGTCCTTGGGGCCCACCATGAGATCTTGTGTTAAGGTGGCCAGAAACAGGGTGATCCGCTCATTTGGCAATATCTCTCCCCGATATGCCCACATTGAGGTGGGCGATATCGGGCTGATCCGATCGTGGGCCCTAGGGCCCAACGATCGGATCATAATGGATGCAATACGGGTGGCTATCCACGCATAGATGCGCCCGAGATCCGACTGGGTTTTTTAACCTGCCCGATCAAGATCTGGCCTGACTTTTGGCCAGATATTGATAGGGGAAGCCCGTTGGATGGCCCCACACATGGGCCAATAAACTGCCGACTCCGTCTGTCGGCAGCTTTTATCGGCCTGTGTATGGGGGCCTTTACTCTGGCAGGACAGTGCAAACCTGGAGTTCATCCCCTGACCCATTTGTTTTTTGGACAAAGCAGGGTATGAGCATGAATATCTTTTTTGTTGAAAATCATTTCATATTTCTACATATGGGAAGCAGGTCCCCTTAAATGTCCTTAAAGTTCCACTCTGCGTGGCCATATATAAACACAATGCAAACCCCTGATAGACAGTGACATAATTATAGAGGACCCAGTGGTATAACTACCTGTGATGTGGGGGCATCACGCAGGCGTTTGGCAATTCATATGGTGGGCCAACCATTGCGTAGTTACACCACTGAGAGGACCAGGGAACACAGAAATCAGCCAGAATCTGTATCCTGTAAGGAGCAGTCGTATTGATGTGAAATGGATAAGATATGCTTAGCACCCGGCTAAATTAACAATTTTTTCCCCTTTTTTGTAGAGTTTAAAGGGGTGGTTCACCTTCAAGTTAACTTTTAGTATACTGAAGACAGGCCAATTCTAAGAAACTTTTCAATTGGTCTTCATTATTTATTTTTCATAGTTTTTTAATGATGTGCAATTTTCTTCTGTTTCTTTGCAGCTTTCAAATGAGGGTCACTGACACCATCTAAAAACAAATGCTCTGTAAGGCTACAAATGTATTGTTATTGCCACTTTTTATTATTTATTATTCTATTCAGTCCCTCTCCAAGTCATATTCCAGTCTCTTATTGAAATAAATGCAGGGTTGCTAGGGTAATTTGTACCCTACAATCCAAATTGTCTCAGAATATCACTCTCTACATTATGCTAAAAGTTAACTCAAAGGTGAACAACCCCTTTAAATTCAGTTTGGCCAGGAGCTAGTATTCAGACAATATTTATTTTTATTTATGCTTTATACTGTTTTATTTTAAAAATGTTACATTTAATTCTTTATTTCATGGATATAACTAGCATACTTCCTGTGAAATAGAAAGATTTGCCTTTTTCTCACAATAAATACAAACAAACAGGAAATGACTGTGTGAGAGCAGAAGTCTCTGTTCTGCTGAGCATAAAAATATTCTGTCTTTATGACATACACTGTACGTGGAAAGCAACATAAAATGACTATAATCCCATTGCACAGAGCCAGAATCATGTTAGAGACGACCCCTGGCAATGCAGGCTGGGAATCCCCATGTGAGAGAAGTATTACATAACTCAGACTCACCAGCTGTCATTAAACTACAAAACCCAGCATTTCCCAGTGGGTTGCTGGGAGTTGCAGTTTAACAGATGGAAGGCCTCACACAGTAAACCTGTGATGTGTATTTGAAGGAAATGTCTAATATTGTTACACAGCATATTTGGATAAACAAAGGTTCTCCTGTGTTCTGGTGGCCCTGGGCAAATGCTCTTACTGCCCTTGCTTTAAATCAAACCTTTTCAGAATAATGAATAAATAGTGTTCATTAGTCAGGGAGTAAACTAAATCACTCAAGCAATAAGCAATTGAAAGTACGTCTTCTATTTAGCTTAAAGGGGACCTACTATTTCTGATGGCAAACCTGATGTTTGCAGACTTATATACTCTGTACTGTATTATTGCTAGTAATGTTTCAGATGATTAATGCCAAGTGCTGTGTCTAGGTTTACCACCTTTGCTACGGTGGAGACCGGGCAGGGGGCAGGGCTGTGATGTTGGGGGCAGGGCTATGGCACGGCATTCGGGAAAACCAGGCAGGAAGTCTTGATCCGGGCAGCCCTTCAAATTACAAGGCTGTCTGGGTCAAAACCAGACAGGTGGCAACCCTAGTTTCATCTGATTGGAAATGGAGGCCTTGGTATGAAAAAAAGCTTCAGAGCTGCAGCAATAGACAAAGTATCAGAAGGTTAGGCTCACCTAAAAATTGCACCTCCTGGAAATACATGGAACTGTTTAAAATGGAGTTGCAACATGCACAGGCGCTGGCGCTTTGTCAGTATACTAGCGGCAGACAGGGAGAAGGAAATTCGGGGAGATTGTCGCCTGCTAAAAACGCCAGGCGACAAAATCTCCCGGAATCTGCCTGTCTGTCCCCAGCCTTAAGTACAAATTCACTAAAAGGTGAAGTGACTAACGCTGGTGCAAATTCGACAGCGTGACGTCGTTTCGGAACTTCGCACATTCGCACATTCGCACAACGGTAGCTGGCGTAATTTCGCTGCTGTAATTTCAACAACTTCGCACTCTAACGCCAGGCGAATTTTCAGTCTTTGTTTTACTACACAAATTCACCAAGTTTTTTATTTTACTGACCGTTACCTCTATCGCGAGACTTGCCTTCGCCACCTCAGACCAGGCGAAGTGCAATAGAGTAGATAGAAGTTCCTCAAAAAGTTTTCTACGTCCCAAAAAACGCTTGTGTTTTTTCCATTTTCATGGGTGATAGACTGCAAAAGGAAAAAAAATTTTTTGGGTATCCTGCTTCCCCCCTACTTTTCCTAACATATGGCACATAAACTATACTCTGGGTATGCTTAGGGCAATATAACAACTCTATTTGCATTTATTAAAGGGGTTGTTCACCTTTGAGTTAACTTTTAGTATAATGTAGAGAGTGATATTCTGAGACAATTTGCAATTGGTTTTCATTTTTTATTATTTGTGGTTCTATAGTTATTTAGCTTTTTATTCAGCAGCTCTCTATTTTGCAGTGTCAGCAATTTGGTTTCTAGGGTACAAACTAGTAAAGTATGGGCACTCCTGCCTTAAGTCTAAAAAACATGATTTAAAGTCAATAGGATAGCTATGACTCCAGTAATAATAAGTTACAGTATATCTTAGTTTGGATCACGTACACTGTACTGTTTTATCATTACTGAGAAAAAGGATGTCATTTCTAAAAAATTTTATTATTTGTTTAAAATGGAGTTTATGGGAGATGGCCCTTTTGTAGTTTGGAGCTTTCTGGAAAACAGGTTATCGGATCCTTTATACATTATTTGGTGAAAAGTGACTTGTTTAGGTTAGTAATATATTATATGCATGTCTGTGGAAATGTCAAAGATTCCAGAACAGTCTGAGCTGTCAAAAAAGTGCCCTAGAGGGAAAACACAGATGCTTAAATATTCTAATCCGGGGATTTTTGTTTTATCATTAAAGGAGATGAGAAAGACTTTAGAGCATAGACTTGAAAGGTTCTGCCAAGTGCCATGCATAGAAATGTACTGGCAATGAAAGCTGTCACATCAAATTATAAGTGGTCCAGAACTCAGCTGTCTCTTCAAACAAGTCTTACATGGTGTTTATGCATGATCCTTGTTCCATTTCCATCACCACAGAAAATGTGCAAGCATCAAATTACTCTTATATTGCCCTAGAGCCAGGTCACTTTAAATTAAACAAGTCATTTTAATGAACAGACCTGTGCAGTACATTTCTAAGGCAGCGCTCATGTGGATCAGCTGTGATGTCCTTGGTATGTTACGCAGACTGTGGCTGCTGCATTAGGTTTGTGCTTTAAATCCAAGGCAGACATGCCAGGATTTTTAATTTTCATGCAGAGCTGCAACCGCCAGCATCATCCAATAGCTGTAGTGCAGAGGTACCTGGGGTAGCTCATCATCTACCAGTAGAACTGATGAACAGTAGACTGCAAAAGCCCAACACTGTCCACAAGCAGCTTAAGCTGAACTACAACCCATCAGCAAAGGTGTACACAACATATTGTATACTTCCCCACTTGGTTTTAATTAATGTTTAAATGACTTTGTAGTAGACTAGAGGTTTGAAGATCTAAATTACAGAAAGATCCATTATCCAGAAATAATCAATGCTGTATCCTAAGCATTTTGGATACAGGTCCCATACCTGTGTAATGCTTTCTTTGGCTAGTTAAAGCACCAAGGGTTAAAGTGTCCAGCTACTGCGGGATGAGCATGGTAACACTGCGACCTACACACCAGGGCAGGGCCTTTGCCATGTGGAAGCTATCCTTTAGGAGGTAGTATAACTACCCAAGCAAACTGTTCAATAAAAGATGAAATGGGCACCAGGAGATTCTTTATTCTTTACAAAAAGGTAGATGTTTATTAGCATAAGCAATGTCCCCAGGTTTAGAACTCACGCAGGAGCATCCAGAGGAAATAGCAGAGTTGCACACAGCTGTAGTTGAGATATTAGCAGAACTTTCACACACACTTCAATAAGGTGATTATTCCTCAGAGTCCGATTAGCCTAGGGTACATCCATTCCTACAACCCTCCTTCTGCTGCAATGTGCCTGCCCGGAACACCAGTGTAAGGCCAGAAGCCACCGCTAGTCCTAATCCCTACCACCTCGATGTCCCTGCACTAAAAGCATACCAGGGGAAGCTTTGTAGGAAGATCTCTTCCTGCTACCACTCCTTGTTGGAACACACACTGTTCATGCTAAATATTCCTAACTGCCTTTCTCTGCCTATAGAGACTATAACAGTACTACCCTGCACTTGCTATCCTCGTTCACAGGGTGGCCTGGTCCCCGACTTACCCACTAAAGGTGCTGGTACCTTTAGGGTCATGTGGGTT
>CM044433.1:44569892-44581693 GCA_024363595.1 Xenopus borealis | reverse complement strand
AAAAACACTTTATTGTGTCACAAAAAACACTGACGTTTCGGTCAGCAATCTGACCTTTGGAGAAATATATATATATATGAAATGGCTAAGGTTTGTTTTTGTAACCTGAAAAGGGAATTCTGTTTTTGTATAGGCAAATTAATGTTTGCTCCAAAGCTTTAAAGTTATACATATATCCCCACGATATGGGTATGTAGACAAAGAATTTAAGCACACCTTAAGGCCACAAAATTGCAAGAATATTTGTTGAATGCTTGAGCTTAAAAAAATCTAGAGGTAGAGAACTTGTGTGAGCCTAGCAGCCCCACCTGGTGTCCAGAATCTATACAAAACCACAGGCAGTTCCTTTATGCTCTGAGCTGCATATGCAGGTGAAAACAAATGATTATTCCCTCTCTTGAGGTGAATGCACCTGAGTTTTCTACACTTTGATTTATGTAGGCAAGATAGGCGACATGAAGACTACATGCCCTTGTATATACTGTACATAAGACCTTATTCAATTGCTCTGCTCTGTTTATTTGCTGAAGGTGGCTTTTGAATAGAGCCATATAGTATAAGTAACCTCCTGTTATGTGTTGGGGGAGATATTGCAATCATTTATAAATGTTACTGTGCCAACTAAAAGAGTAAAATGCATTAGATTTGTATTATTTATTTATACAGTACTACCAAGTCTATTCCACAGCACCATACAATAAATACATTTCAATGCATTTTCCTGTGCAAGAAAGCAAATGTGACGTATTACCCTATAAACTTAACAAAAGAAAGTAGCCAGAGCTGTACATTTGAATAAAAGCAGAATAACCGATACCCGAAAGCTTTGCTTCTGTTTCTGCATAATGATCCAGGCCGTGCCTGTTGTATAAAGTACACGATGCAGAGAATTGCATAAATAATGTAGCTGGATATGACTTGTGCTTTATTTCACTTGGTATTCTGAGCAAATGTGCCCCATCTGTATTCACAGCTGCAACGCCAAGAGCAACAACTGCCAACACTTATCTATGTCTGCTCAGGTCATTTATAAACTGTCACAAGAAGAGATGTGGTGGGAACAGAAAATAACATATATTTAAAAATTTGTGTAAATTAGTCTCCATGAAGCATGAAAAAAATTAACATCCAATTATCACATAACAGGTCAGATATATGAATAGAGACAATGTACGGCTGAGAGTGAAAGGTGGCACCTCTGGTTTTTTATTTTATTGGACAGCTAAATTACAAATCATTAAGCAGTCATCATAACAAACCGGCCTTGCCATACAAGTAAGATTTTTGTGACCTCTTGTTATTTACTGAGTAATGGGGTTGCCACCTTTTCTGCTACTTATCTTTCCATATAAATCAATATCATTGACACAAAGCATAATTTTAGACCAGTAAAATATCGCCATATGGCAACCATATTGCTTTTTTGACTCCCAGGAGGTGTAGAGTCCAGAACAATTGTACACTCCAGTGTTGTTGCTTCCAAACCTGCACAGGCAAAATGTCATCCATAAGTGGGTACTAAAAAGAGGTTGGAAACACTGTTCCGATTGTTTCTGAGAAAGCACATGAAATACACTCCCTGTACCAAGCACTTAGCAGCTATGAAGGTGATAATGGCAGTAAGTAAGGGTAAAAATGTCTGCCACAGCTGAAGCTTGGAGTAGCTGTGTGCCCAAGCCAAGCATCATGCCAACCTTTGAATCACTAACATGTACATATGTATTAGGAGAGATTAGCTCCAGTTTTGGCACTGTGCTTCTGTAGCAAATGGCCCAATGAATTATAATATTTTAAGTAGAAGCTATTTAAAGTCTTGCACTGAATGTGCAGGTTTTGTTTGTGCATATTCTTTCAGTCACATTTAATAAAACAGGTACTATCTTCTTGTTAATAAGAGGGGCAGTGTCTGTACAGCCTTACTTACTGATGTAGACTACAGAGGAAGCATACTATGCAGCTGCAGAGGGGCCCAGGAGGAATAGAGGGGCCCCAGGAGGAATAGAGGGGCCCCAGTAGACCCTAATTAACGAGTCATTTTAATATATTTTGGTAAAACAAAACAAACTCTGTATATTTTGGGGGCCCTAAAATGATTTTGCAAATTTTATAACGTATCACTAGTAGGGATGCAGAGAATCCAGGATTTGGTTTGTAATTCAGCCTTTTTCAGCAGGATTTGGAGTTGGCAAAATCCTCATGCCTGGCCGAACCAAATCCTTAAAATTATGTGATTTTTCGTCACAAAACAAGGAAGTAAAATATTTTTAGTCGCCCACACTATCTTTTTCCCTCCCCTCCCTGTTCTGCATAAGAAAATTAGGGTCCGGATTCAGTTTGGTATTCGACCGAATCTGTCACGAAGGATTCAGAGCTTCAGCCAGATCCAAAATAGTAGATTTGGTGCATCCCTAATCACTAGTAAGCATTCTAGCAATCAGAATTTTTTAAAACTGTATTACTGACTACATTAGTTATTTTATGTTTTGTAAAGGAAAGGACTCTAATTTGAATCAATGATTGTCCCCTTGCTTTTTCTGTCAATGGTAAAATTGTTGGGGAGCTCATTGCTGGGCTGAGGATCCCACTTATATTTGTGGATAACTTTTATACAAACGTCCCGTTATTTAGAGCCGTAAATACTTTGAACAAGGCAGCAATACCAGGCCCTAAATTGTCTTATTATAATTATCTGCTGTAGCTGCTCCCTGCCTTATTATTATTATAATTTAGACATACCTTGTAATGACAATGTTGCCCAATTGGTGGGTAAGCATTTTATTGCACAAGTTCCACCAACACCTTATAAAACTTATGCCCAGAAAGTCTGTAAACTTTGCTGTTCCAAGGGTATTAGGTGAGATGTTAGATATTGTTGCCCTAAGTGGCCTAGTAAGCCTACTCTGTGTTCCCAGCCTTTTTGGGGTGTACCATACTGTGGTAAACTATGAGAGGAATTGAATTTGCAGTGGTAACTAGCAGGGGAGCAGCTCCAGCCTGGCCCACACCCCATTGGGTCCCTCCAGGGCAAAATGAGGACTGGACCACAGAACTTTAAGAATGTTTGGAGGCCCAAAGGGAGAGGTATACTGTAATGCACCCGGGCCCAAGGACCCTAGTTACACTACTGGAAATGGGAATTAAGTAGCTGCAAAACCACACTGGGCTTCAGTAGATAGCATGACCAATGACCATCCTGCTTCAAATAGAATCTTAAAATGTCTTGTTTTTTTACACTATACTTACAGTACATCCTGCTAAAACTCTGACTAAAAAATTAGGGTCAATGTTGTTGCAAAGTAAAAACTAGTCAATTACTGTATATTAGGGCTCGGCAAACTACTAAAAGATCATGTAGACTGTGCATTATGGAAGTGTGAACAGTAGCACTGACTGCATAACTTCCAACATTTTGGAAATAAAAAGAAGGACAAAAAACGTTGCAGAGGTGAAAGTGTTTGACCATGCCCATTTTTGTGGCTACACCCCCCTAATTACCATGTTCATTTTACAAAATTTGGCAGGTTATGAACATTTTTGTCTTTTTTTTCAGTAATTATAGTTTTGTTAATGTAGGTGAGTAGCCCTTTAGGGCAGAGACACACGGGCAGATTCGGGGAGATTCCCGGTGACAAATCTCCCCTTCCCCTGCCTTCCTGCCAGCAAGAATGTAAATCTCTGGCGGGATATGTGGTGTTTATACAAATGGCCTGCAGAGGTCACTATGCAAATGAGTTATGCTGTGTATACACAGTACTGTCTATACTGTTTAAGAAGGATAGAGTTTATGTTACTGCTGTGTAATGGCTGCACGAACCTGCTAATAAAGCCCTGTTATACTCTGCTCTTCCTCAGCTATCAAAACACAATATATTTGGCGACAAGGATGGTGGCACCTAATTTCATATTGCAAAGTCGCCCAAAATTTCCTTGTGAGGCAACTTCGGCCACTTTGGAAAGCATGTCGAGTGCTATCCCACCGGCAGTTCGGGGAGATTGCCCCCACGAAGAGGAGATTTGTCTCTGGGCGACTAATCTCCCTGAATCTGTCCGTGAGTCTCTGCCCTAAAGCTGCGAGTCTCACTTTTCCCAAGGGACTGCCTTATCTAAATTGTTACAATTACTTATTTGCTTATCTCTAAATTGTTACAAAAGTATCTTAGTACACCTAGTTGCTGTTCTAGGCTCTCTGCCAAAAGCCAATTAAGTTAGAAACATTGTATCTTTTTTTAGCTATTCAGTGCAGACAAAATCTGGACATTTCAGTACAAATCGGGGGACTGCGGGCTGAGCTGTCGAAAAGAGGACAGTGGGTGGTATACTGTTGTTTTTTGTACAGTATATTAGTAATAACACAAAAACACAAATGTGCAGTGCATTTTATATTTCATACATTCATTATCTAGAGTAATTAACAACTCTGTAATTATTTTCCTTAACATTGCCTCAAATTGCTTGAAAATAGTAACAATTTGATACTGTATAATTAGTGCTTATGATACATACTGTAATATGTGAATTAACCATTTAGACACAAGTTAAATTAGTGCTAATCATTTTGAAATGTGGCTACCCATGCAGACTGAAGGTAGCAAGTGCCTCAAATTACACTAACTTGCAGACTGACACTTGAATATCAGTGCAATCTTGCTGAGCAGCCACCCGCTGGATGCATCTGATCGGGGGACTGGGTGGGAGAATTTGACAGTTCAGTCCCCAGTGCCCAGGGCCGGTTGTACCAAGTGCGGGGCCCAATTGGAACCATTTTGGCAGGGCCCCATAGAAGGAACTTTGCTGTCTGGGTTTGGGGGTGGGCTGAGCCAATCTGGTTCAGCTGTGGCCTGGGCCAATCGGGTCTGAGCAGGCTGGGCCAATCTCGATTAGGGGTAGGCTGGGCTACTGTGAGATTAAGGGAATAGCAATGAGAGCTCTCACTGGAGCGGGGCCCCCATAAGCGCAGGGCCCAATTTGGCCAAATTGGTCCAATGTGCTTAAGACCGGCACTGCCAGTGCCAGCACCAGTAGGATCTGGGAGTAGGTAGAGGAAGTAGGGGTGCAAGCAGGGTGCGGTGTGAATGAAGGGGGTGCAAGCTGATGGAAGTGTGCAACCGGAAGGGAGGTGGGGTGTGAACAGAATAGGGTTTGAAATCTGGCCCTGCTGGTTGCGTGAACAGCTGAATTATCAGATATGCAGGTATAAAAAAAAATTATTCTACCCGCAGCTGATGATTCAGCATTTATGTTTGGGCTCCTTCAAAGGAGCTGATAAAAATGTTCCATCCTGTCTGATCAGCGAGACGACCAGTATCAAAGGCTTTTTCCAATTTTTCTCCCACCATACTTGCAACCGAATATTGTACAAAACCTTGTTTCATACGATATTGGTGTTTGTATGGCCACCTTTAATACAATATTTAATTATATATTAAGGGCAAAATAGCATAGCACAGCAGAGAGCAAAAAAAAAACATAGTACTGGTTGCTGTATTATTTACTGATTGCTGTACTATTTACTTTGTGTTATTTACTGAACAGCATGTGTTGGAACTGGCCAAGTTGATTCATATAAATACTGTCCCAATCCTATATGGAATATTGCCCAACAGTTGACCATAAAATGGGAATGTTATTGGTTAGGCACAAGAAAAACCTACATCTTTCCAATTCTTTTCCATCTTGTAAATTTTATCTCTCCTCTTTCACCTCATCCTGCCATTTCGTTACCAATTCCCCCCCACTGTCTTTCTCACATTATAAACAGATAATGTGCTCTGATGAGTTCTGATGTATCAAGTGAAGACATTAGCTGAAAATGTGCTTCCTGTAAATTGTCTCACATTAGTATGGCTCATAAAAAAAAAAATACTCCATTCCAGCCACAAATAATTTTACTTCACAATTAATTGAGAAAACATAGGACTCTGCTTGAGTCAATGCTTTATTTAAGAGGTTAACCATCACATTTCATTGATAATATAATGATATGTCGTTAATATGAACAGAGATTTTTGCTCAATATGAGGTCATATTTCCATTACAACCAGGTAGAATGGAATGCTAGAAGAACTAGCCCTGCAGATGAGCCTTTACAAGCTACTAAGTAAAGTATACAAAACAAAGTCCTTCCTGTCAATTGATTACAAGTCCATCACTGTTCAGCAGTTTTTAATCCTTACAGCTTGGTATGGTATATGGTGACTGGTGACTACCATGAGTAATCACTGCCTCAAACACAATACAGTATTCAGGCAGCAGACCTGTGAGTGCCCCTTTGAATTACTTTAGTGGATGTGACATCAAGGAAGAACTCGCATGACATCATTTCCGTCGCTACAAGGATCCCTACCCCCAACCTCTACTGCTGGATTTAAAGTTCCTGACAAGAACAGCAGTCTTGTAAGAGGAAACGCTTAAGAGCAAATTGTTCTGAAGAGGAATAGTATTTTGTCAAGTTTACATACAATTATAAATAATACGAATCATAAATTACCAAGAAATCTAATTAAAAGAACCACTAACCAGGCATATTTTTTCGCAATGTTCACCTGCTTGCCACTAAAACCAATAAACAAGAAATCAATAGATTTGCATTTATTCTACCATTAAATTACAGATTTTAAAGCATTTTTCAGCAGACACACCCGTGGTCCTCTCTTTGTTGCACTAGATAGACTACAAATACATTATGGATGATGCATCACTCCTATTCCATAGCAGTTACAGCTGACCTATGATTTGTCATTGTGTATTGTTTTATAACTCATTATCGTATCAGATTAATCATTAATTCATTGGAGTGTTACATTTATTAGGCAACACACATAGACCTGTGTTACCTGGGCTTTTTTGCATGCCATGGTTGAGCCACAATTTTTTTGCACACTATGTATGACCCACAATTTCAATGTAGGGAGTGGCTTGGGCCGAGGGGGCCTGGTCCCCAAAGTTGCTCCATTGGTGCAAGAGCTAATAAATTAATCAAATAAACCATAACCATGGCTCAGGAGAAAGTAGAAGTCTATCACAATGTGGGGAAAACAGGCAGTTGTGCAAGGATCACATCAACAGTTAAACCTGCCCAATCAGCATCTGCCTGATTTTTATATCAGGGAAAACAATCAGAGGGCCCCAACACTGGATAATAAGATTCTGATTAGTCTATTAGCAGCTTTTATTGGCCCGTGTATGGCCACCTTTAGTCCTGAATGTGTTTTTTTTTTAAATAAAGAGACTTCAAGTGGCATTTAGTAGGCAAATTGCATGAAAAACAATGCCTACTTAGCTATATTAATCTTTTACATTTTAACAATGAATTTCTCCATGGGGATACCAGTTATTTTTTCAGCAATAATAAAATATTTTATGGATCCAGCTGATAGGTCTTAGGGCAGAACTACACGGACGATTTTGACGCGAGCCAACACACTGCGACAAAACTCAGCGTCAAATGGGATGCGTCGGAAATAAGGTAAGAGATAGAAATGTTCATCCGACAGCGTGCTACTTTTACATCCGAAAGTCGTGTCAGATGAACGCTGCGACTTCACCCGACATTTTAATTTCTTACCTTGTTTCCGTCACATCTTATTTGATGCCAGCGTTTTGTCGCAGCACGTAGGATTGTGCAGAAAACGTCTGTGTAGTCCTACCCTAAATGTCAGGTTCTCTGGTGGGCCTTTCATGTGCTAGTCTGACCCCGACACAGTCAATGTTACAATAAGCCACATTTAATAATCCAGTAGCACTTTTCAGATCCTGTCACCATTATTTTTTTTAATAAGAGCACGCTGACAAGCAGCTATAACTTCAAACCAGAAAAGTAATGGTTCTGCCTTGCACATACAGCTACTGCACCAACAAGCTGCACAGCAGATCTGAGTGTAGGGTTGCCACCTGTCCGGTTTTGACCCGGACAGCCCCAAATAAGGAAAACTGGGCGGGATTAGCTTGATTGAAGCAGTGACCGGCGATCGTGTCGTCATAGCTCCACCCCATGACGTCAGGGGCCCGCCCACCGCCGTCATGCCCCCCCCTCCCCTCCCCTCTGTCCGGGTTCAGCCACCGCAAAAGGTGGCAACCCTATCTGAGTGCTACAGGTTTGCAACAGCTGAGATGCATAAGGGTGCCTATGAAAGGTTAGTTCTGCAAACGATATGACTCGGTTCATTTGATATTAAAACAGCATCTCTCAGTTTAAATTCTCTGCACTCCCAGCTATGACCCCTGAAACAAAGTTGCAAACCAGCAGATTAAACCGTATTATAAAAAGGAATAAACATACACTACTTTCAATAGCAATTCTTTTTAAACATTAAAAAAGCTAAAAAAATATTTGGACAGCTAAGGGTCCTAAGTAACTCAGGCAGCTATGTCCCTCTTCCTGGGTCCAGATCAGTTCACGGGATTTAGCCACCAGGTGGCACTGTTTAAAAGTGTAAAAGGATATAGCACCATGTGCTCAGGGTTTTACTCCTGTTACAGGACCAGGGCTCTGGTTCCTGGAAAGTTAGGTTTAGCCAGTGGTAGTAGTAACTGTGATAGTCACTCTAGTAGCTAGAGAACAGCTGTGGCTCCTCCAAGGAGAACTAGTGGGGTTAGGACCCTATGGTATGTAAACCACTAGATCAGGGACTACAGTGGGTGAGTTGAGGACCAGATAGGGTACCAAGACCCCAAGCTGAGTACAGTGGGTGAGGTGAGGACCAAATCGGGTGTCAAGAAACAAGACCCCAGGCTGTGAAATCCAAGACCTAGAGGGGTTATCAAAGTATCCTACTATGCTTTCAGTTCAATTTACATTTTCTTTCATTTTGCAAGAAAAAAAGGGTGGAGAGGATCCCTTTAACTTGATGGACTCTGTCTTTTTTCAACCCAATTTAAAGGTAAAGTAACACCAAAAAATGAAAGTGTTTTAAAGTAAAGAAAATATCATGTAGTGTTGCCCTGCACTGTTAAAACGGATCTGATCTGATTTGCTTCAGAAACACTACTATAGTTCATATAAACAAGCTGCTGAGTAGCAATGGCGGAAATTGAAAAACGGCTACATGGCACAGGATATGAAATGGATAACAGATAACATTATGTTCTTCAGAGTTTATCTGCTATCTGCTGTGTAACTTGAGCCTTTTCTCCTTTGAATGGCTGCCCCCATTGCTACACAGCAGTTTATTTATATAAACAATAGTTGTGCTTCTGAAGCAAACACTGCAGTTTTATCAGTGCAGGGCAACACTGCATTATATTTAAACAATTAAATTTTTTTATGTTACTGGCCCTTTAACTATATAACTATCTAACTTTTTATTACTTTACCATAATTTTCTGAGCCTAAGTCTTCACTTAAATCAAGGAGTCTAAACCTGGGGGTTGAGACCCGAAAATGTGGCTGGCTTTCCATGATCCCCTGAATTCAGTCATATTTTCTCCTATTAAAAAAATCTGACCTCTAAATTTGGGTTAAGAAAATGTGTCTTTGAACATGCCAGAAGGTTGCCAAGGATTTAGAAGTCGAGAGATGCTTTGCTCTTTGCACTGATAAGGACACCGCAAAGCTCATACTGGTCTATACATATACAAGCATCTGATAAATTCTAATGGTATATTAGACTTTAGCAGCTTGTTTTCCCTTAGCTGTCAAATGTGACCGCTGTGAAGAAGCAGCACCTAAGAATAAATTGTGGGCACCGGAGGCTGCACTGTGCCGTCAAGGCAAAGTAATAATGTAGCAAAAGCTGAAGCCAAAGAATGTGATAATAGTTGCCAGACATCACAGGTTGGCAGATACTCACCATCTCATAGAAGATGCAGCAGAGAGATTATAGTTGCTGAAAGACAAATTCAGGGTCTTATATGACAAGGTTATTATGAAATGTGCATTCAAGGTCATTCAAGATAACAAAATCTACCATTGAGTGGCAAGAGCTACTCTCCCTGTGGACCAAGCTGCTAATTAAATCATTCTCTCCATACAAAATGTGTGAAATATTGCGATATGGATTATATAAGTTCCGCAGTATCCTGCTTAGTCTAAACTAAAGGGATGAATCAAGTGAAATTTTATTTATAGAGCCATGTTCCATTGTGATATTAAATACACTACCTGTAAGGCAAAAATCCTCTGCATATTTAAAGGGTAAGTAAAGCCTAAGAAAATTGGCTTTTTTTTCAAGTATGTGTATACCATAAGACCACTTATCACCTGCTTAAAGGGGTGTTTCACCTTTAAGTTAAATTTTAGTATGTTATAGAATGGCTGATTCAAATGGTCTTCATTATTTATTTTTATTGTTTTTTAAATATTTTTTTCTTCTGACTCTTTCCAGCTTTCTAATAGGAGTCACTGACCCTAGCTAAAAACAAATTCTCTGTAAAGCTACAAATGCATTGTAAATGTTACTTTTCATTACTCCTCTTTCTATTCAGGCCCTCTGTTCCTATTCCAGTCTCTTAGTCATCAATGCATGGTATGGTAGGGTATTTTGGACTTTAGCAACCCGATTATTGAAACTGCAGACTGGAAAGCTGCTGAATAAAAAGCTAAATAACTCAAAACCCACAAATAAAAAATGAAAACAACATGCTAATTGTCTCAGAGTATCACTCTGTATGTCATACTAAGGGGCAGATTTACTATTATTCACTAAAAAGCCCTTGAATTAATTTGAAATTCGATAAGCATCGATTATCGAATGTTTGTCGAAGAGTTTTAGGCAATTTTTTCCTCGATATTCGATTCCTCAAATAACAATCGTTCGATTCTACAAAAAAATCGTACTATTTCCTCCAATCGCTCGAAAAATTCGTACGATTTGAACGATCGAGGCGTTCGATCGTATCAATGGTATTCGAGCAGGTGATTGAAAAAAAAGCCTTCCCATAGGCTTCTATTGCAATTCGGTAGGTTCAATCTGGCGAAGTAGGCAGCCGAAGAAAATTTAGTTAAAGTACTTCGATCATCGAATGGGCGAATTATCGAATATCTGATCATTCCATCTATTGAATTTCCGGTATTTGATGATCAAGTGGCCAAATTTGCATATTCGAACTTCCGATTAAATCGTACGATCGTAATTCAATCGAACTTCGATCTATTCACGAATTTCGTAAATCTGCCACTAAAAGTTAACTCAGAGGTGAACAAACCCTTTAAGACAACCTTTGCAATCCTCCTTCTCCAATCCTCTGCCACAGTACATGTATAGTGTGTATGCAAGGTATTGGTGTGGATGCATTTTGGTCTGAAAAAACAAGGTAAAGGAGGGTCATACTGGTAGAAACAAGAATGTAATTGGGGGTTATATTACAGCATCACTAAACAATTAACTACATTTTCTCCTTGATGCTATTCAGAGTTACTTTATATATTTATTCTAATGTTGGATCAAATCTGGGTTCTATCTTCATTGGTTCAAGTTTTCTTTTACCTGCCTATATTTGTTTTCAGTTTTGAAGTGGAAACTCTTTCCTAATATTTTTGTAAAGTGGCATTGCTGCAACGGTGCCATACATGAATTTATTGTCAGGGTTTTTGTTCACGTCTTTCAAGTTAAATATAATACAGTAGTTTACTGCAGATTTACCTCCTAGATTTTTAAGGACAATGGCATCTCAACTGCACCTCAGCAGTTGAACAGTAGTGTAATGATATTGTGCTTAGGGTTGTGCTGGAACCTTCAGCAAAAACCCACCACGTGACCCTCCCAAGGTTGAAGAATCTGCTTTACTGTGGGCCAGGAATTCAATGTAAGGGTATTACAAACTTACCAGTGAATATACTGTCCTACCTTTAAAGGGCACCTATG
>CM044433.1:44526042-44538175 GCA_024363595.1 Xenopus borealis | reverse complement strand
CATGTGCATAAGCCGAATGAAAAGCTGCCACAAGTTCAGGCAGCTTTTCATTCTGCGCATTCGCATGGGCTGACATGGCAGGGGGAATTTTTGTTTTTTTTAACTACTAGAACCCCAAACCGGAATTCGGGCTCTATCAGCCCGCACCTTCGGTTTTTTTTAGCCTCATAGGTGCCCTTTAATGACCCATAGGTGTCCAAATATAGAGGGGAAACTGCCTGAGTAAACTACACCTAAATCTCAGGGTCCCTACATAACTATATTTTTGTGTTGCAGAGCCTATCTATTTACCCAGTTTTTATTTTTACACTGAACGGTTCATTTAAATGTCACTATAGCCTTGGATATTACACTTGCTCAAGAAGTCATCCAAGCTACTGTTAAAGGCATTGATAGAATGTGCTATCACACCATCACTGCCCTTGCTTACCATATAACAAGCATTTGTGTTATTTCTGCCCAAGTATATAACCATTTATCAAATGTAAACCTAATTCACTGTCCACATTTCCAAATCTATTTGCAAGCTCCAAGTACAAAAGACATTATTTATATCCAGGTATGGAATCTGTTGTCTGGAAACTCATTATCCAGAATGTTCCAAATTACGGAAAGGCCATGTCCCATAGACTCCATTTCATCCAAATATTTAAATATGATTTCTCTGTAATAATAAAACAGTACCATTTACTTAATCCAAACAAATATATTATTCATCCTTGGAAGCAAAACCAGCCTATTGGGCATATCTAATGTGTACATGATTTTCTAATAGACTAAAGCAATAAAGAATAAATTACGGAAAGATCCCTTATCCAGAAAGACCCAGGTTCCGAGCATTCTGGATAACAGGTCCCATACCTGTACAAATATGTTTACAAACATAATGTTCAAGGCCAATATTCCTTAATTTAATCAATGACCTTCTGTATGGTATGGTATCAAATGCTTTAGTACAGCAGTCACCAAACTTTTTTGGCCCGGGGAACAGTGTTGAGGCTTATATTTTGGCAAGGACTGGGGTGGTGCGGTTGGGGTGGATTGGCGATATATTGAGGCCCGTCTCGATAATTGCAGCCTAGGCTCGGCAGCCCAGTTCAGGACTGTCCGCGGCCCGCTGCTGGGTCACTCGTGGCCCAGTGGATGGGGACCCCTGCTTTAGCACAGTCTAAGTAGATCACATCCACATCCGAAATCTAAGTAGATCACATTCACAGTCATTATTCTGTTTTCAGTCTCTAGCACCAGCCATTAAGTCGTATCAGTATTATATCCTAGGGTCACGTTTACAATTCAGTACAGATAACTCAGATTTGCAGTTTTGGGTTGAAGCCATGCTAAGGACAAAATAACTTCTGCACAGAGTTTGCTTTTGATTTTTTTTTCTTTTAAATACAGGAAAGAAATGTATGAGAACATAGCTTAGTGATTTCCAGTCTGTTGCCATCCAAAGGCTGTCACCAGTGTGCCATGTGTTTTCACTCAAGAGCAGCTAGACATAAAAAAGCAGCTGAACTTCTTGACCCACATACAGTACATGAACTTTTTTCTAACTTTTTTAAATGATATTTATTTTTCACGTACAGTTTTGTTTTTTACCTTTGAAACTGTTTATTGTAGGTATTCTGACACTTTTTTTACATTTTTATTTGACGTTAATTACTGGATCTTGACTACAAAATTCTAATTGTGTAGTGTGACTATATGTGGCAGTTTGACCACTGATGGTGCCATAAAATACCTTTTTTATTGATCTGAAAGGATCAAAGGGGCATCTTCAAGCTGCTAGCTTGGTTCATCAATTATGTTTATTCCCAGTTTCAGGTTTTACCGTCTTTGAATCTGTCTTTACACTGTGTGATACAGCTGACAATTTATTGTTACCACTGATCACACTGCGTGACAAATGATTGCTAGTTTTTATTAAATTTGGCCATTTATATCGAGAAGCTGCCCTAGACACTGGAACTGTGACAGCCGCTCATCAATCATTGCGTATTAGTACAGTACAGCATTCACCGATCGTCGAAAAAAAGGTGAACCCAGTAGTGATGTGTGACTGGCACGATACCTGCGGGACCCACAGGTTTACGCATTTCCAGCATTCTTTTTTGTACCCTTGTGCTTGCCCCATCTCTTTTGTGACATCATTGGCAGGGTCAGTGCAGGTCTATATATAAATATAATATAAAGGGGAGGAGGCGGGTGTGGGTCTAGGTTTTCTTGACCCACACATTGGGTTTTAGCCAAACAGCACCCAAACCGAACCCGCCCTCCCTCCACCCGCACCTGCCCAAGCCTGGCTTACGCCACCCAGACGATGATGTCACAAAAGGGGCAGGGCAATTAGGTGCATGGCTATAAAGACGGAAGTCGGTGCAAGGTCGGCCCGCACATCACTAGCACCCAGCACTGCTTCAGGTCCAGAACCAGATCTGTGTCCAGTGCCAGACTCGGAGAGGAGGACCATCCCAAAAGCTATCATCTTAAACACTGCCCTATATAGATAATAAGAACCTAATGATGAGCAAAAATATCCAAAGGGTTGTATTCTGTTGAGGAGGAATGGTATATACTTCTGAAGATTCTGAGTAGAGTACTGATGATTTTCTAGTGAATGCATTTCTCAGTGCTACAAGCTACCTATGCAAGTAGCTGAGGTTGACAAAAAAGGAGGGGCGATGAGGCCAGGCCCGGGTTGCCTGGGGCGCCAGGCTGGCTTGGCCCGGCCCTGGTTGGAGCTAGAACATTATGTCAAAAATTAGAAAGTGTCTGTATAGGGTTGCCACCTTTCCTGGAGAAAAATATCTGATGTTCTATTTATAAAATTGGAATACAGCTAAATGTTTACCAGCCGGACAGAATAAATAATCCATAATTAAACTGCCACAACCATAATGGAGAAGAAGAAGAAGCATCCTCCTGACAAATCTATAAAGCTGTCAACTGGCAGAAAATGGAATAGTGCACATACACTGTATGAATATAAAGGTTAAATATACCCTAATGAGGTTTGGTGGTTAATGTACTATGAAATACTGAAATTACATTTATTCAAAAGGAAAAAAACTACGAGCCACCGGGCATGCTGACACAAACTCATTAAACCAATCTATAATGTGGTATAGATCACACCCCCCATTTAAGGACTATTCTATCAGGGTCTTTAACTATATCCTGTACATTTTCACTTATTTTGCTACTGGTAACAATTTTATTGCTGTTGATCCATTATCCAGAAACCTGTTATCCAGAAACCTGTTATCCAGAAAGCTCCAGATTATGGGAAGGCCATTTCCCATAGATTCCGTTTTAATGAAATAATATTTCATATTATTTAACTTTTTTTAATAATATTTAATATATTTTTAACTTGATTTCCTTTTTCTCTGTTATTAAGAAATAGTAGATTGAATGTTATCAAAACTTGGACATAATTAATCCTTTTTAGAGTCAAGACAATCCTATTGGGTTTATTTAATGTTTAAATTTATTTTAAGCAGACTTGTGCATAAATCCAAATTACAGAAAGATTTCTTATCTGGATAAAAGGTCCAATACCTGTATAATTTCTTGACCACGGTATTATGATAGACACAAGGCACACAGGGGTTGAGGGGCAACACAGAAAACAAACCCCTATATGCCAACAAACAGTATCCAATGAGATATTTTCCATCGGTTGGTTGCTGTTTTGCTTTTCAATACCCCTCAACACTTTGAACTTATACAAAATTATTGGACTGTAATTTAGTTTCTGCAGCAGGTAAAAAGAATTCCTGCATATAATGCCTACCCTAAAATCCCTAGAAGCCATACCTTCCAAAATGCACCTATCCCTTTAAGGTTTAATAACACATCAAAGCTCCAATCTTGCTAATACAATCAACACCTAACTTAATGACATCATTGTGGATAGTGATAAAAAGATTATGCTGATTGGAGCAACATTCCAGAAGAGAGATCCTATGTACAAGTTATTCTCAATAGAGAAAGCCAGTTGGATAATTAGTCAAACGTCTTCAAGGGAAAAAAAAACAGCAAGTTCTGTTGATTTGACTTATGTCTATAGATATACCATGACCTGAATAAATGAGAATCTTCACAAACGTATTCCAAAACACTCATTAAAAGGGGAATGCTTTTCCCCAGTGAGCCTAAAACATGAAACATTTGTCGGATGCTACAAAAAATCTGTTTAGGCTTGGACCTAAAATCAGTATCATATAAAAGTCTTATGATGCATGGTTTATAAGGAATTAATTTAAAGGAAAACTATACCCCCTAAACAATGTAGGTCTCTATAAAAAGATATTACATAAAACAACTCATATGTAATATCCTGCTTCATTTAAATCATTTTTATAATAATATACTTTTTAGTAGCATGTGCCATTGGGTAATCCTAAATAGAAATTTGCCATTTTAAAAAATAAGGACAGTTTCCTGGGATCGTAGGATTCAACAGTGCACACAAACATACCAAACAAACTGTTGAAGTGAGGTCACATGAGCCCATTAACAAACAGGGAGTTCTGTCTTTTGCTTCAACACTTCTTCCTGTTGATATATGATGCAACACACAGACCAAAATGGTGGTTCAAGGCAAGAGCTGTAAAAGGGCAATATTTACTTAAATATATATACCAGGTTGGTAAGATTCTTTAATATGCCACTGAATTTGACATAAACTATCGGTTGTTCATGTATTCTTTTTGGGGGTATAGTTTTCCTTTAAGTACTTGCTGCATGACTTACGGATTTCAATGCAGTATGACTTTAAATAAATTGGTAATTCTGTTTATTGTGTGTCCATAGGGGCACATTAGAAAAGATAGATCTCCATACTACTTTGTTGGCATGATTCACCCCCCCCCCCAGTTATTACCCCAGACCCCCTGGGAGGTGGGCCCTGCCAACTAAGTTCAATGGAGCTCCAAAAATAAAAAGGCATATCTACACAAAATGCTTGACCACACACCCAGTTATGGCCAAATATACCCTGGCCCCCCAACCCTCTCCTTCCTTTTTGCAGTTCCTGATTCTGAACCATAGCATCTGTCCATGAACCATCGCATCTGTCCATGAACCATCTCATCTGTCCAGGACCCCATTTTGACCAGGCCCGACAGAACTCCCAAGTGTTCCTCAGTAAGGTTGTAAAGCTATTAAACTGCAAGATTCTAGCAGCCGTAAAGGCATTTTTTTCATGGTATCTCTATCACCAATAAAATGAGCCACATTTAATATTCTGTGGTTTATCCTCGAGAGGGACACGTTCTTTCTCATTCAGAGGAATAAGGCTGAGCTCCTCTCTGGCACGGTACAAGGCCAAGTGAGACTCATGAAGGTCAGATACAAAACTTGGTGTAAATAAATATTACATGAGCACGGTGTAAAAGCCTTTTCTGCACCTCATTAACTGACCATGTTAAAATGCTTGAATACTAATACATATCAGTGCTGTAGGGGAATATAATATACAATTGCTTTCCAGCATTCTTTAAATAGCAACAATATGACAAAGTACATTTCAAGGCTGTGCTGATCCCTGCAACCCCACATTCCGTTATTACACAAGTCTCCCTGTTTGAAGCAGGTTACAATATACCAAACGTGGGTCAGTATGTTCTGCCCAGCTTGGTGTGATACATTTCTCATAGCAGTTCTTGCTAAATTGGGACTGGTGCAGGTAGAGTCCTGCGCGGGTCCATTTTTTGGAATCCAACTGCAATCTGCAACCTGAACCCGCAATTTGATTCACATGTAACCGCTACCTGCACCCAACCCACGTACTTGCTTCCTGGACCCTCAAAATGTGCAGGTCTGTGTCGAGAGTCTTGAAACTCTGTCCGCGGCGTGTGCCACGTGATCTGAAAATGGGGCAGTAGAGTTGCACACAGCCTAGCATGCCAATAAATACAGTGCCGATGAGGCGTTAGTATCGTGCCTCCCTGGAAGAACCAGACCCGATCTAGGGGGTTGTCACCCAAAACCGACCCACATTGAGGTTATGTTATAATTTTCTGCCCACAGTCCTGCCAAATGTTGAGTATTCCGCGGGTACCTGACCCGATGCAGGACTTTAGCTGCAGGCAATAGCAGCTGGGTATAGAACAGTAAGACCCAGGGCTGTGAGCATCATTAATGTGGTGTTTATAAAAAAAAAGGGCCTGCGGGTGTCATTGTGCATACACAGGACTTTCTGTACAGCTTGAAAGTGAAAGTAAGACTTACTGCTGTTATGTAATGGCTGCATTAACCAGCTAATAAAGCACTGTTATACTCTCCTCATCCTCGGCTACCAAACACAACAAATGGCGACAAGGATGTCTTTTCTACCTCTGCAGCAGCCTGCACCTTTTCTACCAAACCCTGGTGAGCCTACCATACCTTTTACTGCTTGGATCCGTATGTTTGATAATCACATTATTGCTGCTGACCAAGGAGAGGTTTCTGCTGCGAGAAACCTTGCTTTACTTATTCATTGCCTGGGGGCAGAGGGACATTACCATTACCTGATGAGACTTATGAAACTGCTCTTACTGCTATAAAGAACTTTTTCATGCCAAGAGTAAATGTGGTTGCTGAAAGATATAAATTCCGCCAACATGGACAGCGTAATGGTGAATCCACAGAAAATTTTGTAGCAGCTTTAAGAGAGCTGATTGTTACCTGTGAGTTGGGGAATCTAACCAATGAAATGCTAAGAGACCAAATAGTGGAAAAAACAAACTCACCACGCATTAGAGAGAGACTGCTCCTAGAGCAAGATTTAACCCTTGTAAAGGCTATTACAGTTGCTAGCCAAATTGAAACAACTGTGGCAGAGGCTAAAACTCTCAGTTAGGGAACTGCTGGGTGCAAACGCCGATGCAAACAATGCTGACACGTATGAATGACGCACATGTGCCACTCTGGCTCTGGGTGGCAGTACACCTGGTTTTATGCATCTAAAACTTGCCTCCAAACCAATACTAATAAGCACCTGCTTTGAGTCCACTGGGAGCAAAAAGCTCCAATGAGAAGATGTACCCTGTTTGCCAATGTTAGCATATGGTCTGGATCAGATAGGCTCAGAGATAGAGAAATTTCCCTATAATGCACAACTATAAAAGCGCTATGCAATATGTTGGTGCTATAGAAATGCATGTTATTATAATAATAATAATAACAACTATAAGGGGTCTATACTTTTGTGGCCCTACCTGTTCATCTGAGTGAAAAATTCTTGTAACCTGATGATGAGTTTGTTGTGAGCTTCGGTTCAGCAAGACAGCAGAAAACTATTTAAGAAGCACTGTGTGTAATGATCATGTGGAGACCCTGCCTCCACTATTACAGTCAGAGGCCATGAGAGTGAGAATTGTATGCTGTGTGCTCAGCTGGTGTAGCGGGGGGCCAGTCAAAACAGCACCTACTTACAGTCTCCCTTCAATGGTTTGTCATTCACACAATGATGCAATTACTAATGACAGATTCCCTAGAAGGATGGTGGAGGTCAGACAATGATTCCAAGGATACTGTATGGAGGCCTGTTAGAAGATGTTGACAGAGAGTAAACAAAGCAAAGCCATTGGCCAATTCTTATATCTGAATAATCAGTGATCTTTCCAGACCAAACACGGCAATCTTTTTTCCTGCAGATATTGTTCTACTGCAATTTACAGAATCCCACTAAGGGCAAGCAGGTGATATGTGTCCTTAAAGGGTAGGTTCACCTTTAAGTTAACTTTTAGTACGTTCAGGGTCGGACTGGGCCCCCCAGTTGCAAACTCTTCTGTGCCTCAGATACCTCCTGCCTCCCTGCACATGCATGTGCACACCTACGTTTTCCAGTACTGCGGCACATCCAGAGCAACTGCAGGAGCGGTTATGGCTTGGCGGACCCCAAAAGAGCCAAAGCCCACCGGGTTTTTTCCTGGTGTCCTGCCGGCCTAGTACGGCCCTGCATACATTATAAAATGACCAATTCTAAGCACCAATTGGTCTTCATTATTTATTTTTTAATGTTTTTGAATTTGTTTCTTCTGACTCTTTCCAGCTTTCAAATTGGGGTCACTGACCCCATCTAAAAGTAAATGCTCTGTAAGGCTAACACTTTATTGGTATTTCCAGTTTTTATTATTCATCTCTTGGGCCCTCTCCTATTCATATTCTTGTTTAAATCAATACATAGTTGCTAGGTTAATTTGGACCCCAACAACCAGATCGCTGAAATTGCAAACTAGAGAGCTGCTGAATAAATAGCTAAGTAACTCAGAAACCACAAATAAAAAATGAAAACCAATTGCAAATTGTCTCAGAATATCACTCTCTGCATCATACTACATGTAAACTCAAAGGTGAAGGACCCCTTTAAGAATGTACATGCACTGAACTGAGTATAGTGGCAGTGAGTATCTGTTGGAAATCAAATTTGCATAGTTTGTCCACAAGCTTCCGAATCTTGCAACAGGTGCATATGCATTGCCACATGCTTATCTGCTAACAGCAATGGGCAGCTGTCTGTTCCCACACTGGAAGTAACTGGCCTCAAACTTCATTTACTCTGCCCCAAGAAGTCCCTATCCTGCTAGAATAACTGAATATTAATCATGATAGGAGTTACAGTGTGGCGGTTTGATGAGTGGCCAGGAGCAAATGGAGGTAGCTCTTTGCCAAGTGATATTACTGCAATCATAAGGCTCTACCATATTCAAATTGCTTGCATACATGCTTGCATTTATAACCACCACCCCATTTCTCTCCTTCCTACAGGTAGTTGTGCCCCCCCACTAGAATTCATATAATAAATAGCAAGGATAAGTAATAAGGATATTACAAGGCTGAGCCACATGTAGACTAATGAGCAGATTAGCACAGCCTGTACACACAGCAGCTTCATAAATAGAAGGAGCTGTTGCTATTCACTTGTCGTATACAGGATAATGTATATAGCAACATGTCATTGCAAAATCCAAAAGCATTCCTGCCTGTGCTGAACCCTCAACATGCACCCTATTAGGATTGTAACTCTGGAGCTTGCCTATTGTCAGCCTTGCTGATCAGCTCACACAACATTACAAGAGGAAGATTGTCACTCACCTTCTCTGGAGCCTGAGTACAGCAGCCAGCAGCTAATCCCGATGCCTCCAGCACAGCAGCACTGAGACAGATCTGGAAGTATTTGCTGCGATTAGTAGATGATGCGCTTGTCTGTGCTGCCCTACTGTTTTAATGCTGCTCTCATGGCATATACTGTAGCATTGGTCACAGATCTCCAGCAGGGGGCAGTGTGAGGCAGAATTCAGTCCTGCAGCCCCTTTCCCCATTTAGATGGTTCTATGTCAATCCTTCCTAATCCAAGGACACACGCAGGCAGTAAATACAGGATCACATTTGTAGACACTGTAACACATACACACCCTGACTTCTCTGTTAAGCAAAAAAAAAAAAAGAACACTCATTAATGAAATCATTTGTATTTGTTCACACATCACTTTAGGTTTTCACGTTTGTATTTTTCTTTTCATTGTCCCAAAACTATAGTCATAAATGTTTCACCCAGCACTATGATCAATGGCTCTCTAGAGAATATATCATTGTAACAAATGCTGATTGGCAGGATGTGTGTGTGTTGCTATGATCCACATGGGATGTGCAAAGGCTACTTACTCTGACCTTGAAAGAGAGCGCAATTGGTTTTATTGGGGCTGCTATTACCTATAGTCATTGCTTTACATAGTCGTCTATACAATAACACTTGATTTATGAACAGGGATTTAATAGTCAAGTTATTGTACATCTGCTTTGTACTATAATGGGTCCCCAACCACCGGGCCACTTCACAGAAGTGGGCTGCAGCCAGTCCTGGACTGGGCCATGAGCCTAGCGCCAAATTAACCCGGCACATCAAATTAGATGCCAATGAGCCTAATTGGATGCCAGCCCACCAGAAATGGACACCGGTGCACCAGAATTAGACAGCAGCACACAAGAATTGGGTACTGGAGCTCCAGAATGTGACGCCAACCACCCCGACCGCCCTCCCCCTGGTCCTTGCAAAACATTTTGGAACTACACTGGTCCCGGGCCAAAAAAGGTTGGGGACCCCTGTACTATAACATATGTGTGGCTCCCCTGATGTTATGATACAGGGACATACCACAAAGGTCATAGAGCTGCTGTACATGCTGGTGTACATGAGAGTGTACAGTCAGCAATAGGCATGAAAAAACACTTACTGACCTTAGTATGTACATATTGTCAGCAGCATAACTATGTATGTGCGCATGTATTAGGGGTACTCCGCCAATGAGGCGAGTTGAGAAACTCGCCTCAGGCGGCAGTGCCCCACTGGGTACCAGGGCGGCAAAAATGCCGCTCCTTGTACTGTAAGAGCCAAACTTCTGGTTTTCAAACCGGGAATTCATCTCTTCCAGCACAGATCGCAATTATGCACTCTGTGCTGGTGTCCTGGCCCTCTCTGACACCCTCGTGGACCCTCCTTCCGGCACAAAAAGTTGAGTGCACAAGGGAGGGGGGGTGGCAGCAACACAAGCTGCCTGAGGGGCCAGGATTGCCCCTGTATGTACTTAAATGGGTATCCAAATTACAGAAAGATCCATTAACCTGGAAAACCCCAGGTCCCGAGCAGGATAACAGGTCCCATGCCTGTACCAACTCAGTTGCACTGCTCACTACAGCTCAAACCTTGAAAGTATGTGCTAAAACTGGAAGGCAACAGAATTCAAATTTTGCACCATAATATCTCTATAACATTACAAAACAAGTAATATCTCACTAGAGAGGGAACCATTATGTTTGATGCAGTTGGTTGCTATTTCATTACAGCATGAAATGAGTGTGTGGGGCCAAAACAACACAAATGGTAAATATTTTTATCCTCCAGTACAGAAGTAGGGTACCTATTGCCTGCATTCCATGCATCTACTCAGTCACTATACTTTTTGTTAGTGCCTTATGTGCTTTCACAAGTCTAAAGGTCTAACGCATTGCAGTGATACAATGTGTGATGCACAATGCTATATTAGACTTTAAAAGGGGAGTCATCATGTGGTTCTCTCTCTTTGAACCCCACTTGCTAGAGGAAATGGTTGGTGTTGGAGAACTTGAGGTGGAGGTAGGAGTGAGGTCACCATGTGGCCCTCTCTCTTTGGAACCCATTTGCTGGAGGGAGGGTTGGTTCTGGAGACCCTGAGGTAAAGATAGGAGTGAAAGGTACTCTTTAGTACCGATTTGCTGGAGGGAGTGGTTGGTGCTGCAGACCCGAGGATAAGGTAGGAGTGAGAGTTATGCCCCCACAAGCCTAGTTGTTTGATGCCCAATGCTAGATTAGGTGCCTGTAGACTTTAAAAAGTGGAGTTGCCATATGGTTCTCTTTCTTTGGAACCCATTTGCTGTGGAGAGTGTTTGGTGTTAGAGACCCTGAGTTGGAGGCAGGAGTGAGAGTCACCATGTGTTTCTCTCTCTATGGAACCCATTTGCTGGAGGGAGTGGTTGGAGCTGGACCCTGAGGTGCAGATAGGAGTGATAAATAGAGAAGCCTGAGGATCCAATGAGGAGACCAACAGGGTTAGTAGTACCCCCTGGTGTTACCTTCCATCACAAGGCACCACTGTGAGCAAGCTTCCAGCACTAGGGAATAGTTCACCTATTGGTGAATACTTCCACAGGGTTGTACACTCTATCTGTGCCTAATAGAAGGGCAGTAACTAGGGGTAGGCAGTGCCGGGCAGGTACCGCTTGAAGAATCTTCTGCCTACCCCTAGTCTGGACTTACCCCCCTGCCGCTCATCCCTGCTTCTCACTGTGCACTCCTCCAGAACATTACTGCACATGGGGGGGCAAGGTGACCAGCATGGTTGACTAGGGCGTCTGGTCAGCATGGCCCTTCTCTGCCCAATAACATGCAGGGAGTAACTATTTCAAGTGAGAGACAATTCCATGTAACGCATGCTTTATTGGGAGAAGCAGGGAGTTGCAACTGGCAAAGTTCAAGCTGGTTAACCAATAAGATCCTAGGTATCAGGGAGCGGTACACCTTCTAAATAGTGTTACATATGTATGGAGTAGTAAATGACATATCATCCCTGTATTTGTATTTATAATGTACAGAGAAACAACTGCA
>CM044433.1:44470770-44485771 GCA_024363595.1 Xenopus borealis | reverse complement strand
GCTCTAGTGGATTAATCAAAAACAACATTTTCTTATTGCTACAACCACAGATTCAGTCTCCTTTATTTGCAACAAACTTGGGCCAATCACAGGGGCGCTCCACCATTGAGGACAGTTGACAAGGGGGCAAAAATACCACTCCTGGTAACTAAGAGCCGTATTTCTGTTTTTCAACCCCTGCATTATTGCCCCTGGCCGATCAGTAACACTTCTACTACAACTGGCAGTCAATCTGGTTTCATTTAGACAAAAAAGGCTGAACTTGATGAGGCTGAAGACATGTACATGTACTAGGTTAAATGGGGTGTGGCAATTTAAGTCCAACATAGTCAGGGATTTCTCTAAGCTGTTCTGGGTTGTGCACAGTAGAGTAGAATCAGAGTGAAGAGGAATAAATCCTGCCCTAATGAGCATGTGCACAGCACATGCCCACCGCAAAGATCCCTGGATTTCGGGAATGGCCACAATGCCTCAGGATTATGGTGGCATAAATTAAGGGACGTCATGACGCTTCTGCACCAGGGCAAGGGAGCTTCCACACGTTCTACCCCTGTTATTTTTGGTGAATAGCTGGCCATACACTATAAGATGTCGCTAAACTACCTGATATTTCCCCGACATGCCACTAACGATAGGGCTATAGCGGGGGTAATCTGAATGTTCAGCCCTATGGCCAAACGATCGGATTAAGACAAGGGCAATGGGCTCAGACAGGTAATCGGGGGAAAAATCAATCCTTCCCGATCTATATTGTGGCCAGATATCGATCGGAAAGACCCGTTGGAAGCCCCCTATACACTGGCAGATAAGCTGTCAATTTGATCTAAACGACCTGCCCGTGTATGGCCACCTTAAGATAAGGTTTGCACACTTTCCAGGGGGGAAAGATGGACGTCGTAAATGTGGCCCTCTGGGCACCCTGAAGATAAATCCTGCCTTGCTTGTGGCATCCATAATGCAGCTAGAATTCTGTTTAAAACCTCTCAATTGTGGGACAAAAACATAGCCATTGCGCTTGATATTGCACTTTGCACACTGCACCTAGGTTAAGTGGATGTGCCCTTACTGTATGTTTACACGTTCAATGAGAATGATTGGTATTCATGTGTTGCCTAGCTGGTAGCCTTGGCCACTGCCAGGCAAAGGTTTAAAGCAATCTTGTAAATGAAAAAAAATCATAAGCCAGAAGCCAAATCAGTAGATAATAGATGCCTGTTGCACTCTACGAAGATGCACAGAGACAGGCCTCACAAAGTAGACAGACCACCAGTTGCTGGATTAAAATATAAAACAACGTGGCTTTTTAAATTGAGAATACAGTATATAAAGCCACAACGTTTTTCCATGAAAATCTGAACTAGAGAATACATTATCATTAAAAATAGTATTGACTAAAATAATCATATTGGTACAGGGATGGGATCCGTTATATGGAATGACAGTATCCAAAAATCTCCAAATTACTGGCAGGCTATCTCCAAAAGATTAAATTTCAAACAAATAATACTCATTTAAAAAAATATTTTTTTTTCTGTGTAATAAAACATTACTTTTATCCAAACTAAGATTTATTGAGTCCTTATTGGAAGCAAAGCAATTTTATTGGGTTTATTTAATTTTTTTAATCATTGTGAGTAGAATGTGCTAGAGACTCCCACACCAACATCTTATCTGTCATTACAAGTGACCAATCAGTTAACATAGTAAGTTAGGTTGAAAACATTTACCCGTTGCTACTGCCATCCAATTCAGATTTGGTGATGGTTTGTCCACCTTTAAATTAACTAATTACTTCTGATATTTCTGAGACATTATTTTAATTGTTTTGTGTGTTTTTGTTGTTTAGCTTTTTGTTCAGCAGCTCCCCAGTTTGGAATTTCAGCAGCTTTCTAGCTGCTAGGGTCTAATTTACCCAAAACAGTTTTCGCCTATTGCGAATTTAACACAAACACCCATCTTATTTGTGAGCCATTTGCGGATAAATTGTGGTGTTTTCAGCCTTATTTGCTGCTGCCACAACATACATTTTGCCTGGAGTTTTCTATTTACCATGTTCAACACTGGTGAAATATACACATAACCATGGTCATTTCAAAAACATCTCTTACAATGCAAACAAAGTGGTTGTTCGCCTATAAATTAACTTTTAGGGCTCTTACACATGAGCATTTTTACCTGCGCTCCCCTGCGTTTCTGTTTTGCTGCGTTCAGCCGCAGGGAAGCGCAGGTATAGACGCACTCAATGCTTTTCAATGGGGCTATACTCACAGTATCTGGTTGCCATGGTCTAAATTAATCTAGCAACCATGGACTGATTTGAACAAGAGACTGGACTATGAATAGGAGAGGACCTGAATAGAAGGATCAGTAAAAGAAAGTAGCAATAACTATGAATTTGTAGCCTAGCAGAACATTTTTTAGATGGGCTCAGTGACCCCACCATTTAAAAGCTAGATGGCTAGAAGCCAAATAATTCAAAAACTATATAAAAAAAGACCAATTGAAAAATTGGTTGAAATTAACCATTCTTAAGCTAACTTAAAGGTGAACCAACCTTTTAAACAAGTTTTTCATATTTAATTTGAGCTTTACGTCCAGAGTATAGTGACTGTAATACAGGGACTGTCCTGACTCCTACAACTAGTGGTCTAACTTCAGGTGATGCCCAGTTATAACAGATGGGGGGAGTTCTTGTGACTCGCCAATGCTGAGCCAGCATGCATGTTAAGGAGGCAGGCCAACAGATGCTATTGAAGTTATACAATTGCTACATACAGCTAACTGACATCAAAAATGCTGGGGCTACTAGCAGTTGACTAGAGCAATGGAATGGGTGAGAAGCTTTCATGCAAGAAGACAGAATACTTTTGATGGGGTGGCTGAAAGGGAGTACAATTTTCATTAGTGTTTGTGGCAAATTAATTTGCTTTAGGGCCCAATGACACCACACCAGTAAGCATTGACGGAAGCACTGAGACTGGGGCTTGACCAAGTTTTTCCTGGTATTTTGCTAAGGCAAGTCTAACCCTGGTTCTAAGTTGTATGTGTGGTAAAAAGAAACATTTAGAAGTTTATAGTTCACTTTAACTTTTCTCTTTTAATTTTGCAGGTCTTGAAGTATGGAAGATAATTGCAGGGCTGCCTCAGGCTCCGGCCCGGATTTGTGGAAAGGCCACCTAGGCCCGGGCCTAGGGTAGCAGGATTTTAGGGGCGGCATGCTGCCCAGTCACAATTGGTTCAGAAAGACTGGGGATACGCAGGAGATACTATAGTTTTTTTAATTTCCCATGCACCAATCCCCATTGCTCCGGTCCTGATGATGAAAATTTGCAAATAGAGGGCTTGCTCTCGGTTCTTTCCAAAACACTTCCACCTCCAGGACCCAATAGCAAGAATTTGTGAACAGAGAACATATTCTCCATTTAGTGACACTTCCCATGAGGTTTCATCTCCCACTCTTACCTTTGCATGAATTCATTTGGTTACTCATTTAATTTATATATGTACTGTATATTTTATTCTCTTGATTATTCTGTGTTTAAGTGTTCCATTTTCTTGTGTGAGTTTTATATTACAGAAACAGACCTGCTGCAATGACTGCAATTGTCATTAATGGAACCTTAGCACACCGCACCCACCCACAGTCTCCAGATGGTAAGTCCGTGTAAGTCATGAAGGATGTTGCCAAAGAGATTTCAAATGGATGACTCCCATTCCATGTTAAATTAATTATTATTACTTTGTGCAGTTTTCATTTCTATGCAAAGCAGATTCACGTTTGTGAGTAGCAGGAGATGATTTGTATTCTCACAGTGACATCTGCTGTTTGGTTTATTCATAGGCTGAGTGGAACTAGTTGTTACACATTCATTTTTTCTGTGATTTAGCACATAATATTAGTCATATTAGGTCTGAAAAGGCATATATACTGTATGCTGTGCATCAAAAAAGCCAATGTGACCTTGTTAAGCATAATGCATGAGTAAAGCAGGGGCTGAGGAAGATTTTTGTGCAGGATCGATGTCCTCTTTGGCTATGAGACAATGGTATTAAAAATGCATGGGTGAAGTTTGGGCTCATTCAGCAAAATCAGAATAAATTCTGACTTTAGAATTTAGTAAAAGGTACAGATGGGGTTGCCACCTTTTTTTAAAAAAAAATACCGGCCTTCCTATATGTTTATTTTTTCGTGTTAATAACATTGGGACCAACCATCAAAAATACCGGCCAGGCCGGTAAAATACCGGCCAGGTGGCAACCCTAGGTACAGACCAGGTCTAGACTGGGAGTCAAAATACACCCTGGCATAGAGTCCTGCAGTGGGTCGGATACCTGTGGGTTACACGTAAAAAAGCAGGTACCCTGCGGAATATGGGGGGATTTTCAGGTGTGGGTACAGATGAGTGTTGCGGGTCTATCTAAATTTCTTATCTTATGTTATATTATCAATATATTACTTATAATTTTGCAAACCTTCTTTCTGCCCCTGCCCACTTTTAATGAAGTCACTTCCAGTTTGCAGCAACAGCACTTCCTGTTTGATGGTGGTGGGCGAGTTGTGGGTCGAGTCCCGTTCTTAGAAATTGGTTCTGTGCAGGACTCTATCCTGGCATTCCAAGTATATTAAGGCCCAAACAGCCCCAACTAGCCCACTAATTACTTATTTTCTATAGCATCTTATGGCCTGGTACAGACCCCATATTATATTTAGTTCCCAGTCAAATCAAATTGAGTTTCAAGCAGTTGTTGACCAATTGATCTGCATGGGGAACATATACATAAAATAGGTTGTTTAAGACCCCAGGAAGCACAAGAGCACACCCCTTAGTGCTCATTGGCTATGCACTTATGCCCCCTGCCTGCTGTACTCTGCACTGAACATAAGATAAAAAACCCAGTGCTCTGTGCAGAGAGCAACACCAGGACACAAGGCTCAGCCATGTTTTTACTGTCTGCCTTAGGGCAGGAACTAAGAACAGATCCCCAATACGGGCTACATGTCCTGGTGCTTCCTATCTTGTGGCTCTTAATGATGTGCAAAGTAAGGGTGGGAGCCCTATGTACATGTGCATAACACCATTCCAGGTGCAGTCTGCAGGTTTCAGTGCTCTGAAGCAGCTAAGTGCACAATACCCCACACAACTGCCTTTTTTTTTTGCACTTTGCACACTGGGGGCATTTAAGTGCCATGTGTAATAGACATAGGATAAAAGAGGACAATGCCCTGCGAATCTTACAATCAATGCTAAGAGTTATACACCCTAAGTAACATATTTCCATTCTCAGTCATAAAAAAAAAAAGCATTTGTTCATTTATCTAGCAGGAGGGTGACTTTTGTAGAGGATTCCAAGGTCATGAGTATTTTATGATGCTTATTTCATGGAAAATTGTGCATACAGTATAATCCTAATCCTAATTGGATTTGCAGAATTTATAACTGGCTAGATTTCAGTGCACTTACTGGGCTGTTGGTCATTCCTCTGGGCATATGCCTATTGTATAAGGAGCATGATTTATTCAACAGAATAAATTGTATAACTACTTCTCATCTTACTATTCATATTGCAGTCTCTTATTCAAATCAATGCATGGTTACTGGGGTAATGTGGACTGATAAAACTGCAAACCGGAAAGCTGCTGAATAAAAAGCTAAATAACTCAAAATCCATGAAAAATGAAAACCAGTTACAAATTGTTTTAGGAATATCACTGGCTACACCATAATGTAATTCATTAAAAGGCGAACAAGTTTAAGGAAAACCGTATTTTTTTTATTAATGCAAGATACAAAATATTTCAAAATGTTTATGTTAAATATATATAGTCATAGATGAAATTTTTCTGATATTTATAAATATAATTTTCTACATCTGAGATGTACTGTATGTAATAATACCGACTCTAGAAACTGTCCGAGTAGAAATATAAGCTACAGCAGTTATGATTATTCATAAAATTAAAGTCTCACTGCTTTTGGTTATGGGCATTGGCCAGAAAGAGCCAGAATATGATGGCAATAGTTTATAAAACCATATGAAAAATAAATAATCATTAACTAAAAGGTTGCTTAGAATAGATCCATATATAGCATACTTAAAGTTTGTGCAAGGCTTTTAAAAGCATGTAGCTTTCAGTCCTTGGCTTTTTATTGGTATGTCTAAGTGTGCTTTATATTGTATTAAGGGAGATATGGCTACCTGTGGCTCTTTGCTACACTTTTCCAATAAATTAATTTTCCTACAAATCATAATTTATCTTGGGTTGCCACCTTTTCTGGAAAAAAATCCCTATATTTTTATGTTAATTCCCTAATAATATTGGCATCAAGCATAATGTCAGCCAGGTTGCAATGCCTTTGGTGGATTACATTATTTATTGAAGACTGTTGCATGGCATCATGTGGGAAAGATTAAAGGAAAACTATACCCCCCGAACAAAGTAGGTCTCTATAAAAAGATATTGAATAAAACAACTCATTTGTAAAACTCTGCTTCATGTAAATAAACCATTTTCATAATAATATACTCTTTTAGTAGCATGTGCAATTGGGTAATCATAAATAGAAAATTGCCATTTAAAAAATAAGGACAGCCTCCTGGGATCCTAGGATTCAACGGTGCACACAAACATACAAAACAAACTATAAAGTTAGGTCACATGAGCCAATTAACAGACAGAGTTGTGTCTTTTGCTTCCACACTTCTTCCTGTTACAGTTAGAGTTGAAATATTTCTGGTCAGGTGATCTCTGAGGCAGCACACAGACCATCACGAAATGTGAGTTCAAGGCAAGAGATGTAAAAGGGCAATATTTACTTAAATATATATTCCAGCTTGGTAAGATTCTTTAATATATCACTTAATATGATATAAACTATCTGTTGCTAAAGTATTCAATTTGGGGGTATAGTTTTCCTTTAAGGAAGATGCTGATGTTTCAGTTTTAAAATCAATTTCAAAGAATGTCTGCCCACAGACATCAGCCTAACATGATGAAGTGTGTGAAGCACCTAACAATGCAGCTCACAGCTTACTGTTTCCATGCCCTCTCTACCTCATGATCAGTTCCTAGGTACAAGGAACAAGATGCTGCAGGTAAAATGTTAAAAGTGTCTTGCAGCATCTTGTAAGAACTATATTTCTATCAGGTTCCCAACATCATTACTTCTATTGGCAGGCAGTATTTTCTTTGGCAGGCCTATTCTTAGGGTGGCAGTTTTCATGGGGCCATCCTTGTGGCTATAAAGAAATAAAAATATTTTCCCCACTTTCTTTTTTAACACCCTCTGCC
The DNA here is from genome assembly GCA_024363595.1 of Xenopus borealis. Taxonomy (NCBI): domain Eukaryota; kingdom Metazoa; phylum Chordata; class Amphibia; order Anura; family Pipidae; genus Xenopus; species Xenopus borealis. The sequence goes on along the minus strand of CM044433.1, from coordinate 44,478,480 downwards.
CAGTGCCATATACATGCTGTCAAATCAGTGGCAGAGCTAAAGGGTGGTATCCTTCTCTGATCTGCTCATAGCATGCCCATAGGCAAATTCACATTTGCTAGCTGTATAGAAGAAGGGGTAGGTGTAGGGCAGCCCTAGATATTTATTTGGGCAGTGGTGTAACTTTACTTTTCTGGGCCTCCCTGCAAACAATAAAAATGCATCCCCCCACAATATCTCATTAATGCAACCCTCTTCCTCTAGATGCAGACTGAAAGGAGTAACGTGGGTGCTTTCTGGGCCCCCAGGCCTCCCTATGGTAGCAGGGTCTTCTGAAAATGACACCACTGAATTTGGTGATGACTATTGGAGATGGCCCAGTGGCGGAACTACCGGGGGAGCAGGGGCACCAATTGGGCCAAGACCCGCATCCCCTCAGGGCCCCACGGCATCTCACGTGCCACTGATTCCCAGCAGGAGATTGCGTACAGAGTGGGGGCAAGGGCCCAGCTGCGCGTCCTGCACCAGGGCCTGCCCCCCTCTAGTTACATTACTGAGATGGACTGTTATAAAGACAGGGTAATAAAAACCATTCCAATAGCATAAGGAGCTGCAGGTGACCCAAAATTTTAGGGAGTTAAAAAACAAGAAAATACCAATTCACTAGGTGGGTAGCAAAATGTTAGGCACTCCCTAACATTTTTCCCCCTAGATGGTGTTTCTGCACCTCTGCATCTCCCATGTCTTTTTCCTGGTAAATATAACTCTGTTTGTGTTTAACCCCTTGTATTAATTGTGTCAAACTGGACAATAAGTGCCTTTTTGTTTTACAGAAGAAACTGCTGTAACTAGAGGTATAATGTACTCCTTAGATCACCCTGAGAAAATCTGAGCCCCTCTTCTGCTCCCCAAATAACTTCCACTCCAGTGCAAATCTCCTACTATTGGTTAAATGAAAATCAATTAACATTTGTGCTACCACATCAAGCATAGGAATGCAAGTTTTAATTGATTGGTCAGCCCTCTCTTTTTTGTACAAACAAGAGTAAATATTATTATGAGTTCTGTATTCAATGTTAAAGGATAAGGAAGCTTAAAATCACTTGGGGAAAGCAAAAGTCAGCCACCCTGTGTGATTATAATAGCTCATTTGATACCCTGGGTTGATGCTTCTGTTTGCGGAAAGCTGCACCAGTCGGGATGTTTCTGTAGGAGCACCATACATTAACCTTCTACTGATGTGTGAAAAGGCTTTTTATTTAACTATGCATAAACATAGTCAGTGTTTCGACTGGGATGCCAGGGGCCTACCAGAAAGTCACCCTCTTTATTCTTCTAGTCTTTTTTTCTCTACATACTATATTGTGTTCTTCTATTATTAAGCTTCTTTGTTCCCATAAAGAAATAGGGAATGATCATGAAATAGACCAAATAATTAGAAGCAAGCGGCTCACTGACACCTGGGCCCACTGGAAGTTTTCCCGGTATCCTAGTAGGCCACAGTCTTGGAAGAACAGAATCAAAGAAGATCGCAATGGTGTGCTTGTACAGGAGGAATGAGGCACGTCTAGGGCTGAGTTTAGTTTCAGCAGGGCTCCTCTTCCTCCAGATGTGTGTGTGTAGTACAGGCATGCTACTTGGCGACTGGAAAAAAGGGGTAGAACCAGGGGGGCTAGTGCATGGTGAACAGGTGGGGGGGGGGGAGTTTAAGGCTAGTAGACTTCCTTTTTTTTGTTTTGCAGGAAAGATTGTGAATTTTTGCTAATGGCTAATCTTTGCTGCAAGGTGTTACTAAGCCAAAGATGGATGTGAATGCAGCCATTGGGGAGAGGAGCGGAATACTGAAGATAAGAATACTGCAGCCTAAAAGATTACAGGAGGAGCGGGAGAGCTCTTCAAGGATCACCAGCCCCCGGTCTAAGAAGGTAAACTTTTCTTTGCAGAGAAAGAACCCCCCCAGGAAGTCCAGGAGAGGTGTAAGCGGCTGCGCAGCATAACAAGTTTTGTTATAAGATCGATGACACCATTTCCTCCGAGATGGGCAGCACCACTGAGTTACAGAAGGGGGGCGCCACTGCTGAAAGTCTGAGATTGACCACCACAGCAAGGGAGAGGTTTGGAGGCTCATAAAAGGGGGAGATTTTGCAAACATTCACCAATGCAGATCCTGGGGAGGGGTGGCATGAGAGAGGACCAAGGGATCGGAGGGTTTGAAAGCTTGCGGAGGGGAAGACAGTATTACGCTGACTGTTACGGCCAAATAGAGGAGGAGGAATTATCAGGTGAATGGAGGATGGAAGCAGACCCTGCCCTGGAGAAGACTGGGCCCAGGCAATGTGCAGCAGAAAGGTGGTTGGGGGGTTTAGGTTCAAGGGCAACAGTAGGCCTCTATTTGAGAAAAGGAATTCAGAATCAAGAGGTAGCCAGCAATACTGGCATGAAAATAACTATGATGATTATTGGGAGGAAGGGAATGGTTTTTATGTTGATGATGACTGTGAATATAAGAGCAGTTACAAGATTTTTCCCGCACACAGGCAATGGTATAACCACCCAGATGGGCTCGAAGACAAGAGGTTTCTTATGGGGATGATAATCACGTGCCAAGTTTCTTTTTTGGAAACAGGAGGAAAGCTGGAGAAGAGAGATCACAGAGACATAAGGAGAAGGGAGGCCCTTTAACACGGCAGAGAAAGTTGGCTTCATCAAGGACAGCGGTGCAAGCAGCACAGTAAGAAAGTAGAGACCCAGGTATGTGTAAAGTGCTAATAGTTTATATCATTTATATATAGAGAGTGACTTGCGTTTGGCAGCTAGCTTTCCTCCCAAGGTGTTGCAGGTCATGTGCCAACCTTAGTTCAAATACAGGCAACCCTGGTAGAAGTGGCATCTCCAAAGAATGATATTGGATAAAATGCTGTTTCATTCTGTGCCAGGTGCTCTTAGGTGTGGCCCAAGCAGAATGACAACAGATATAGCAACGTGTTTTGTTTTTTGTTTTTTCTACAGAACAGGTGGTAACCCATTGTGTCACTGGGATGAGACCCTATACAAACACAGGGAATAGAATGTTCAAAGTAAAAGCAAAGAGCTGAGGAAGCACACTGCGATATGCACAGGACTTCTGGGATCATAAGGGAGACATATACAAGGCTGTTAGAAGAATTCATTAAACATACAGTGTCATCTGTTGAGTGCTGCAGGAGTGAGACAAGCACAGGGTACAGATAGGGATCCATTATCTGGAAGCCTGTTATCCAGAACCCTTTAAATTATGTGAATACCATCTCCCATTAATTAAAATTTTAAAAATATTACCCTGTACTTGATCCTAACTAATTAATACTTAGAAGCAAAACAACCCTGTTGGATTTATTTAATGTTTAATTTTTTTTCAAGTAGTCTTGAAGTATGGAAACCCAAATTACGAAAATGCCCTTTACCTGGAAAACCCCAGCTCCCAAGCATTCTGGATAATGGGTTCCATACCTGAAATAGGAACAATTTGAAATGCAAAAGGGGTATATTTTCTATTTGTAGACAAAATTCTGCAATTTAAATTAAATCCCCTCAACCAGACATGTGTTGCTAAGTCCAGAGACCAATACATACAATACAATACATGCTCACAGTCTGTTTTGGACAACTAGGTATGACAAGGGGGCAGATTAACTAAAGGGTGAAGTGGCTAATGCTGGCATCAATTCACTAGCGTTACTGCCCCCAGGGACATTGCCAATTTAATTATGGGTGCAGGCGCCAATTCGATAGTGAAAGAGATAGAAGCTAGCGATCATTTGCACTCTATCGCCAGGTGACTTTTCCCTCTGGCGAATGGACGTTACTCTGCAAATTCACAAAATTGTAGATTTTACTGAACGTTACCTCTTTCGCCAAACTAACCTTCTCCAGCGCAGACCAGGCGAAATACAATGGAGTTCATAGATCTTCCTCAGTCTTCTGTCACTTACATCATATTCTGGGAATGGAAAAAGCATCAAAGTTCAAAAACCTGGCGTCTTTTTTTCAGTGATAGGTTGCAAAAGTCCGAAATTTTTTTGGGGGTAACCGGTTTCCCCCATTCATTCTTTAGGCTTCTTCTGAGCATGTGGTACAGGTATGGGATCTGTTATCAGTACCTTACATTTGATTATAATTAATCCTTATTGGAAGCCAAACCAGCCTAATGGGTTTATTTAATGTTTACATAATATTCTAGATGTCTTAAGGTGTGAAGATCCATATTACGGAAAGACCCGCAGGTCCCAAGCATTCTGAATAATAGGCCTACGGGAGGTGGGTGGGGGGGAGGGAGTTAGCACCTGGGGGGTTTCATTGCCCTTTAAAGGGGATGTTCACCTTAACTTTTAGTATGATGTTGACTGTGATATTCTGAGACAATTTGCACTTGGTTTTCATTTTTCATTATTTGTGGGTTTTTATTCAGCAACTCTCCAGTTTACTATTTCAGCAATCTGGTTTCCAGGGTCCAAATTACCCTAGCAACCATGCATTTGTTTTTTAGACGGGGTCACTGACAAAAATACAAAAAAAATTAAGATCAATTGAAACTTGCCCAGAATTGGCCATTTTAACAAGCTAAAAGTTAGCTGAAAGGTAAATCACACATTTAATAAAAATCCAGGACTGTGGGCTGAGCTATCAAAAATGGGACTGTTCCAAAAAAAGGTGGATAGTTGGGAGGTTTATAATATGTAAATGACGCCCTGAAGCACAGTGTGATATGTGTAAATGCTGTGGAGGAGCCACACAGTGTGATATATACCGTTCTGCTTAGGAAGTGCAATATGATGTGTGCTGGGGCAAGTGGGGGGAGGCTGTGTGGTGGGTAAGGGCTTATGGTGTAATGCAGGATGAAATGTACAGCAAAGTGATGTGCAGGTCGGATAAAACCCAACCCAAACCTGCCCAACCCTGACTTTGGGGTTCCTTTTATAGACCTGCGCCAAACTGCCCCACTGATGATGTTGCAAAAGAGGTTGGGTGTGAGCAGGCGCGCAGCTATAAAAGCAGCTATCGAGCCGGCCCAAGTATCAATAGTACAGCAGTGCTGGTAGAGTCTAGTGTGATATGCACAGGGGTTCTTGGGAATTCAAAGTGTGACATTTACAAGGAAATGAACAAAATAAGAGTGATTGAGAACCCTGCTTAGCTAAGGACCAAATAGTAACCAGTTCTCTTCATATTAGGGAAAGGTAAATACAATACAAATAATTGGTATATAAATTGATTATATAGTGTATTCTTAATTATTTGAATAATATTCATAAGGTATTGGAGGAGTTAAAGATTGTTTCTACAAGGGTGCTATTGGAACATGGGGGAAAATTCACTAAAGAGTGCAACTTCGCCAGCGTCTGCTTCGCAGCCATCGCAATACTTCGCTCAGACAACGCTAATTCACTAAAGTGTGAAGTTTCGTCCAGTGCGCCGAACGCTGGCGAAGTAGCACTAGCGTTACTTCATCAAGCAAAGAAAAGTTGTGCTAGCGTTTCCTAACTTGCATAAAGCGGGAAGTTAAAGTTCACTGGACGTTTATGTTGCAGAAAATTCACTAAAGCCCGGGAAGAAAATTCACACAAGCCCGGGAAACCTTAATAAAGAAAATAGAGTTGTTATATTGCCCTACACATGTGCCCACTGTATAGTTTATGTTCCTTTTGTTAGGAAATGTAGGGGGGAACCCGGGTACCACAAAAAAAAGTTACCATCTTTTGCAGTCTATCACCCTGTAAATATGAAAAGACGCCAGCGTTTTTTTGGGAATTTTCAACAAATTTTTGGCGAACTCTTATCTACTCGCTTGGTCTGAGGTGGTGAAGGCAAGTCTGGCACAAGAGGTAATGTTCAGTAAAATCCACATCTTAGTGAATTGGCGTAGAAACGCTCTTTTCGCCTGGCGTTAGAGTGCGAAGCAACATTAGCTTACATCTCCTTTGCTAGCGAAGGGGCACCTGTGAAGTAATGAAATGACAACATGCTGCTGAATTTTCGCTAGCGTTCGTCACTTCGCCCTTGTGAATCTGTCCCATGGTGTGTTATATACTGGAGTGGTTGGTTGGAACAAGTTCATTTGTATAGGGGTTTTTGCATTAACAAATTATGTACACAGGACTGCTGGGGGGATCTTAAAGGGATGGTTCACCTTTAAGATAACTTTTAGCATGTTATAGACTTGCTAATACTAAGCAACTTTTCGATTGGACTTTATTTTTTCCTTTATTATTTGCCCTTTTCTTCTGACTCTTTCCAGCTTTCAAATGGGGTTTACTGACCTCATCTAAATACAAATGCTCTGTAAGGCTACAAATGTTTTGTTATTGTAACTTTTTATTACTCGTCTTTTCATTCAGATCCTCTCCTATTCATATTCCAGTCTCTTATTCAAATCAGTGTATGGTTACTAGGGTAATCTGGACCCTAGCAACAATTTTCAATTTGCTGAAATTACAAACTGGAGAGCTGCTGAATAAAAACCTAAATTACTCAAAATATGTATATGCTTGCTATTATAACACAGTGTGATATGTCCTTTAAATCACTCTAGTCTCATACTTCAATATGGAAACCAACACTGGCTAAAAATGGAAAGTAAGGATAAATGAGAAAAATCAGCCCCTTTTCTAAGAAATAATAGCTGCCAGTCCCATATCATATTCAAAAGTGGGAGTCACAAATCTCCTGCTATCACCTAGATATTATAGTGCTTAGATATTAGATGTACTGTATATTGGCGCAGTTTTGTACAGTATGTTATAAAAATTATTGTGCATTGTTCATTAAATTATCCTATAATGCCAAGCCTAGGGGACACTTTATGAAATTCACGTGAAATGATCGAAGTTCGATCGAATAACGATCGTGCAAATTTTTCGTGAAATCGGATATGCAAATTTGAATAGATCGAATAGATCGGATATTGGATAATTCGTTCCCCTTAGTGCTCATTCATTAAGCTCTTGTGTCCATGGTCCTGCTGTGCTCTGCCACACATTCAGTATTAAGAATTTGATACAAGGGACAAAACATAGTGCAGACGTGTTCGCTATGCCTGTTTTAAGAAGCCGATGCATTTCTTGATTTTCATTATAGCCGCAGTACCTTGTTGAATTGCATTTGCTGTTTGGACTTTTTTTACAGACCTTGCACTGCATGAATATGAATTCTCCACCTTCTGTTCTCATCCCTTCTGGTTTTGACTTCAAATCTGATCTGAGTCGTGATGGCTGCTTGGACCCAATTCTGGCAAGCTTGAACTCATCCTGATGTCTGAATCTGAGATACCGTACATCCATCTTCTGACATGGGGCCTCAGGAGGGTATCCTCAGAGACTAATTCTATCTGCAGAGGTGCAAAAGGAGCTGTCCTCAATTTACACTATATTACAATGGTAATCCTGGCAAGTTTTGGTGTTAGTCATCTACTTCAGGCTGATACCACCATCACGTCCTAAATGTATTGACAACAATTTAGACTTACTCACTTGTTTATGTCTGTATACTTGTAGCTATATAGTGGAAACCTCACATAAATCAAAAGACAATTTACCCCAAATTAATATAGTCACTGTGTAGATTTTAAAATGATTATCCTTGAGAAAGGTCTGAATGTGGACCGAAACGTTGGACACTGGTATAATGCAAATAAAGTAGTTAAGATTTTATATGGGAGTGCTGGTGTTGAATTTTCGTGGATATATAAAATTATAA
>CM044433.1:44438100-44461097 GCA_024363595.1 Xenopus borealis | reverse complement strand
CACTTTATTTAAGTCTAGCACGGATCAAGAGGAGTCTTATTCTTTTTTCTTCTTTCTCATGGTTGTCATTAGGTGTGATCATCTATGAAATGGCTACAGCTAAACAACCATTTAGCCCATCCATCAGTGCTGTGAGGGAGTTTATGTCAATCAAGACTCCTGAATATCCAAGTCACATGAGCCAGGAACTGCAGGACCTCCTGTCAAAGGTCGGTATAAATAATTAAAATTATGGGAAATTAAATAACAAAATGCTTATTATACAAAGTTTTTGTTATGCTCCACAACTTATATGTTTAGTGCCTGTTATACTCAAAGGGGATGCTTATCTGCTTAAACTATTGTATTTGGAGTGTACAAGACATACAGATTTTTAATATTCTGTCATGTCTTCTAATATGTTTATTTGGATAATAATAATTGAGTATCTGACCATAGTATAAATGTGTCCCTTTAACCCCATCCTACACCCTATCTGTAGCATTGCTTCGGTTAACAGGGATCATGATGCCACTGAAAATGCTGCTAGCTTCAGTAAGAATGCCTTGGCTCAGTCAATAGCAGCCCATCATTAAAAACCATATATAATCATTAAAAACCATATAAATGTTCATTCGTAATGATGAGCTTATGCTGAGGTGCTAGTGTAAACACTGTCACCATAATTCTTTTTTTTAAATGAAATAGAATTACTGAGACAGTCGAATCCAGTTCCAGTACTGTACTTGGATTTGCCTCTCTCTCATTGGATGGTGTCGTACATGACATCTCATATATTGTTTGTTTTTTTTAGCTTCTGGAGAAGGACAGGAAGCAACGCTTAGGAGTGTATGGCAACATCAGGGAGCACTCATTCTTTGCTTCTATCAGTTGGGAAAATCTGGAAAAGAAAATGGTAAGTATGTGACTGACCGGGCAATAAGATACTTCTCTCACATTTACTTTTTACTTATCCAGCCAGAGTAGGGGTTAGCAGACTTTAGAAGAAAAGGGTGTGCCAGTTTTACAAAAAATCATCTGGAAACTCTAGTTGATGATTTCACAACCATTTAAGTCTACTCAATGACCTGTTTTATGTGGGTTTTACATCCTTCCATGATATCCACATCTTATCTCCTTTTATTACATTTTAGGTTAGTGTTCGCTTTTAAACTAACAGAGGAAATTTGATTTGATATTCTATTTGTAAAGGCTAATAGGCTTTGCACTCATTATCGATATAGAATTGATTTTTGCACAGACTGAGCCATTGTAGTTCTACTTTTTTTATCCTCCTCTCTCAGGCTACAGGTGACATTAGGGAAGGGATGGTAAGGGACCACTTCTAGACTTATGTACAGTATCTGTATGTGATCATCAGTTTATTTCCCCTAACAACATTGGCCAAAATGTTTTTTTCTACATATTTGAATAGCTACTCTGGAATAAATAGTTTGATTGAATGAATGTTTATAAGGACTTTTATTTAAATGGATAAGATGGAAGAGCATCATGCATTATGTAAAATATTTTGCAGCTGCAGAAATCCTCTACTTTATTGTTAGTAGACAGGTTGGGGACCTGGCAGCTAATGAGTTTAGATCTTGACATTGAAACAAATCATTACTCAACTGAAATACACATTTTAGCCACACAAATCTACCATATGTTAGGATATTTGCTACCTTTTTACTGACAGTAAATATAATATAACAGTGTTTTGCTTTTTTTCTGTAGCCATTCACAAGTGAGCTTAGAGTGATTCTACCAGGATTGTCCTCTGATAACACCAAGAGAGAGAGGGTTGAAGAACTTTCCTACGTGGACCCCACCTGGCATTGGCAGGAGTAATGCATTCTCCTGTTCTCATGTGACCCAACATCATGACGGCCAGATAGCCAGTGACTATGCCAACATACCATCTATGGCAAACTGCAGCAGTTTTGTGGTATTTTTACACTGCACTCCCGGATTTTTACTCACATCACTGCTTTCGTGGTGCTGGTAGTCCGTTGACCCGACACGGTCCCTTAGCAACAGCAATTCCCAATAATGGATCCGCACACACTTATTTCTGCAGTGGGGGGATTCCCCTTTTCTTTTATTCAACCACCAACTTCAATTTCAATTTCAATGTTTCGGGGGGTACAACCTCCCTTCCTGATGAAGGGAGGTTGTACCCCCCGAAACGTTGAAATTGAAATTGAAAGTTGGTGGTTGAATTATTGGGAATTGAAACTGCAGCAGTTAACATCAGATCTATCACCAGTTGCTTCCACAAACAACAGGAGGCAACTTGAGTCAAAGTGGTGAGAGTAAATTAAAGTAAACAAAAAGTATATCTATGATTAAATAGGAAGAAATGTAGAAGAATAAACAAAAAGCTAGTAATGATAACAACTGTAGGTGATTTTTAGGAAGAACATGTTTAAAATCTGATATTAGGCTATTTGGGTATTACAGATACAGTAGAACCCCCATTTTTCAGGGGACCAGAAAAAATTGTGTAAAATCTAGGAAAATCAGGGAAATGTATTACGCATAATATATAGGTGGGAACACTAAAAAACAATGTAAAATGATTGAAACTTAAAATAAGGCGATGTAAATTTGAGGTTCCACTGTAGATGTTTTCATTAATATAAATTTAGCATGACATATGGTATAATTGAATTAGACTTAATGAGTAACAACCAATAGTTGCAGGGAAAATGCATATGAAAGTCTGTTGACTGCTATGTATTCCCCCTTTAATGATTGTTTGGGATTGTATAGTTTCTACTCATGCAATCTATTGTTCAATTCCATTTTAGATCAATTGCACTCCTGTAAGAGATTAAAACAAATCATAAAGTGTTTCATCTGTAATGATCTTACTAAAACACATATACATAAAACATATACAGTTCTCCAACATCCTTATAATCTTACTGCACAGGCTTATGATGTTATGTCCTCTCTGAACCTTAAACATCAATATCACTAATGTACAATAGTCCTTATGGTAACATGCTACAGTATAAGGACAGAAAATGAGAGGGAAGGAAAAATTATACACTAGTAAAAAATATATAATTCGTATATAATGCAGCAAATATGTACAGTTTTCTCATCTATATGTAATGCTTTCTAGGATAAGGGATCTTTTTAAATTTAGAGTACCATGCCTTTAATCTAATGTAGAATATTAAATATTTAGAAATCATGGGATTAAATGAGAAATTTTATTTATAAGAAAGTTGCTTCTCATCTATATTTTAAGGTCTGTATTGTAATTTTCTGTTTGACTTTTTTTTTATTGTTTAGGCAGGTAAGAATCCCATCTCTACAAGGGCCTGCATCCTCATTAACCATCTATTTGAGCTGAATTTCATCTTCATTCATCAGCTTCCTTTCATATATTCATTATTAAAACCCTGATTATAGGGAGCGTGGTAGGTATAAACTGAGTTTTTATGTATTTGGATTTCAGTTTTTGTATAAATATTTAGGTAATAGTTTTTATACATTTATATAGTATAAGTTACATATGAAAAAAAAAAACTCCAAAAAAATTAGTTTATAGAGAATATATATTGTGATGTGTGTGCATAAATATATACATATGTGTTTTTCTTAATTTATATAGTGTAAAAAAACAAAAAAATATATTAGCTTGTATAGACAATATATGTATATATATGAAATAGTTTTTTTATATTTATATAGTATGTTAAATATGAAAAAACCAAAAAAATTTGATTTGATTATGTAGAGAATATATGTTGTGATGTGTGTGTCTCTCTCTCTCTCTCTCTCTCTCTCTCTCTCTCTATACATATATCTATATAAATATATATATTTGTGAATTTGTTTTATAAATTTATATAGTACATGATATATATATATATATATATATATATATATATATATGTGTGTGAAAAAAACAAGAATTTTAATAATTACATTATATATATGAAATAGTTTGTCTTAATTTATATAGTATGTTATGTATGAAAAAAACAAAACAATTTTGGTTAGATTATAAAGAGAATATATATTGTGATGTGTGTGTATATATATATACATATATATATATAGTGATATGTTGCATTATATAAAAGTTTGTATAATGTATTCATTTAAAGTATGGGTTGGATATATGGGATACATCATAAGAATATATAATGTTTTATTTTTGTTATAAGTAAGAATGGAAATGGTGTGTGACTGTAAATAGGGTTCCCACACTGCACCAATATTCTGAAGATCTACACCCATTTTTAAAAGTTAAGCCCATAAGTGCTATAAATGTGTTGGTGAATGGTTTAAGGAAGCTTATGGTTGAGGAGCCAAGTGATATTAACAGACTAGGAAGCTGTATGGCCCAATATGCTGCCTAGTCTCAACCTCCTCCTTTTACACCCAACCCAGAGCCCTATAGTTAGTAACAAAGTAGAACTAAAATAATCTCCCGTCCAGCCCTTTTAGAAAATAAAAGGTTACTGGAATAACCTTTGTACAATGTTGATCCAGGGACTGATCCGATTGCCATTTTGGAGTCAGGAAGGAATTTTCCCCCATTTAAAGAAAATTGGAGATGGCTACAAATGGGGTTTTTTGCCTTCCTCTGGATCATCAAGAAGTTAGGAAAATTTTATTTGATGGACACGCTCACCCTCGATTACTATATAATAGTGTCCTTTGATCTGACCCAAACCTGTTAATGTAATTTTACCTAGTTACACATTATATCCAAAGTGGAGAGGATTAAAATCCCAGCTACCTATTAGCTATAGAAAAAGAGATAATAGTGTGTGAATCATTGTGTGTGTTTATTAGTGCAAATATCCTAATGGGGAACGTTTGTTCCTTACACCTCTCCCATGGTGTCTTATATCAGCTGCTGACCAGCCCAATAGGAAACTATTGCAGCAAGTAATAGGTTGAGCCATTTGCTGCAATAGGTGTGTGAATGAACAGTAACAATGGTTGAAGCCTTGACGTGGCGTTACTGCTCACATGGGTAACCATGTGCCAGTTCAACCAACTGAGAGGGTATAATTTGCAGTAGCCGCTGTAATAGAGAATATCTTGATGGGTTAATCATAAACATCTAGGCTTAAATGTCAAGGTGCCCTCATAGAGACTGTGCATTAAAGAGAAACATATAAATTGTTGAAATATTTAAGGATTTGAAGTGGGTTTTGAACTTCCGCAGATGGCTGATGAAGGTACATATATTCCCTAGTCAGTGGAGTATGCAAATGCGAATGGAAATGAGAGTGAATTGTTTAGAAGCATTAACTTAAGAATTGCAATTAAGGGCTCATCCAGACGAGCAGATTCGTGGAGATTAGTCACCTGGCGACAAAACGCCACGTCTTTGAGGCAACTAAACCCCCCTGAATAGCTTGTTAGCGCTGCGCACCGGCTAGGAGTAGAGTCGCCTGCGCTTATTCACACGCAGCGGCGCAATTTTCAAAGTTGCTGAAAATTGGCTGGCGAGGGAATTTTCAGCGACTTTGAAAATCGCGCCGCTGCGTGTGAATAAGCGCAGTCGACTTTACGGCTAGTGGGTGCGCAGCGCTAACAAGCTATTCGGGGAGATTCGTCGCGGGGAAAAGTCGCCAGGCGACAGATCTCCCCGAAAACTCCCCGTCTGGCCTTAGCCTAAGAAAGGAAAACTTTGGTGCTCATACAAGAACTTCTCTGGTAAAATCTAGGTGTTTTAGTAGTTGCAGGTTGTCTTCCGTGACACTAGAGGGCTGTTTAGAGCTGCAGTTGCACAGAACTAAAACATGGCCGTGCTGCATAATAAAATAGAACCGGAATGTAGCTCCTTATACATTACATCAATTTTTATTATACTAATATAGAGACAATTTAGTTTCTCGGCTTGGGGGGCACATAATAATGTTTTCAGGTAGATAGCCTCATTCACTAGCAATGCCAGGCAGTTCCATGAGAAATCAAAAGCCACAAGTAGTTTTGAGTGTTTCCTGTTTAGCTAAACTATTTGGGGGTGAAATCTTCTGAAATTCATGAGCTGCTTTGAAACAATAACAGTGCAGCCCTTCTAACTGGAGTTTTTAGAATTGCCCCCAATTTTTAACATGACCTGGTGATCTGAATAGGAATCAATTTCTGGGAGGCATATTTTATAAGGAATGGAAGACATACGTGTGCATATGGAGTGAGACTGGAGAGAGTTGTGGAATTAGGATACAGCAGGCATAGACTGTCAAAATCAAATAAATCTCTCATAAATCAGACCTTTAATCTGTAATACATGATATCACCAGCTGTCCATTTTTTTTAGCAATGATACTGTAACTTAGAAATACAGGTATGGGACCTGTTATCCGGAATGCTTTGGACTTGGGGTTTTCCAGATCACAGATCTGTACTTTCATTTAACTATTTAGTGACTTCATTATTCCTACATGCTTCTTAAAGGGATTATTTACCTTTGAGGTAACTTTTACTATGATGAAGAAGATATCCTGACACAATTTGCAACTGGGTTTCATTTTTTATCATTTAAGGTTCTTGAGTTATTTAGCTTTTTTTTTTTTTAGCAGCTTTCCAGTTTGCAATTTCAGCAGTCTTGTAGCTGGGGTCCAAATTCTCCTAGCAACCAAGCCAAGTCTTGATTTGAATAAGAGACTGGAATATGATAGGAGAAAGCCTAAATAGAAAAATGAGTAATACAAATTAGTAATACCAACACATTTGTATAAATATCCCCAGTCACTATGTACTACAGCTCAAGCATTATATTTGCCAGTATTCTGTTCGTTGTGCTGAAAAACTGTAGGAAAATCAAAAATAGCCACAATGTGGGGTGTATGAATATACTTAATTGCATGCTACAGTACTAAAATACTTTGATATTCCTGCTTCTGTGGGCTGCTCTGAAGTGACAGCACATATTATTATCTATTCAGATATGGTCCTTATATTTAAATGGTAGATTTGTGAAAACTGCTAAATAGTGTTTGTACATTTGTTGGGTGTCCCTTAGCAGTATCCTGTGAGCCCTGTACTCTGTATGTGGCCTGTGTGGATCTGAAACCCCAATAACTCATGTGAATGTGCATGGCTGCTGTATATCATACCTAACTTTTCTAAATATTTGACCTGGAAAGAAAGCTGGCAAGGCCAAAGGCCAATTCTAGAAAAGGGCATAATTTTTACTCTGGGCTCTCCATCTCTCAGGATACAGTGTAAAATATACATAGTCTTACACTGTGTAGGGGTAATAGATATTCACAATAATTCTGTAAAGGGTGACCAATCTGCATCACTTTGGCTATCATTAAATTGCAGTTCCCAGCATTCCCTATCAGGCCAGCTATTGGGAGCAATGGTCTGTGAGACAATACATTGGTAGCCTTAAAGAGCATTTGTTTTTTTTTTTAGATAGGGTCAGTGACCCCCATTGGAAAGCTGGAAAGAGTCATAAGAAGGCAAATTATTCAAAAATTATAATCGATAAAAATACTGTAGGTCAATTAATCATCTGCTTAGAATTACCCACTCTGTAAATGTAACTTAACGGTTAACCACCCCTTTAACAAGTTTGAGTGTAGCATGCAGTTACATTTTGGGAACAATTTATGTTTTTCTAATACTTCCAGCCTAATTACAGACATGAGGTGTGCCTGGTATACTTTGGGGTTGTCTTGTTGCCATTCCCCTTGTTCTGTGTGAAAATGGCTGATTCTGGAGCTACACCTATCTCTTTAAGGTGGTGGAAAGTCCAGGTTTCCTCTGTATCAATTGGTGCACTGTGTGTGTGTGATGAGCTACAACAGGCCCAGTGGAACTGAGTGCAAGCATGCAGAAGTGCAAGGAGCAGTTTAAATTGCAAGTACCATATATACCCGAGTATAAGCCAACCCAAGTATAGGCTGAGGTATCTAATTTTACCTACAAAAACTTGGAAAACTTACTGACTCGAGTATAAGCCTAGGGTGAGAAATGCAGCAGCTACTGGTAAGTTTCAATAATCAAAAATTTAGGCATAATAATGGCCCCCTACCTGGCCCAAACCTTCTCTGATGCAGGTGCAGATCAGAAGCGCAGCCATCTTCAGAGCGTCGGACTGGAGACCTGAGGCTTCCCCCACAGGGACCCTGCACCCTCATTTCTAGCCCCCTACCATGCTCAGACAGGTGCAGGTCAGAAGTGCAGGTACTGACTTCTAGCCCCCTACCTGACCGAGTCCTGCTCTGTTGCAGGTCAGAATCGCATGTGCATTTGCATCACATCTTCTGAGCGAGCATGGCTCATTCATGGAACCTGGCAGGGGGCCCCGCCCCCGGGGAGTGCTGGGAGGAGGGCCCTGAGAAAGTCCGACCCTGCGCCACTCCCTAGAGGCCCCCCTACCCCAGCCACAGCGCACTGACTCGAGTATAAGCCGAGGTATTTTGAATACTTGCCTTATACTCGTATATATGGTACCTTCAATTACATTTTCATGTCATGTCATGCAGCAACTGCACCATTTAATTTTGGGTTGCATTAGACCCTTTATATCAACAGTTGCTTTTCAACTTGTATTGTAGCAGAGGTCTCTTTATCAACAAGAATGAAAACTTTTCAACTTGTATTGGTACGTAGCAGAGGTCTCTTTATCAACAAGAATGAAAACCAAAGCTTCAAACTGCCAACTGAGTCCAATTCCCAGGTAATATACATTGTGTATTCTGTGAGCACCACTGTAAATACAGATGGTACAGCCCAAATATTGCAATTGGTGGCACATAAAGGCTTAAAGCTGTAGGCTTTGTACAGATATTTACTACTATACAGAAGGTTCCTTGGGGAGCAGACTTTTCTTTGGGGGGGTCAGATTTATAATTACCTGTATAAGGAATTATTTCACTGGATTAGGTATATTGTACAACAGTATTGGGTGCTTCTACGTTTAGAAATGTGCAAAATATAAATACCTGTAATTCTAAAATACTGATGGGGGTATGTGGTCCTCAAGAAAAACTTGTCTCCATACTGTTTGGGGCATCTGCAACTGAATACCTCAACATATACTTAGCCCCTCCTTTTTCTGCTCCACCTCTCCCAGAGGGCTTCTCTGCACGTGGAATTATATAGTTGCCAATAATGACATATACGCTGCAAAATTAAAGCTATGTGATTCTCTCTTGTGCTGAAAGTTGTAGTTTAACCACAGCTCGAGCAACCTGCTAAACAGTGATGCACAAAACTACTGAGAAGCATTCTTGAATGTTGCAGTAACTGCATAACTACAGCAGTCTGTCCTACCCTGTGCTGAGTATGATTGGTGGCTTTCCCACAATGCCAAGTGCTCCCATCAAGGGCAGAAGCACAAGTTGCAGGGCCCAGCTAACAATCCAGCTTTCGGCGACATTTGCTGTAACATCATGGTGGCCGGCATATTCTTCCATCTAACTGTGAAATAAAAAATAGTACAATGTTAAAATACATTTAATAATAGCTCCCGATGCAGCCTATCTATAATCCATTTAATAATGCAAACTTATTCTACTGGTTCTAAACAAATATTTCTGCCACAAAGCTGGTTCCTGAAATTTGTCCCCTGAAAAACACATAAGAAACACTGCAGAATAGCTGCTGCGACTGTCTGTTATTCATATTCTGCAATACATACACATGTGAATATACACACATATAAAGGTGTTGCGAGAGAATTCTGGTAATCTAAGGTTATTGCTCTGCCAGAAACAGGGTTATCATCATACTACCCTTCTTCACAAATGGTCATACTTCAGCCCCCAGGTTCCTCCAATTCTTTTCAGCTATTGTTGGGTGGTGAGAGTTGTAATTCAGCAATAATTGGGGAGGGTGTTTAAAGAGAACTTCCCCCAAGAATTCTAAACAAGTATACACTACGGGGCAAGATTACCCCATTGTTCAACATGAGAGCAATGAATTGGGATTGTACTGGACATACTGTGCAGTGTTGGACTCCAGTGCTCAAATGGGATATTCTAGAATTACAACCAAGCTGGGAAAATGTATATACGTTATTAGTTATGAAGAAATAAAGTTGGGGTTGTTTACACTGGAGCAGGCACTTAAGGGGTGATATGATAACTACGTATAAATATATAAGGGGATCATATAATAATCTCTCTAATGCTTTATTCACCAGTAGGTCTTTCCAGCTGATGAAAGGTCACCCATTCTGTTTAGAAGAAAAGAGGTTCCGCCTAAATATTCTGAAGGGTTTTTTTTACAGTGAGAGCAGTGAAGATGTGGAATTCTCTCCCTGAATCAGTGGTACAGGCTGATACATTAGATTAGGTTTAAGAAGGGGTTGGATGGCTTTTCAGCAAGTGAGGGAATACAGGGTTATGGAAGATAGATCATAGTACAAGTTGATCCAGGGACTAGTCCCATTGCCATTATGGAGTCAGGAAATAATTTCCCCCCTCTGAGGCAAATTGGAGAGGCTTTAAATGGGGTTTTTGCCTTCCTCTGGATCAACTAGCAGTTAGGCAGGTTATATATAGACATGGTTGAACTTAATGGTCTTTTTTTCAACCTAATTTACAGTTTTACTATATTTCTTTTTGTCTGTTGTTTAATCACAAATATCTTTGTTTTTTTTAATTATTAAACAGGGCAAATGAGGAAATAGAATTGACTTCATGTTTGCCTCCTTCAAGGTTGATAATTAGATGACCATTAAACCACCCCTTCCCTTCTTCGCCCTTTGTTGTGACTGTTTAGTCATTAGAAGTCCATTATGCAAAGGGATCATTTATTTAATCAAATTATCTAGCTGAACAATTGTCATGATTGTGCTTTTAAAGTTACTTATAATTGCAAAGCAGCAGTGTCTGTCTGGCTGTTCTGCACTTTAGTTATGACTCCTTAAACAATGTAGCAGAATGCAGGAGGAAGAAATGACTGCATTGTTTCAAAAGTCCAAACCAGAGAACGAAAATGGCTTTTCAGTAGCAATAACATTTACAAATAGCTTTTAAACATTATTTTTTTCATATTAATTAATATCTATATATATAGCGAAGTTGTTTAAATTAAATTTTTCTTGACAGTTTTAGGGTTGGGGCAGATTTGGGGAGATTTATAGCCTCTTCTGTGGGGTGACAATCACCCCGAACTGCCTTCCGTCCACTTGAATGAAGAATCGCCTGCGCCAATGCACTCACAGCGCTTCGATTTCCGAAGTTGCCTCAAGAAGACATTTTAGCGACTTCGGAAATTGAAGTGCTGCGAGTGCATTAGCACAAGCGATTCTTCACTCGAAGAGTGACTAAATCTCCCCGAATCTAATCTAAGTACCAGTTCTGTTTGTTTGCTATATTAGATTATCCATCCGACCCTGGTACTCCTTGATTTACCTGACGGTAATTATGAGTGAACCTGATCAAGTGACTGATCCTATTGGTGCCTCTACGTTTGTCTACAGTGACGCTGACATCCAACGGATTCTGGATGAAGTCGAGGAGGGTGCTATCCCCCGGAGCGGTGCCACAACCATAAGTTATACAAAAAGAGATTTACTGAACCTCCAAAAGAAAGAGCTTAACCTGAACTTACATGTAGCTTCTCTGGCACAATATGCTAGACAAAGGCGCATTCCTCGAGGTTTACGAGTTGATTTAAAACCGAATTTATGCGCTGATGATCCGGTGTTGCTACAAAGATGGCAGGAGATCTGTAATAAATGCAGTCTGGACTTAATAATTCTAACTGTTGAACGTATACAGGCTAAACTGTCAGTTCTCCGGCAGAGGATCTGTGACCTTAAGGAAGAAATCTCGCGACAGAGAGGGGCAGAGCAAGCTGCGGCCATACTGAAAGAGCATGAGGAGATACTGAGACACGATCGGGAACACATCGCGGAGCGGAAACAAGTGAAATTCGATCGCGACGCAGAAGATTACCGCAGAAATCAAGTCTACACCTGGAAGTTAGACCGGAATAATCAAAGGCAAGCGCGATACTCCCCACCCCATGAAGGGGATGGTAGGCGGTGGAGATATGGTCCTGCAGGTGGGTCGAAGCGACAGCAGAGAAATAGAAGGGAGCAATCATTAATATACAGAGGAGATTCTGGCGATTTTTCCAGCAGTAGTGATCAAAGCGGAGCAAGTTTTTTATATCAGGACACTCCTCCACTACAAACCAAGAAGAAAAATCCCCGGGCCCCCATTCAGAGGGAACAGTACCCGAGCAGGCAGAGAACACAAATGTAACAAAAGAGACTACCGTAATAAATTTATCCTCTTACTCCCTGTCCCCGGCTGAACTTAAATTGCTTAATCACGGACTTGGGTTTGTACCCACATACCATACAGACTTTATAGAATGGGAAACTGATTTCCATAGGTTTGTGCGCAATTTAAAGCTTAAAATGTGTTTCCCTGACAACTTACAATCTTCTAAGGATAACATAGAGGTGTTTAAAAAGAAAAGTACATATATGCCTACAATAGATAATGATGCGTTGATTGCTTTTGAAACTGTGGTGTTAAATGAAGTAAGAAAACTATGGGATCACCCTGGCAAATCTGTACCCAATCTTACCCATGATGAAAAAGCGCTAAAGTCCTTAAAAATGAATGACAACATTATAATTAAAAAAGCCGATAAAGGTGGTGCTATTGTAGTCATGGACAAGAGTGGGTACCGATTAGAAGTACATAGACAATTAACTACACTTGGACATTACCAGATAATTGGACATGATCCAGTTTGTGAAATTATGAGTGAAATTAACTCATTGTTAACAGAGGCGTACAACAACAATACTATTACTAAAATGCTATGGAGTACTTAACGATTGAACATCCACGTACTCCGGTGTTGTACCTATTACCTAAAATACACAAATCTTTAATCAATCCTCCAGGACGTCCAATAGTTTCTAGTGTTGGTTCAGTTTTAGAGCCATTGGCTAAGTTTATTGACTCGTACTTACAACCTTTAGTCCAGGGAATTGATATTTGCCTAAAGGATACCAATGATCTGCTGAATCGATTAGCTACTCTACCTTCTTTGAAGGGAGACTATACTTTATGTAGCATTGATATAGTGAGCCTATACACTTCGATACCGCAGGATGAAGGACTTAAATGTGTAGAAGAGGCGTTACTTGAGACTAATTTGCCTAACAACTTAATATATTTTTTGCTTGATGGCCTAAATATTGTCCTTAAAAGAAACTATTTTAGATTCGAAGGAGAATATTACTGGCAGCGACAAGGGACGTCAGTGGGGTCTGCGGTCGCCCCTTCTTTCGCCAACTTATTTGTCCACATGCTTGAAATTGAGTATTTCCTCAAACATAGATATCGGAACCAATTGGTCCTCTATTTACGATATGTGGATGATATCTTGGTGATTTGGAAAGGTGATGTGCTTAATTTCCATGAGATGGTTACGGAAGCAAATAGTAAACACCCCTCCATTAAATTTACAACAGAAACATCTAGCAGTACTCTAAATTTTCTAGATGTTAAATTAACAATTGAGGAGGAACAGTTGACTACAGATATGTATAGAAATCCCACAGACAGAAATAATCTGTTGGAAGCTTCCAGCTTCCATAACCCACGCTGCCTAGAAGCGATTCCAAAAGGGCAATTTCTGAGAGCTAGGAGGATTGCCTCAGACGACCATGGCTACTGGACAGCAGCCTCCACCCTGATTAATAGATTCAAAGAAAAAGGTTTTAAAGAAAAGACCCTGATCACCACAGCTAAGCAAGTAGGAGAGATTTCAAGAACTACACTTCTAACAAATAAAGCATCAAAAAGGATAGAACACCAAAAAAGAATTCCTTTCGTTAGTAAGTTTGCAAAGCAAAGCAAGGCAATTGAAAAAACCATCAGGAGGTATTGGCCACTACTGCAGAATGATAAGTCCTTAAAGAAAATCTGTTCACAAACACCGTTGTTTAGTTACAAAAGAGGTTCCACATTACGAGACATTTTATGTCCGGCGGAAACCAAGGCCCTTAGCAGAATGGAAACAATCTTCAAAAGCAGACCTAGTATAGGAACTTTCCCGTGCCTGAGTTGTATTTGTTGATCATCAATCATTAAAGGCGAGGTGATACAACATCCCACAAAATGTAATAGCATTCGGCTTAGACACTACTCCACGTGTAACACGAGTGGGGTGGTGTATATGTTGAAATGCCCTTGTGGGAAAGTATATGTGGGCCAAACAATGAGACAAATAAAGGCCAGGATAAAAGAACATAGGGGGGATATTTAAAACTTTAAGCCTAACACTTATACTGATACCCCAGTCTCACGCCATTTTTTCATGCTAGACATAACGTGACACAACTAAAATGGTTGGTCCTGGAGGTAGTTCAAGTACCCCAAAGAGGAGGTGATAAAAAGAAGTTACTTCTACAGAAGGAAGCTTTTTGGATAAAAAAAACTAAATGCTTTAGAACCATTAGGCTTAAATGATCAATGGAATATAGTCTGCTTCTTGTAGATACAAAAGATAACTGTTTTCCTCTCCCCTAACAGATAAGCTGCCTTTGATTTTGAATTGATCCTTCTGTTTGGTAAGACACTTTTGTAACTTATTTAATGCTACAGTTAGTAGATTGGCAGTTCTTTTTCAATGTTTGGCAACATTGTTTAAACTACTGATAAAGGTTCTTATTTGTGTATTTAGTGAATCTCCAGTAGGCTTTAAATAGCAGTACTGGGTTGTCTTTGTAAATAGTTGTTTATTGTTTTTACAGCTCATCACAAAGAAATTCACATAGTGATTTTTGTCTTTTAAAGTTTTTCAATTGGAGTATAATACCGATGGACTACGGTGACATCACTTTTGGGATCTCTAACGACTGATTGATTTGTGCAGCTTATGCTGCTAATTTTCTCAGTACTTTTTGAAATGACCAATCAGAAAGTTGGAGGGTGTGGTATCTTGTATTTAATGTTGTACACTGGTTTGGCTAAAATGCACTTGATAAAGAGCCTTGTGGCTCGAAACATGTTGTGTTAATAAAGGCACTTTTGCAGCAGTACTCCTGTGCAGTTCGTGTATCGACACCTACCATGTATATTTGACTACCCCAATTCTAAGGAAAGAGATCCCCTTTCCATGAATGCAAAGAATTGCAGAAGGTGGAGTGTGTAGCCTGGCAGGGGAATCTTTGCTGGTTGTGCATCCTGTGTACTAGTAAATCCCCAGGGAGGTACCATGATGATTTCATCATTGCTGATGAGGCCACTGCTCCCCTCCCCCTCCAGCTGCAGCGCCTGCCTTTCTAGGTACTTGCTAGGAGAGCCCCCAGTCTCAGCTCAGCAGCCCCTGTCACGTTGCTGTGTTTACGCCTCATCCTAGCCTAATGCCTTGTTCCAGTGAGGAGGAGGAGGAGGACAAGCTGACCCTGAGCAGGACTCTGCTGCATAACTGGGAGATGCCTGGAAGCACTTACTGTCTATCTGCTGGAACTCTTTAGCTGCATCCTCAAGCCTCTCTTATTTGCCCATATGCCACTGGTCCTTTCTGCATCTCTTATGAGGTGAATCTGCACTGTGCACAGGCACCAGCATTCTCTTCTCTGAGCAGGTAAGATGGCTGTGCTCTCTGCATGTAAACAATTCATTTCAGACTGCAAAGTGCCCTGAGCTGTGTTCTCTCTCTATACATTGAGCCTATTAGAATAATCAGAAGAGTGGGAGGAAAATCTTGGCTTCTTTGCAGTTACAATTTGCATCAGAATGCTCCAGGCTGGGTTACGCAGCTGCCCACAAGTTACAATCCGTGTATATAACGCTTGCTGCACTTTACAAGCAATGGTACGATTGTAGGGGGAAAAGGCAAACAATCAGAGAGAAGTAGCACTTGGCTGGTAAGAATAATACTTGCTATTTAAAGGTAACACATATAGCAAAGCTGGTCGTTTTTTTTTTTTCAGAAAAGGCAGCAACCATGGGAAAGGGTCCCTTAGTCTTTAAAAACGGAGCCCTCCTAGTGTACAGCAGCTTCATGGCAGGGTAGGGATCAGTTCACAAGCTTGCTGCAGCCTGCACTGTATACAAATTATTATTATTAACATGTATTTCTATAGCGCCAACTTGTTTCGTAGCGCTGACCTTATTACTCAGCAGTGCATCATGGGCATTGTATAAGTGTCCAGATAATGTAGCATTCACATGATCAATTCAGTAGGTATAAGTGTTGTAGTTCTGCAGCTGGAGCTTGGTATAAATATTACAGATCAGGTGACGGATTCATGCAAACAAAATGCTCTTGGGGGGGGAGGGGGGTTGCTATGTCCATGTGCTTCCTTTTGGCAAAAACAAAGTGACACAACGTGACCTGTACAAATACAGCAATGGTGATATGATTATTTTAGTCATTATCAATCCTTCATATTGCTGTTATAATATTGCTGTTACTATTTACCACCTCCTGTTCTTTTTTTTTATTTACTGGCTGAAGTATAGCTAATGAATATGTGTAAGGTAAATGGCTTTTTTAAGCAACATGAAATGTTTAATATATTTAGTTTTTCCTTTTCAAGACGAGGGAGTCCCCATGTCTTGAAAGGGAAAAACTAAGCATATTAAACAGGAGCATTTTACGTTTTTAAGTATGTTAATACTGAATATTTCATTTCCAAATGCGAATGTATATATATATCCTAGTTTATCTATTTTGGTAACTGAAATGCTAGTGTTCTAGCCTTAAACAATATGGAAAGCCTTCAGCGGAACTCCACCCATTTATGGTAGGGCACACGTTATATAACAACTGCCCTAATAAATAAACCATGTAAATCACTGCAGTGCATACAGTGGGGGTTGGGTAATCATTCCGTCCCTTGGTGGGTTAACCATGCCACGCACAAGTACATCTGCTGTAGCATTACAGATATAAACATGGGATTCTTAGATCATTTAGACATTTACAACAAACCCCTCATTACAGGTTATCACTGTTCATTTTTAAAACAAGGACTTTATTTTTGTGAAAGTGAACTGCGGGAATTGGTGTTGGTAATCAGCAGCGGTCTTCTACATTATTCCTACATTATCCTATGACGCACTTGGGTATCTGCCTTACAGAGAAGTCATTCTCCCCTGAAACAAGAAATTGGTTTAAGTAATGTATCCGCTGGCTCCATTTACTGGACAGGCTAGATTTATTGATAGAATAGACCTATGGAACAAATTATGTCTAGTACAAGTATGGTCCGTTATCCAGAAACCTGTTATCCAGAAAGTTCTGAATTATGGAAAGGCCATCTCCCATAGACTCAATTATAATCAAATAATCCAAATCTTTAAACCTGATTTTTCTGTGTAATGATAAAACAGTACTTGATCCCAGCAAAACCAGCCTACTGGGTTTACTTAATGTTTACATTATTTTCTTATAGACGTAAGGCATGAAGATCTAAATTTCAGGAAGACGCATTATCTGGAAACCCCAGGTCCTGAGCATTCTGGATAATAGGTCCCATAGCTGTACTAGCAAAGACTAGAAAAGTATTAGTAGTAGTTAGTCATTAGTAGTAGTCATAGCAGAACTCACGCTGTCACCTTACCCTGCCTTTCTTCTGGCTGAATACGCAGCAGTATATTGATTATCCCCTCAGATGGGATCTCTAATTGGAACCCTTGTGGTATCTCTGAGGACACAGCCTAAAAGAAGCTGTTCCTGTGAATACCAAATGCTTTTTTAATTGGCTCACTTGTTATCCTCATAGAAACACTCTAGTACATTGTCCTGTGGCCCTCAAGGATGACCTTAGTTTCATGTGATAAATCATTATAAATAATGAAAAAAGGTTTATAAATCCGAAGTTTCGGTCCCATGCAGGAACCTTTTTCAATAAACCTTTTTTCTTTATTTATACTGACTTTGTCGTGAAAATACTGTGCCATCACCATTGACTATTTCTGCTTTTCTGCATGAGCACCCTGGTTTTGATGCATTTAAGGTGTGCAGCCCATATACACTGTCTATATATATATATATATATATATATATATATATATACATACATACATACTTGAATGAACATTATGCTGGTGACAACCAGCTCATGAACACAAATCACTGCTCAAATTATGTCATGTTTGCTTTTAAAATTAAACATACTCCGCAGTCAAAACATGAAGGTTTAAATGGGTAGTTCACCTTTAAGTTAACTTTTAGTATGTTTTAGGATTGCCATATTTAAGCAAATTGTCAATTGGTCTTCATTATTTATTTTGTAAATAAACTAAATGCCTTCTTCTAACTCTTTCCAGCTTTCAGTGGGAAACACTGGCCCCATCTAAACACAAATTATCTGTAAGGCTACATGTTTATTGTTATTGATTCTTTTTACTACTTATCTTTCTAATCAGGCCTTCTGATATTTATATTCCAGTCTCTTAATCAAATCCGTGCAGGGTTGGTAGGGTAAGTTGGATAGATTGCTGAATTTGCAAACTGGAAAGCTGCTGAACAAAGTTATATAACTCAAAAACCACAAATAACAAATAATTTACATCAATTGCAGATTGTCTCTTAATATCACTCTGTACATCATACTAAACGTTCATTTAAAAGTGAACAGCCCATTTAATTCAATGGGCAATGGGGCCCCATCAGGTCAGTGGGTCCAAATGCAGCCACAGCATCATGATAAAACCCTCTGTTTTGGGATGACTATATAATAAGGAGTACATACTCTTAGTCAGTGAGTGTACCCAGCACAGTTTGTGGGTTGATAAGTCTTTTTGCTGAACCTAATTTACTAGTCTCCCTTTCCTTCATGGCAAAAAAAGCCTCTGTGTATACAGTGAAATGCCTGTACTGATGGGCAGTATATGTTTTTACTTTAGGAGTATTTGCTGCTGGCAATGAATAGGAAGAGACCAAAACGGTGCAACAATATATGCAGTTACACTCTTTGTTATGAAGCAAATTTGCTCCATGCATCAGCCCTGCTTTAGTCTCCCCCTTCAGATTTCCAAAAATATGTAGCCTCCAGAACCTCATCTGCTTACGTCCGTCATAGTTCAGTGGTCTTCTTGCATGGCTTTATTGCATGCTTTGTTGTTCCTCAAGTAATGAGCATCTGTCAGCAAATTTAGAGTGTTATGCATCTGTGTGTGTATCCAGTGGGACATTCCTCCAGCTGGAGGGCCGTGCAGGCTTACAATGATTGATTGGTGCTTTGCAAATCTCAGCTGGCCAAATGAGCAAGATAAATATAAACAGAGTCAAATTCAAGTTCATATATGGGTAGCTAAACAATTCCCAGCCAAATAAGTCTCAAATAAAAAAATCCAACGCAGAGCTATAATTATGTACAGCTCATGGAATTACACTACTGAAAGGCCTGAGTCGCCAAAGGGAAAATCTTTTCCGCTAAGGTCTAGCTGAATATTATTTCTTTACGGAAAACCATTACTAATGACTATTGCTGTATCCAATATAACTGTACAGGATGCCCAGTAAGCAACATTGGTGTCATTGTAGAATCCAGTAATTCTTGTTGTTTGCAGAGGCCCACCCCCGCCATGATGGAGACGCAGTCGCTGGAACAGCAGTTTCAAAGCATGGAGCGCAACATTGCATTCCTGAAAAAGGACCAACTGGAATTACTGAATGGTCTGCAGCAGGAGATTCTCAGACTCCAGAAACATTGCACAGGTAAGGGCACAGTTTGGCTTATTCTAAATCCTTATTTGAGCAGTGACAATCAGCGGTGTAACTACACAGCTCACAAATATCTCATACTTCATCTCCTAACCCACCCATGCATCTCCCTGCCATCCCTCTCAGGTGGGAGAGCAGCCAGGAAGGGGGGGGGTTGCTTTACACCTATAGAGGAGGCAGACCCTGTGGTTTGGCAACCCTTATTCCCTGGCCTCCCCCCCTGCATCACTAATATTAAGCTTTGTCATTGTCCTATTCCTATCACCTTTCATTTTGTCGCAATATGTTACAAAATAGAACATCTACAATGACTAAAAATACATATTGTATGTGTTAAGACTTCCAAAATTCTTGTAGTTGTGTCAGACAAACAATTGAAGTACAGCAAGCGCCAGTTAGCAAGTGGTGTTATGTAAAGCTGTTACTTTTTCCTTTTTGTGCACATTGCACCAAAAAGTGCCGCACTGGATGATGATAGTGACTTTGTTTCCCCGATTATGTTGAGAATTATTTCTGGCAAAGTTGTTTATTCACAAAAAAAAAGGCTCATTAACATTCCAGGGCTCATTTACTACAATTTTACAATGGCTCTGGTGCTGTGATCCAAATCAGACATCTGCTTTCATCACTCCACCTGCGCTAAACCAATCCCATTTTATTGCTAGTTTGTTGTTTTGAGTTCCTGTACTAAAGCAAATCTGTGCTATGTTGAAAAGTCCTATGGGATTTAATTAACAGTATGCAGTACAGTAGGGTACAGTGTGAGCATCTTGGTCTGAACTGTTTCCTCATTTTTATATCAGATTGTCTGCAGTCGTGAACTGTAATTTCCTTCTAGCTTCAGCATTGCTAATATAATTAGGTAAGGACTGGTTGCTTTGGATTTATTATATCCGTCTGCTGCTAAATGGGCCCTCGTTCAAAGGCAACAAGCTAAAATGTGTCGATGTTGTTTTTTTTTTTAAAAACATATATTGTTAAAGAAAAGCTTGGATGATTTCTTGGACAAGCATAATATCATAGGCTATTGCGATATATATATTTTATGCAGTATATGTGAGTCTCTAAGTATGTGTATAGAGGGATTGAACTCAACCCAACTTAACTATGTAACTATAACAATGCTATATAAATAAATAATATTAATTAATCTTAAAGGGGTTGTTCACCTTTGAGATAACTTTTAGTACGATGTAGAGAGCGACATTCTGAGATAATTTGCAATTTGTTTTCATTTTTTATTATTTACGGTTTTTGAGTTATTTTGCTTTTTATCCAGCAGCTCTTCAATTTGCATTTTAAGCAGTCTTGTAACTAGGGCCCAAATTTCCCTAGCAACCCTGCACTGATTTGAATAAGAGACTGGAATGTGAATAGAAGAAAGTCTGAATAGAAGGATCAGCAATAAAAAGTAGCAATAACAATACATTTGTAGCCTTACAGACCATTTGTTTTTTTAGAAGGGGACGGCGACGCCCATTTGAAAGTTGCAAAGAATCAGACGAAAAGACAAATAACTATAAAACTATAACAAATAATTAATAAAAACCAATTGAAAAGTTGCTTAGAATTGGCCATTCTATAACATAACAAAAGTTACCGTAAAGGTGAACCACCCCTTTAATATCTAAGGCCAGAGTTTAAAAATTGTCCAACAAGGAAAGTCCTATTTGTAGATATCAGGGTTTTATATGTATAACATATAAGTAGTTATAATCAAGGAACAAAGATTATAGAACATGACACTAGTACAGAATTGCTGTGTTGTAGAAGGTAGAAGGTTAAAGGTCATTCTGTTTTTAGGGTTGTGGAATTCTTACACAGAACAGTGAATACATATGTTACGTCAAAGTATTTTAAGACAATTATAGTTTAAAAACACACCCACTGCACAGATACCATTTTGGACACTCTGCTGACTCAGTAGATGGACCTTATTTGACTATTGTACTAAGACTGTGAGTCTGTCCCTAAGATGGAAATAGTGATAGTTATGCTAAAACAAGAACGATGATTGGATGCCAAGGGATCAGCCAATGGAAGAAAAACATATAAATATATAACAGGTTCAATTGATCATTGTTCCCTTAGTGTCCTAGTAAGCTTTCAGGACATGTGAGCTATTATTTAATACTCTGTATTATAATACCCTTTATTAATGTATACCTCAAATAAAGCTGTCTGATTAATTTCCTAAGAGAATCTGTTTGGTTCAAGTCAGGCCCAGGGGGAACTTCGGTCCCAGGCTCGATTTGAGTAAGTATTTATTTAAATCCAAGAGGGACTTGCTCATCGTGGGGCGAGAATCTTATATCCCTGGAGGACTATAGGAGGATAAATCCGACACTATTCACCAGAGTATTAATCTTTTAGTCCCCCCCAGATAATTAAATCACCTAGTTTTTACCCTGCTCCTCCATCTTGACTAAATTTCCCAGTGATTCCTTTCAGTGCCATGGGCCAGCGCATGAGTTGAAAAATTTACTACATGTTGTATATACACCAGCCTTGAGTCGACGGAAAAATCCAAAACGCTGTAGCACACTATTCGTTATAGTGAATGCAAATAGTGATTTTTATTGGCTCACTGTAGACTTCAAAAACATGGCAACGTTTCGGCCCATACAGGGTCCTTTATCAAGGCTTGTGTGACCCGAAACTTTGCCATGTTTTTGAAGTCTACAGTGAGCCAATAAAAATCACTGTTTGCATTCACTAAAACAAATAGTGTGCTACAGCGTTTTGGATTTTGTCCCAGATGTTTCGGACCCGGAGCAGGGGTCTCTTGAAGCTGTTTAGCACCTGATATCTGAAAAAGGTTAATTAAATAACAAGCGGAGCACTCTACTTTTGTGTTGAGTCATGATGGCAGCACAGTTCTCCCTTAGATAGTATCCCATGCTGATGCAAGTTTCACTGAAGAGGAGTGCTGGCATATGGTAAAAATGAAGCCTATAATAGAACTTCCAGTATAAAGCCAACATTAAAGGGGTTGTTTTCTTTAAATTAACTTTTATAGTATGATGTAGAGAGTAATATTCTGAGACAATTTGTGATTAGTTTTCATTTTTTATTATTTGTTGTTTTTGAGTTGATTTTTTGTTCAGCAGCTCTCCCATTTGCAATTTCAGCAATCTGGTTGCTAAAGTCCAAATTACCCCAACAATCATGCATTGATTTGAATATGAGACCGGGATATGAATAGTAGAGGGTCTGAATAGAAAGAGGAATAATGCAAAGTAGCAATTAGGGATGCACCAAATCCACCTTTTTAGGATTCAGCTGAATCCTGAAATGATTGTGAAAGATTCGGGCGAATGCTAAACCGAATCCGAACCTTAATTTTGGATATGTAAATTAGG
>CM044433.1:44374579-44385283 GCA_024363595.1 Xenopus borealis | reverse complement strand
CGTGTGTCCACCTTGATGGCCAGAGCAATCAGGTCCTCGTAGCGTGAAGGAAGTTCACGATAGACCAGGTCATCTTTAAGGCGGATGGAGAGGCCGTTGTAGAAGGCTGCTTGGTACGCCTCGTTGTTCCAACCGGTTTCAGCGGCAAGGGTGCGGAACTCAATAGCGTATTCAGAAGCACTGCGGCTCCCTTGACGAAGTTGCAGTAACCGTGAGGATGCTGTAGTTGTCCTTCCAGGTGCGTCAAAGATGGTTCTTAATTCCTGAATGAAGGCCGAAGCATCGTCAATCAGAGGAGACTCCTTCTCCCACAGAGGCCATGCGGGCTGCCAAACCCCTAAAGGCTTGACCGAAGTCAGGCTGCGCTTCTTCAGAAGGGTCCATGGCCCAAGTATAATGTCAGGGCCAGAGGGCTCCGAGCAGGAAGTGTGGACCAAGGAAGAAGGCAGCAACAACACAGTTCGTGATAACAAGAGGGTAATCCGGTAGAGTAGTCAAGGTTCAGGCAAAGGGTCTGTTCAGGCGGCAAAGGTTCACAAGTCCAATAGCAGGCAGGAGTCAAACACAGGAGTCTAGAGCAATAATATCACACCCAGGAACTTTACAAGAAAGACCTATACTTGGGCATAGGTTACAGTCAGCTGGGGGTTTAAATACTGGAAAATGGCGCCAAACTTGACGCGATGACGTCACTGCGTCAACGCGCTGACGTATTGACGCCGGCGACGAAGTCGACGCCGACGCATAGGCGCCGGCGTCAAAGTCGACACGCGCGCCTCGTTCCGTCGCGGGAGCATCGACGCAGGAGCGGAGGCAGGTGAATCAGCCGAAGGGATGCGGCCATCTTGGAGTGTCCGGTAAGATCTCCTAACAGGCCGAAAGTCACGGTACAGGCAGGAGTAGGCAGATTCATGGTCAGACAGGCTGGGTTGAGGCAGGCAGATATCTAGGATCGTCAGGCAGGCAGATATCTAGGATCGTCAGGCAGGCAAAGGTCAAACCAGGTAATCAATCAAATGGGTCAAGCAGAATCAAAGTCGGTTTCAGGCAAGGGTCAGGTTTCAGAGGTCAGAGTAGTCAATAAGCCAGGCAGGGTCAAACACAGGAATCAGGACAGGCTAGAAGCTTAATAGCACAAGGTACAAGGCACCAGGAATAAAACCTATCATGGGCACTGAGCATAAAACAAAGTTCCCCTTAAATACTTTTGAATTTGGCGCCATTGCGCTGTAATGTCATAATTCTGCGCGCCTGCGCCTTCAAAAGGCGGAACTGCACGTGGCAAACGCAGTAGGGAGCAGCAGGGGAGAGGAGTGGGCGGGCGTCCCCGCCGCACCACTAGACCACCAGGGTGAGTGCTACTTACACTGATTTTGCTTCCAATAAGGATGAATTATACCTTAGTTTGGATCAAGTACAAGGTACAAGGTACTGTTTTATTATTACAGAGTAAAAGCAAACCAATTTTAAAAATCTGGATTATGTTATTATAGTAGAGTCGATGGGAGACAGCCTTTTGGTAATTCAAAGCTTTCTGGATAACATGTTTCCGGATAATGGATCGCATACCTGTATGCATCCCATATTTATTGCAAAAATTGATCAACCATGGCACTGGACATGAAACATAGAGTCTATGGTGCTTGCTTAAAAAGACTAGGACCATATCATTCTAAGCTTATTACATGGCAACAACTGGCATAAGTCAAAGAGGTTGAATAACTATTTGTTTTAAATGAGCGGCATATTATATTGTATGGTAAAAACAGAAACTCTGCTGATGTTCCAAGAGTAGCCTGAACACATGTAAAGTATGTAAGATTTATCCTAGGTGTTTGCAGTACCAGTAGCACCAATAAAAACATTGTAAATAAAAAGCACATTGAGCCATATTTTCATACTGTGTTCTGCTCTTTGCAAACGTTGAAAGGCTTCTGTGCTCCATTTCACTTGAGAAAGGGGCACTTTCAGTAGGGCCAGGAGCCCCAGCTCCCAACAGGTCCCTGTCCTTTCCCTCTGTTTTATGCAGGTGGTAAGAACAAGACTCAGCTGTGCCTCTTGTCACTGAGCTTGAGAGTCCTGAGCGGGTCAGGTAACCATGGGTTATCAGCAAAGAAACTTGGTACCCAGCAGGTTGCGGATAAGATTTATGGGTGTAGGCATAGATGCAGGTATGTGGAACACTGGGTGGGTTGTGGGTCTCATCTATGTTTCTTCTCTTATCTATATTTTACTCCTTTAAACATTTTCTTAAAAGACATGTAAACCTCTCCACACAAAAACGAAATCACTAAAGAGCCTCTTTGAAATCTCTAAATACCAGCCACTCTGGTTGTCCAAAGGTTAAAAGTAAGGCTGCAGCATCCTCTTAATCACTTAGGATTCCATCTGCTCCTCTAATCCACTCAAACTCCTTCCTCAGGAATTTCCTCTGGCTGTTGGCTACGGAGCATGCTCAGTTCTTCTCAACTCAGATTAATAAACAAATCCTTCAGTCTAGCAGCCAATGAAGAGATGGCATTGCTGGTTCCCATAGAAACTATGATCTAGCTGTCTGCTAGAGCAGTACGTGTATTTATCAAAATGTGAAATTTCATATTAGCAAGGGAATAGCATATGTTCGCCAGTGATAATTTATCAGTGCAAAAGTTTTCTCGAGTGTTACTTACTTCCTTGCAAAACTTTGTTAACATGCTTACATCAATTTAAATATAGCGGGTAAATAAAGGTCATATGTATGTATTTGTTGCAGAGCCAGGCCAGACGTCCTTGGCAACCGGGCCGCTCCTGCACGCCCCACACACGTGCGCTAATTATGTGTAGATGCAGAAGCGCAAATAGATATGGTTTGTGGAAACAGAACAGACAGTCAGGGAGAAATGGGACCGGACATAGGGTAGGCAACAGGGAAGGGTACGTGCCTGGAGCCCCAACCAGTTTTGTGCCCTAACACATGCCTACTTTGCGTACCCCTAGTTCCTGTCCTGATCTGTTATTGAAATTCCTGGAAGTGGCCACTTGTTATTAGTAATGTCCAAGGAAGCAAAATAAAGATCATCTATTGTCCTAGACGTGAGCCTAGCCTAAAACAAATGTGACACTAGCTTCAGATACATATTACAGTTACAAC
The DNA here is from genome assembly GCA_024363595.1 of Xenopus borealis. Classification (NCBI taxonomy): domain Eukaryota; kingdom Metazoa; phylum Chordata; class Amphibia; order Anura; family Pipidae; genus Xenopus; species Xenopus borealis. The sequence goes on along the minus strand of CM044433.1, from coordinate 44,382,153 downwards.
TTGTAAACATAATCCCACATTAAAATATGAAAAAACTGATTAAGATCATTCACCTGAGGTAAAATTTGCTTGGCAAAACTCTGTTCTCTATCTGCAGATGTGTAAAATGCATCCTCCATGTATTTGTCTTGATCTTAGACCATTGTATTCAATATATTAATCATTCCAATAGTATGAGGATGTGATTTCTTTGTAATAAAAATAAATAAAAAATGCTAAATATTGGTGAAAAAATCACCTAGCAAAAAAATTGAATTGAACTATTAGTTATAATGGTATATATATAATATTTGTTTCTTATTATTATTATTCATAATAATAATAATCAATTTAATAAATCAAACAATTATGGCATGACGGGTAATTAACTGAATTACACTGAATTTATGGTAAAGTAAAGTTTATGACAAAGTTTTACACTTTTTGTGCAGTAGAATCAAATATAAATTTTATAAATATGCTTCAGAGAAGAAAATGCATCTGTACTCACTGTTCCCATACCCAGATTAGCAAAAATCTTCCTGTTGCTTTTCATATTAATGTAAGGTCCTTTTTCATATTTTATTATGATAAGGTCTGACTGATTTCTGAAGGAGTCTTTATTAATTTTACGCTTTATTAAATTTAGAAATAGCCTTAAATCTTTCAGTCCAGTACATAATAATTTTTTTCTGGCCTCCCTTGTTCCCTTCTAAATTAACTTTAGTATGTAGCGAGTGATATTCTTTTTTGTAAAAATGTGGCCATTAGTCAGGGTTTTATGGTACCAGTGGGCCCAGGGCAAAGATTACATTGGTAAGTCCTGCAGGAACCGGAAGGAATTTGTGGCAGTACTGTCAAATATAATAAGGCAGGCAGTAAAGTATGCAACCAAGAAATCTCCCCATTTTGTGCTCAAGGCTTGTGGAAAACATACTGTGATGTTTATACAAATGGCCTGCTTGTGTCACTGTGCACATTACTTGTACTATGCAAATGCACAGTACTTTCTGTACAGCTTGAGAGAGAGATAGAGTTCAAGTTACTGCAGTTGTGTAATGGCTGCATGAACCTGCTAATAAAGTACTGTTATACCCAGTACACCTTCGGCTACCAAAACACAACAGATTGGTGAAAGGATGTCTCTTCAGTGGTGTAATTACTCCCTGGTGGGCCCCAGTACAGGATGGGAACCTGGGCCCCCCCCCCCATGGGGCCCTTACATCTATCAATTTGATGCTGGCGTAGATAACTGCCTGCCGTAACTATTTTCGTGGCTCTGATGGGCCCCAAGGGGGTGGGGGCCTTGGTGCAATTGCACCCTCTGCACCCCTGGTAGTTACGCCATTGTGTCTCTTCTACCTCTGCAGCAGCCTGCACCTTTTCTTCCAAATCTTGGTGAGCCTACCATACCTTTTACTGCTTGGATCCTTATGTTTGATAAATACATTATTGCTGCTGACCAAGGGGAGATTTCTGCAGCTAGAAAGTGTGCTTTACTTATTCACTACCTGGGAGCAGAGGGACAGCGTATATTCTATACATTACCATCACCTGATGAAACTTATGAAAGTGCTCTTACTGCCATAAAGAACTTTTTCATGCCAAGAGTAAATGTGGTTGCTGAAAGATATACATTCCGCCAATTTGAACAACGTAATGGCGAATCCACAGAACAATTTGTAGCAGCTTTGAGAGAACTGGTTGTTACCTGTCAGTTTGGGAATCTAAGAGATGAAATGCTAAGAGACCAAATAGTGGATAAAACAAACTCACATCGCATTAGAGAGAGACTGCTCCTGGTGCAGGATTTAACCCTTGCAAAGGCTATTACAGATGCTAGCCAAATTGAAACAGCAGTGGCAGAGGGTAAAACTCAGGGAACTGCTGGGAATGTACAGTCTGTGACTTCAGCACTGTGGCCTAGTTATGCTCAGTCACAGGCAAAATGCAGTGCTAAGGAAAGGGATTCCCTGCAAAACCATGCAGCAAATACATAGTAAAAAATACTGCTTTTGCTGTGGTTCAACAAAACACATTGCAAATTATGCTATATGTCCTACAAAAGCAGTACAGTGTCACAAATGCTCAAAGGTAGGTCATTTGGCTAAAACCTGCCGTAGTTCTACTTCCTGTTCATGAAGTCACTACTACAAATGTTACAGTGTTCAGTGTCAATAAAACGGGTACATTTATTTCAGACAAGTTTATATGCACTGTCAATGTCAATACTGCTTCTGCTAACAAGGGACACTCCATTAACCTGATGCTTACAGGTTCGGCTGTTTCTATACTACCAAAGGATATTTTCTTGAAATACTTTGCAAAAGATACGCTTGTTGCACTTGCCCTGAGACTGGTTAGTTACTTAAAGGATCCAATTGTTGTGCTTTGTTGCTTGCCAGTGACTGTACAATTTGAATCAAATACTGCAAAATGTGACTTTTACATTGTGAATAAGGGTACTGCTATACTTGTAAAGGATCTCTTTGCTGCATTAAACCTACAATTAGTTCATGGTCTCATTACTACAGCACCAGTGCCTGCCACACTTCCCGTGTCTAAAATTTCACCACAAAGCAACACTTCACTTGGCTTTGCAAATAAGTTTGTGCACAGAGTTAAGTTGAGACCAGATGTAAAACCAGTACACCAGAAACTGAGGCTATTGCCCTACTCTATAAGCAAGGCTGTCTCACAGGAACTGCATAACTACAGAGCAACATGCCATGCAACAACCCAAGCATCTCCAGCTGAATTATTACATTGCAGACATATGCGCAATAGGTTACATGTTGCAGACATCAAATTTCCACCAAATACTGTTCCTACAAACTCATCTACTGCGGACATTGTCAAATGTCAACAAGCCAAATGCAAGGCTTGTATAGACAAAAAACGTGGTGCAAGAGAAGTGCACTTTCAGCCTGGATCTTTAGTCAGATTTAAGAAACCAGGAATACTGAAACAAGGACAATCTAAATTTACTACACCACTTGAAGTGAGACGCCAGCAAGGACCATACACATATGAACTGCCTGATGGACACATATGAAATGCAAGTCATCTTGTTCCTGCTAGATATGACTTTGGAGATGTTCCATTTGATGAAGGTGTTGTGTTTGGTAGCCGAGCATAGGACATTTTCCTACTCCTAATGACAACTGCAATAGGCCTGAAGAAAGTGAACCTATAAGGCATACTGAGAGAATCAGAAAACTACCTGCATGGACCAAGGACTATGTCATGTGAAGACTGTATATATTGCTTTAAGATAAATACTATTTAATTGTTACTGTTTATTATAGTTGTCCAAATGCTTTCCTACTATAGGGGGAATGTGGTGTTTATACAAATGGCCTGCGGGTGTCACTATGCACATTACTTGTACTATGTATATACACAGTACTTTCTGTACAGCTTGAGAGAGATAGAGTTTAAGTTACTGCAGTTGTGTAATGGCTGCATGAACCTGCTAATAAAGCACTGTTATACCCTGCTCATCCTCGGCTATCAAAACACAACACATATAAGATATTGTCTTTTATTAGAAAGAGTGGCATCAGCCCATGTAGGAGGATCAATGTGCCATTGGCACGGCATCACAATTTAGTAAACATGGATACTAGATTATTATCAAAGCTATCCAAATTGGCAACATTAATGTGAAATGGTTGCAGACAACTTTAAAACACTTAAGTAAATGTTTTAAAACTAAGTTATAACCAATAGTCCAAAATTGAGAAAGTGAGGATGGTGCTGTTTACTTGCTGTATTGAATAGGAAGGCTAGCATAAATGTGTAGCAGACACACACCAAGTTATCCTTCTAGAATGCAGCTTTTGTAGCCTAAATCTGGCCAGATATCTATTGTGCAGGTTTGCTAATCCTTCCTGGCAAGGACTGATGTGATCCACTGCTATCAGATCATGGTAGGTCCCTCCATATAAACATGGAGGCATCTATTATACTGACATCAGAAAATAACCTTTTTTTATTATCATAACATTATCTTTGAATGCTGTTTATAGATTTGCCATAAAAGTATTTGCCTGATGCTTTTACATTACCATTCTTACTACCCTTTTCCTCTATGAGAGGGCTGCTATATTTGTGCAGCAGGAGTCCATTACCATTACAAACTGTAACTGTAACTGTAAGATGGGACAGTCAGGTTGGCAAAACAGTCAGGTACATAAAATAACAATTATGTACAAAAGCAGAACTGTCAGCAAAAAATGAATAATGTAGATTAATACTTTTTAAAGAAAATTTTAGTGTAAGTATCACTTTAAGATAAAGGCAATGGTTCCACAGTGCTTTGATTGGGTTAATAAGTTTTTTTTTTTTCATTACTGACTACAGTAATTCTTGTTTTCCAAGCCATATTATAATTCTGAAAAATCAGCAGTCTGGTTTTTGAACTAGGTGATTCACTTGATTTGATAGGATGATTAATGTATTAATGCCTTTGTGGCTAATTCCCTAATAAGTGACTCCAGTTTGACAGGAAACAGGTTAAGCAGAATTCACCTAAAATGACTAATCCAAAGTATACAAAATATATGTGCACTGTGGATCTTTCCCCAAGCTTCCTGCAAGTAACTTGTCTCTTTTTATGATATCTGTATAAAAGTCAGATAATTATATATATATGTGTGTGTGTCTTTATACATATTTTCCACCTTCCTACTAGTGTTTAGCTGCCATGTGATATAGAAAAATGTTTTTCCTAATTCAGTCTTTCCCCCATGTTGTTTTTGTAAAAATATTTTAGCCCAAACTCGTCCTAAATCATGACAAATTGTAGTAAATCGCACTACTTGTGTAATATCTATCTTATCTATATATATGTGTGTATATATATATATATATATATATATATGTCCTGAGCCATGTCTTCCTTCCTTGGGTTGCTATATGGCAAGTCCCCATAGATAACTATAGCACAGGAAAATGAAAATGGCAGTAATACCTAGCATATTATATATTATAAAAAAAAGTTAAATCAATAGTTCATGATAATACCAACATTTTAATATGCATCATGAAGTGGTAACTAGACATAGATTACACGAACAAACTCTTCAAACAAATTAAAATATTTCACTTATTAAAAGACTGAATACTGAAGACAGTAGTTTATTTACAAATGTTGACTACTTCCCCTGATTACTCATTAAATGCAGTGCCATAATAATAATGTCAGAATATTAGAAATATTTACAACCTGACTTGCATGCACAAATTAAAGGGGTTGTTCACCTGTAAATTAACTTTTAGGGGCAGATTTACTATTGGTCGAATTCGAGGGTGAATTTTACCGCAATTCGATCAATCGAACAATCGAATATAAATAATTTAATCGATAAAATTTACCCTCAAATTCGACCAATCGAATTGTGGTCGAATTGAAATCCTTCGAATAACGAATTAGAAGGATTTTACCGCAATTTGATCGATCGAACGATCGAATAAAAATAATTTAATCGATAATCTATTCGAACGATTTGAACCATTTGATCGCATTTTTTATTCCGGAATATGAATAGAAGAGGGTCTGAATGGAAAGATGAGCAATAAAGAGTAGAATTAAACAATAATTTTGTAACCTTACAGGAAGGGAGGCACCAAATCCACTTTTTGGGATTAGGCTGAATCCCGAAATCCTTTGTTTTCCGCCGAATACCGAACTAAATCCAAATTTACATATGCCAATACCTAATTTACACATACAAATTAGGATTCGGATTCGGTTCGGCCATGCACAAGGATTTAGCCGAATCCTGCTGAAAAAGGCAACATCCTGGCCGAATCCCGAACTGAATCCTGGATTTGGTGCATCCCTACTTATAGGGCATTTGTTTTTAGTAGATGGGGTCAGTGACCCCCATTTGAAAGCTAGAAAGTGTCAAAAGAGAAAGGCAAATAATTAAAAAAAAGTATAATAAAAGAATAATGTTAATAAAGTTCCTTAGAAGTGGCCATTCTATAACATACTAAAAGTTAACTTAAAGGTGAACCACCTCTTTAATGGTCTACTGCTGTGTCACATTTCTTGGGAAACAGAAAAGGTGTTCGAAATATAGCAATAAATGTACATGGTTATATTTAAAAAAAATAAAAGCATAGACACTTATGTGTGAGGACCAGTAACATAAATAATAAAAATATAATGCAGTGCTGCCCTGCACTGGTAAAACTGGTAGCGACGGAGGGGTTGAATTCCCCTTTAACCATTTTTCAGAGAATATGAATGATAACACAAAAACTTTTCTTCCACTCATGGTTAGTGGTTGGCTGAAGCCATTTATTGTCAACTGTGTTTACTCTTTTTAAATCATAATCACTACACAAACTACCCAAATGACCCTGATCAAAAGTTTACATACCCTGGTGATTTGGCCTGATAACATGCACACAACTAGGCACAAAAGGGTTAGAATGGCTATTAAAGGTAACCATCTTCACCTGTGATCTGTTTGCTTGTAATTAGTGGGTGTGTATAAATGATAAATGATTTTCTGGACTCCTGACAGACCCTTGCATCTTTCATCCAGTGCTGGATTCTAAGTCGTGGGGAAAGCAAAAGAATTGTCAAAGGATCTGTGGGGAAAAAGTCGTTGAAAGGGATATAAGAAAATATCAAAGGAATTGAGAATGTCAGTCACAAGTGTTCAAACTCTAATTAAGAAGTCGAAAATTAGGGGTTCTGTTGAAACCAAACCACGGTCAGGTAGACCAACTAAGATTTCAGCCACAACTGCCAGAAAAATTGTTCTTGATGCAAGGAAAAACCCACAAAAACTTTGGATGAAATATAAAAAATACTGGAGGAAAATTTGCACTCATCAGCCCGGAAGCTGCGCATGGGACATACTTGGACATTCCAACATGACAATGATCAAAAACACAAGGCCAAGTCGACCTGTCATTGGCTACAGCAAAATAAAGTGACGGTTCTGGAGTGGTCATCTCAGTCTCCTGACCTCAATATCATTGAGCCACTCTGGGGAGACCTCAAACATGCAGTTCAAGCAAGACAGCTCAAGAATTATGGGAACTGGAGGCTTTTTGCCAGGAAGAATGGGCAGCTTTACCATCTGAGAAGATAAAGAGCCTCATCCACAACTATCACAAAAGATGCTGTCACTGATGTTAAAGGGGGCAATACACAGTATTAAGAACTGGGGTGTGTAAAGTTTAGATCAGGGTCATTTGGGTAGTTTGGGTAGCGATTATGATTTAAAAAGAGTAAACACAGTTGTTTGACAATAAATGGCTTCAGCCAACCACTGAACATGAGTGAAAGAAATGTTTTTGTGTTATTATTCATATTCACTGAAAAATAGTTAAGAAATCATAAATTATGCCAGGGTATGTAAAGTTATGAGCACAACTGTATTATTAGAATATAACATAGCTGCTAAAATAGTTGTTATTTTAAATCCACTACAACAGGAACTGAGTGTCACGTAAACGTGTGACGTATGACCAACTAGCACAAACAGGGAGATCCCACTCTTGCTAGAAGGGTTTATGCAGGGGTTTATTGCAGAACTAAACAGCAGGGCATTAGCATCTGAAGTCCCAAT
>CM044433.1:44357818-44368623 GCA_024363595.1 Xenopus borealis | reverse complement strand
CCCCCCCCCCCGGCTAAAAGCATCCTCTGTTGCCCCCTGGCTACACAGCATCCTCTGTTGCCCCATGGCTACACAGCATCCTATTTTGCCCCTGGCTAATCTGCAACCTATTTTGCCCCCTGGCAACACAACATCCTCTGTTGCCCCCTGGCTAAACAGAACCTCTGTTGCAGTCCTGGCTTACCTCCATTCTCTTTTGCTTCAAGTTCCATAGAGTTTTCTGCTGGGAACTCCCCTGACCCCATCTGGGGACACTGGGTCTCTTCCACAAACCTCCTGTATCATTCATTGCGCTCAGTTATCAGCCACATGACCAGAACTTACAATTCCAGCAGCTTAGTCTACAAATCAGAAAGATTGCATAATTCAACTATTTGTCATTAGGAACAAATGACAAAACACAAAAAGCCAACTATTGCACAGGGTATCTGATGACCTGAAGTTCCCACACAATAAAGCAAACAAGCTAGCTGCATAGGTAACACAGCACATATAAGTATAGTTATGTGCACACGTGCACATGACAATATCTGTGCAACTGGCTCTTCAATAAACATTGTTATGTGACAGAATATTATGTATACGATCAAGAGTGTGTCAACTGTACATATTCACTTCTTGGATGAATACCAGAAAGCTACAGTGCCAAATGTATACAGGTGTCACATGCTCAGGGAACTCGAACAAGAACATGCAATGAATATTTGTGCCAGACTAGCATTTAAATTGGGATTACTCACCTGCAGATTCTCCATTGCATTCTGTAGTGCATCATACACCACTGAGGGAATGCTATCCATACTAAAATCTATGGATTAAAAAAAAATGTGCATACTGGTTCCAGTTTAATAGAAACCAATGCTACTTAAAGCTATAGAACTGAAGGTACATGATTAGTAATGGTCCAAACTTATTCTACAACTTCCTACAAACTCCCTGGCAGAATTTGGATACTGCCAGGCAGCAGGTAATTAAATGTGAGTGAACACCGAAGTTCAAAGCTGGTAGGCAAAGAAATAAAATTTTCTCCTTCTGTCTGCTGGCCGATGATCTCACTTCCATTAGGCCTGGGTGAGGCTGCGGGTGAAGCTGGAGTGTTTAAGGATGAGCAGTAGGTATAAACAGGTGGGTATAAATATATATAAATAATTATTTGCCATATTGAGGTGTTATATGTATCCTTTGCAGTTACGTGGTTAAAATTTTGGCAATACTGAGTTAGGGATAAATAACTAGGGATGCACCGAATCCAGGATTCGGTTCGGTATTCGGCCAGGATTCGGCCATTTTCAGCAGGATTCGGTTTCGGACGAATCCTTGTGCCTGGCCGAACCGAATCCAAATCCAAAAAATCATGTGACTTTTTGTCACAAAATAAGGAAGTAAAAAAAAATTTCGACCACGCACTTCATGCGCACACTTTTACCCTTCCCCTCGCTAATTTGCATATACAAAATAGGGTTCGGATTCGGTTCGGTATTTGGCCGAATCTTTCACAATGGATTCGGGGGTTCGGACGATTCGGTGCATCCCTATAAATAACCAATGAAATCAACTATTACAAGCTGCAGGTATAAGTAATAGCAGCAGTATTGCCTGCTGCATGATGCATGGCTCCAGATGATTGTTGCCGCCTTATTTCCGATATCTGATGCAACAGAAATTGACAGTTCCTCTTTTGCTCCATCAGTTGTCTTTCCACCTCTTCCTGCTGCCCTTGCACCTTTGCTATGGAAGTGGTTATAAATGTTACCTGCAGGCAAATATCAGGTTGGTAAAAGGGAATCATCAACAGGGAGACTGCGTTATGGCAACAGAGAAAAAATGCAACAACAGAAAAAATGCAGGATTAATCAGTACCAGTGACACTCACTATCTCTTCTATGTTTTCAAAGTCTTCAGGGATGTACAGGGAAGTCTTTGGAATCTCATCATACACATCACCCTCCACTCCATCTCCTGCCAGATAAAAATATAGGAGTGTGATTTGCTTAAGGAACAGTAACACCAAAAAATGTAAGTGTTTTAAAGTAATGAAAATATTAGGGATGCACTGAATCCAGGATTCGGTTCGGAATTCAGTCTTTTTCAGCAGGATTCGGATTCGGCTGAATCCTTCTGCCTGGCCAAACCGAATCCAAATTTGCATATGCAAATTATGGCCAGGGAGGGAAATCACGTGACCTTTTGGCACAAAACAAGGAAGTAAAAATGTTTCCCCTTTCCACACATATTTTGCATATGCAAATTAGGGTTCGGATTCGGTTTGGTATTCGGCTTAATCTTTCGTGATGGATTCTGGGGTTTGGCCGAATCCAAAATAGCGGATTTGGTGCATCCCTAGAAAATATAATGTAGTGTTGTCCTGCACTGGTAAAACAATTCTGTCTGCTTCAGAAACACTACTATAGTTCATATAAACAAGCTGCTAAATAGCAATGGTGGAAATTGAATAAAAGCTATATGGCACTGGATAAATAATGGATAACAGATAACATAATGTTCTACAGAGCTTATCTGCTATCTGCTTTGTAACTTGAGCCTTTTCTCCTTTGAATAGCTGCCCCAATTGCTACACAGCAGCTTATTTATATAAAGTAGAGTTTCTGAAGCAAACACAGCAGTTTTACCAGTGCAGGGCAACAATGCATTATATTTTTATTACTTTAAAACAATTACATTTTTTGATGTTACTGGTCCTTTAAATGTGCAAGAGAACCAATATCATTGCTAAAACAGCTCATGCATCACCTTCCCTCCTATTGAGCACTCGGCTATCTGGCTCACTATGAATCTGTAGAACTTGTGCTCTCAGCACTTGGTTTTTTTTTGGCGAGAAGCAGGTAACTAAGAGCCGAATTTCTGTTTTTCAACCCGGAAATTCGGCACTTCTAGTGCAGAGCTGCCATATTTGTGCAGCAGGAGTCCATTAGTATTAGAAACTGTAACTAACAGGCTGAGATGAGACAGTCAGGGTGGCAAAACAGTCAGGTTTATAAACTTCAACTAACAATTACTTACAAAAATAAACCTCTCTGCAAAAAACTGACCTATGGGTAACTTTTAATATGAATTCCTATTTTACAAATTAATTTTTTAGTGTCAGTATCACTTTAAAGGGAGGCCCAGCTGTGCTGCAGTTTTTCAAACAGCTGGACCCCCCTTTGCAGCACCGAAAACGTGCTGCCTCTTTGGAAATTCTGAACCGCCGAAAAGGCCCAAAAAGAGCCATACTGCCAAAAGTCCCAAAGCCTCAAAAAGACCCGAAGTCAAGAAAGGAGGCAAACGTGAAGTCCTGAAGCCACGTGTTCAGTTCTACTGAACACCAATGTATGTTTTTTTATTTTTTTTAATCCCTATCCACAATGTATTATTTTAACACTCTACAGGCCCCTGCCACCAATGATTTCTTTTTTAAATATTCTCTGGGCCCCCCCCTTTTTTTTTATTTGTAAGAGGGGCGCAGGTGCCAACATTTTGGTTTTAACTTATGGTGGGGGGCCTGATGCCTGATGATTTTAAAAAAATTTACTAAAAAAAAAACTTTTTTTTTTTACTTATTGGGGCCCTGACCATCAATGGCTATTTATAACTTGTGTGTGTGTGTACATTCCTGTTGCTAACCACTTTAAGTAAAACTTAAGCTAGTCATAAGGCAAAATGCTTTTCTGTCTGAAAATGCTGTGTGAAAATAGTACTTGCTGTTAGCTAGTTAGCTAGTATGTTGACACATACTCTGCTCTGTTGCAATTCCTTTAGGCATAGTCCAGACGGGGAGATTCGGGGGCGATCCGTCGCCTGGCGACTTCTCGCCGCGACTTGTAGCCCCCGAACCTCCCCGAATAGCCAAGTCCTGAGGCGCACCGGCGTTACTTGAAAACTCCGGCGCATGCAGTTTGCACCCTTCAGACTTGTACCTGTTGAATCATGAGTTCAGCCATCTCCAGCTTCTTCATAAGACCTGCCTCCAGCCTCATGGCTGAGTTTTCAGAAATAAGTGAGTTAAGTTTCTCACAGAGCTCAGAATTTTGCTGCTTCAGCTCCTCCTTGATTTTACTAAACAATGGAAACCCAAAGTCAACCATCTGTGCATGTTTGGTAAACAACCCTGAGTCCATCAAGCAGGTTATACCCACCTATTGTTTAAGGACTCTGGTCTAAGGATATCAAGTTTCTTCTCCAGTTCCTTGTTTAGCTTAAAAGTGAAAATAAATATGGAAAAAGATGTAAAGTTCTGAAGCAAAAAATGATTCTATAAATGGACAAGTAAAATTTCCAAAGAAAGATTGTTGTTGTTTCAGTATTGTATTAGGAGTAGATGGAATTGTTTAAAGTAGGATGAGATGAAGACACAATGATGGCCCCATTATTTGAAATATGACTGGAATATCTTAGGTATGGGTATATTATGTATACATAAAAACATGTCAAAAATGGGGAGTGATATGGACATTACTCCAAAGTATGATAGAAAAACCTTGTGTAAGGTTTGTCAATGCTAGTGAGAGAGAGCTATTACACTGGGAACTGCAGATATGTTAGGTCTATTTTGTATTTGCTGCATTTTCATTATTGTTATCTAATTTAAGGCTTGTTTCAACACCAATAAGTCTTACACAAAAATAATCTTATTATCAGTATATAGAGAACGGAATAAGGCAAAAGAAAATGCACATTTTTTGCCTGCTTCTGCTGTGCTGAGAGAAAAGAGATAGTCCGTTCCAGCTCTGTCACTCTCTGTCTGGTGGATTGCAACAGCAGGGCAAGGTCCTCAAACTCAGCTGCAAAGAAAAATCACAGTTACCATTGCTGCTATAACATTATCTCCACATTTATACAGTAACTTTCATTTTTTTCTCTCTAACTGTTTAGTGTTGTCTGTTATATTATAATTAGCAATGTCAGAGATTCACATTAACTGACAATTATCTATATGAAGTGGGCTTATTCTTCACTCTGACAGCAATTGGGGAGTGACCTGCATTTTTCAGAGCTTACATCTGCAATTTCTTTTTACCCAGATGATGTGATGTTACTCAATATAAATACATTTTCAACTGTGTTTCCTGCCTAGTCTTATCGGACCACTGGGCTTCAGCCCAAACTAGCTATAAGGTCTCTCACCTGCAGTTGTTCCCTCAGTGCACCTTGCTCCTTCACAAAACTTTTGATCAAACTCCTTTTTCTCCTGTGGAAATACAACATTTTCAAAAACTGTTCAACTGCGGAAAATAAATTCACAGATAAAAACAATAACAATAACTCCACGCTCAAACAATTTTTAATTTGTTTCTTGCATTTGCTGTTGCAAGACTTGTCTGGTTGATGCCAAGGGGAGTATTAATTAAGTGCTGCCTTGTAGTTCCGCCACTGCTCTTACCAGTTCCTCTATCATTGTACTGAATTGCTTGTTTCTTATATTGCTGGAGTCCAGAGCAGCAGCCAGCTCCTGGAAACAAGACTTCAGAGCCTACAGAGGCAAAGCAGGCAACCTGTCCAGCCATGGCGCCCTCTCCACCACGTGTGCAGGAAGCATGCTGACTGGCCCTGTCACCCCCTTCCATTATGCTCTCCCCCTCCCCTCCTGTACATGCGGGCACAGACTGTACGCAGGACTGAAGAGGAATGCACTAAGGTTAGGAAGCAGAGAAAGGAACGTGCCTGGCGCCCCCCCCAAGCTTTGCGTCCTAGGTACGTGCCTACCCTTAGTTCCGGCCCTGCAACAAAGATGTGGGAGCAGCATGCCTTCCGCTGGCTACATTTAAACTGGGGACTCTGGCCGATTGGGCAAGCATGGGTGGCATGTGTGCAAGTGGGTTGGGGGGCAAGGGGTTGAGTGGCCCATGGGCACACCAGGTTTAAATATGGCACTGTAACTTTGGCGATGTCCCCAGGGCCGGATTTATGTAGCGGGTGTGTCAGTGCCACCTTTTCTTGAAAAAAATACCGGCCTTCCTATATATTTATCTGTTTTTCCTATTAATAACATTGGGATCAACCATCAAAAATAACGGCCAGGCCAGTAAAATACCGGCCAGGCCTGTAAAATACCGGCCAGGTGGCAACCCTATGTGTCACCCCTGTCCCCTCATTTTTATTTGCTCAAATTTTCATTGGGACGGAGCAATGGGAATTGGCACACAGGAAATTAAAATTCCTGAAGCAATGCGGGTGTGGTTGGGCAGCATGCTGCTATTGTTGCCACCTTTTTCCATATTTCTTAACGGCCGGCGGGGGTGCGGGGCCAAAAAGGAGCATGGCGTGACGTAAAAGGTGCGGGGTGTGGCACACAAAGGGGCGGAGCCACGGCGAGCGATCGCCTGAAGCCTTGAGAAAGGTAAGAGGCAAGGGCTTTTTTTAAGGGATATTACAAATTTACCTGCAGCTACATTGCAGGTAAATTTGTAATACCGGCCCCGGCCTTGGCTGGTGTTTTACCGGCTAGGCCGGTAAAATACCGGCCGGGTGGCAACCCTACATGCCACCCCCTAAAATCATGCCACCCCCTAAAATCATGCTGCCCTAGATGACCCGGATCACCGGATTGCCCCAAACAAGCAGATCTTATAGTCTATGGCCAACACGGTAATGAACACCAAAAGGGAGAGCTTGAATTTAATATACCTCAACCTTTCAAAATTAATTTAATTTACTACTAAAAATGTTGCGCTTTTGTTTTGGCATGACATTAACGTTTTATGAATACGCCCCTCGTGTATTTGCGCACATTAGTTCAGTTTCCTAACCAAAATTATACGTGATCAGCTTCCTTCTGCGTCTGTGCAAAGCACTTTAGCTGCATTCACTTTAATGCGTTTCGTGACTCAGCACACGACGAGAAGATTGTCCTTCGGTGCTTGCCGTCAGAGCAGTTTCATCTGGAAGGTCGGGAGGCAGAGGTTACAGCTGCACCACGTGTGTCTGTGTGTGTGTGTGTGAGAGCGAGAGCGAGCAGCCGGCTCTGTCCTTCCACTGAGATCCTGAGACACAGAACGGAAGACATGGTCAGCAAGACGGAGGAGCCCGGCGTGCACAGTCCGCTCCCTGCACAGACTCCTGACAAGAACATAGAACCCTGCTGCGGTAATTAGGGGGGCTGCCGCTTCTTAGCATTGCGTAACCTATTGCTACAATTATGGTACTTGCCATGCTGGCTGGAATACGAGCCTTGCCACCTTGCAATGTAGACTTAAGTATGAGAGCATGCTGGGAATTGTAGTCCAGAACCAGATGAGGAAGCCAGTGATGGGAATTAATAGTAGATTTGCAAGTTACTGTCCTGCCTGTAGGTCCTGTCCTGCTCTGCCCTGTAGGTCTTTTTGGTGTCTCTCCCATTTGTGGGAATGTTAGAACCACCAGCCTATGTCAGGTAGGGGGATCCTGGAGACAATGCCTCTCAACTGTCCCTTTTTCAGAGGGACAGTCCCTCTTTTGACAGCTCAACCTGCTGCAGTCCCTCATTTGTACTGGAAAGTCCTTCTTTTCTCTGCACTGAACAGCCAGAAAAAGAAACAACCTTTCTAACTTAATTGGCTTTTGGCAGAGAGCCCCGAACTAACAGTGCAAATAAGATACTTTGTAACAATTTTGAGCTAAGAAAATAAGTTATTCTAATAAAATAAGGTAACCAGTCCCTCACAGCTTAAAGTATGATTCACCTTCATTAGCAAAACTGTAATAACTGGGGGGAAAAAAAAAATCACAGAAATATTTTCAAACTTTAATAACCTGCCAAATTTTGTAAAAGGAGCATGGTAATTAGAGGGTGTGGCCACAAAAATGGGCGTGGCCAAAATTGTTGCCTCTCTATGCTTGCCAAATTTTTTTGTTCCTTTTTTACTTCCAAAATGTTGGGAGGTATGTAAGACTGCAGTAATACTGCAATGCATGGGGGGGTATAGGCCAATAGGCATTCTCATATTCCATGACTGTTGTGGAACTACAATTCTCCGCTCTTGTGTATTGGTTTCACAGATGCTGAAACAAATGGCTTGTCTGGGTGTCCTTGAAGGGTAGTTGCCTTACAGAACAATTCCCAGTTAAGAACATGATATATACAGTACAGAGGCAAGACTGAGTATGTGTGTGCTGCCTTCTGAACAGACATTGTAATGCTTTGACTTTATGTCCATGTGCACTTTTCCTTTACTTGAATGGGCAGTAGAGACTTGAAGCACCTGCCTCATAATGAAAACTCCTAGGCTTAGGGTATTGGCTCATTGGGTATCTCTAAACACAAATAGGTACAGAGTGCTACCCTGAGCACTTTTGTAGCTGACATTTTTATTTTCAGAGCATCGACCACCATAACTCACTGTGTGCTTCCTGCATAGTTTTCTGACCCTATATTATTATCATTAACATGTATTTATATAGCCACAACATATTACGTAGTGCTGTACCCTATAATTACTGACGCTGAAAGAAAGCTGTTGCTGTGACATCTGGTATTTAGCAGTGTAAAACTGCTAAAAAATGTATTCAAATTGCAAAAGTGTTTTGAGAAGCATTGTGAGTTTGTTTACATTTATTTAACGCTTCCATTGTCATCCAGTTTTTCATTTGTGGGTGTCTCCAACCCCATTGAATTTTTTTTAATGACGAGTTTTGTTGGATATTCTTCAGTTTTCTTCAGTGCCAGTTTTGTGTTTGAAGGGCCTGCTGTGCTCTTGTTGATGGGCGCAATTTGTTTTTTCCTAACCCAAGGACATTTAAGTTAAACTTAGCACTGTCCTTGGTTTTCAGAATTTGTGCTGCCTGGAAAGGAAGTGGAATTTCTGGCTAATGCATCAAACAAGGTTGTGGTTAATATTACATTTCCTTTTTTCTTTAAATTTGGCTTTAAAACGTATTAAATCTACTGTGATCATTCAAATCCATATATAGACCGATTGCTGCAAATGTGCCCACCAAATGCCCATCCCTGTTTGGCTCTTTACTAGGGATGCACAGAATCCATTATTTAGGATTTGGCCAAATCCCCAAATCTTTCATGAAAGATTTGTCCGAATACCGAACCATATACGAATGTGCATATGCAAATGAGTTACAGTAAGATAAGTTCATTTGCGTATGCAAATACGGTTCGGCCAGCGCCAAGTATTAGGCTGAAGCGGAATCGTGCTGGAAAAGGCTGAATCCTGGCCAAATCCCGAACCGAACCCTGGATTCTGTGCATCCCTACTCTTGACCCTTTTAGCTGGCACAAAGTCTTTTTTGGGAAGATAGTCCAGGTGTGTAGCAAAACTGGCTGCTAGGGTTGCCACCTGGCCTGTATTTTACCGGCCTGGCAGGTATTTTTGATGTTTGATCCCAATGTTTTAATAGGAAAAAAAGAAAAATATATAGGAAGGCCAGTATTTTTTTTTTCCAGGAAAAGGTGGCAACGCTACCTGGCTGCAGATCTAGTTGTAAAGTTTTGTTGGTGGACTGGATCTCCTTGTGTGACACCAGCTTAAAGCATCATGTAAACTATAGGGTCACAGGTAGAATTTGAATGTATTCAAGTAAAATAAGCCAGAAGGTGACTGGAACGTTTTGGTTCCAGGCAGAAGTTATTGTTATGGAGTTGGGGTCACAGGAAAATGTGAAAGAATGGAGATGTGACTGCGGGGGCTAAACACGTGGCAATTTATATTGGGGGCTCCCAGTGTTTCTGACACCCTCTAATTATATGGGCAATATTCTCTTATATTATTCTACTTAATTACCTGAGCCCCCCCCCTCTTTAGAGGCGTGGTTTCTCCCCACGGGTTGTTCCCCTTGGAATATGTATGTTAACGCAATTATATATGAACGCGTCTGTCTTTATTTCACTGCACTCCTATGGAATACCGACCGTAAAAGTAATGATTAGGCCCTATCGCTGAGCCTTGGGATACGGTACAGAGACACCGATCAGATTATAGATCGCGTTGGGCGACTGCAACTTATACAGTGAATCTGTGTATATGGGCAGCGAACGTGACTGCCTGAAGCCCGGGCTTCAGCACTTTGTATATTTGTGCGCGGCTCTGTCATATGTGCGATACCTTAGGGGTCGCTTCAGTTATCGGAACAGTGAGATTGCCCACCCTTCCACTTTGTTGTTGTTGTGGTGAAGCCCGGCGTCCGCGGCTTCTCTGCTTCCTGAACAAGGTCACCTTCAGCTGACGCTACCATTTGTCCACCCGAGGAGGGGTGTTTTGAAAATGTGAAGTATTTTTGCATTCTGTAAGTGTTTTCATAGATACAGGCGCTATCTACCGCACACGCACCTCGTTTGGTTTTATAGTTGAAGAAGGTCTCAAGGGCTTTAGGCAGTCATTTATGAAATTATAAAGGAGTTGGTTCTATTATTTCATGTGGTATGGTCCATGCCCTCGGAACTTGTTCCAGACCGTGCTGTGTGATTAGCAGGTTGTGTTGAAGGCAACCGGAAGTAGCTGGGAGGTTAGGCATAAGAGGATATGTAATAGTATTAACCCTTTTTGTGGTGTTCACTGTAGAATTTAAAACATTGTTGCTTCCACATTTCTACAAATGAAAGCATTTGATAGCTGTAAGAGTAACCTGCAAGAACAGTGACCTGTGCATTTTGGTTGATGCACACAAATACCCAGCAACTTTGGGAATGTCTACTTGAGAGTTCAAGAGTTTTAGCTGAAGACAGTATGACCGATTTCAACATTATTCCAATGAATTGAGCTTGGCCTGAACACTTTCTAAAGAATTCTAATTCTATGTGCCAAATAACAAAGTGTAGGTTACATGAGCTGAATAAATACATTTATACAATACAGGGTAAAATGTATTTTGTGATATTC
>CM044433.1:44332313-44355828 GCA_024363595.1 Xenopus borealis | reverse complement strand
CTCCTGTACTCGAGCCTTCCTCAGGTGGTGTGTACAGTGCAAATAACCATCCATATTTAAGCAAAAAATGGCGCCAAAATGTGACCTATGACATCATGGGGTCAGTGTTGCATCATTGTGAACTGTGTATAAAAGCCTTAACTCCGAGGTCGCAGGGCCTAGGAAGCATGTGTCACGTTATTGTGCTATAGTACTTGCTGGAGCCCCGTGTGTGCTAAGCTTTGGTAAGTGCGCATAGTGGAGTGCCTATATATCATATTCAAGTGCTTGATGCTTATAGAAAGAAAACAGCGGAAACACCACTTACAGGGAGGGTGAGGCAACAAGGACCGGCAAAGGAACAGGTAAACCTTGGCTTGTGTGACTGGAGACATACACCCACCGCCTTCATCATACGGCTCCCATTCGAGCAATCACTTCCGGGTTGTCATAGCGCATGTTGACCCCCCGTTCCTTACCGGCACCCAGGCAATTGCCTTAAGGATTGAGAGTGCTCCAGCTGTTGAAATGGTATATATATATATATATATGTATATGGAACATGGAGGAGCACTCGCCAAACAAAAACCACAGCATGCCTGGGTGCAGGTAAAATGTGTGCAGAATAGGAAAAAAAATACCACACTCGGCAGGCTCAGTTAGGATAACTTATTTTAATAAAAAAACCAAAGCTATTCCAACGTTTCGATCACATCGTAGTGATCTTCCACAAAAACTAACGAGTGTAAGCAGTGCAACCCTTTAGAATCCTCCCCCTGTGCAAAACAGGGCACCAAACAGGAATTCAATTAATTACCACAGAAACCCAGATTTTATTTTTGTTTTGTTTTTCACTCCCAATCTGGGTTTCTATGGTAATTAATTGAATTTCTGTTTGGTGCCATGTTTTGCACAGGGGGAGGGTTCTTAAGGGTTGCACTGCTTACACTCTTGTTATTTTTTTTTTTTTCTCTGAGGAAGATCACTATGATGTGATCGAAACGTTGGAATATCTCTTTTTTTCTATTAAAATCAGTTATCCTAATAGCCTGGTGAGTAATAGACGGAAACACACTCTGCCATCCATAGCCACCCTTAGCTGGGATAGCCACGAAAGTGTATTGCAGCACGATCAGGTGTAACCTGACCATCGTCTCTATGGAGATGAGCCAAAAACCTACTTGAACCGAGCGCTCCCCCTTTGCTAGGCAACCAACTCGGCTTTGTCTTTACCATGCGCATCGGTTAAGGTAGCCAGGGAGGCTAAAGAGAGAAAGGTACAGTGTACTGCTATTATCTCTTTAGCCCTCTGTGCAGTCTTTAAGCAATGCTACCAGACAGCCACCGGTTTGAGCTGCCTGCTCTCTGCATTGGGACACAGCTACCGATTCTATGGCTGCCTTAACCGATGCGCATGGTAAAGATGAAGCCGTGTTGGTTGCCTAGCAATGGGGAGTGCTCGGTTCACGTAGCTTGTCTGACACTTCCAGGTTGTTGGCTCACCTTCATAGAGACAATGGTCCGTTACACCTGATCGTGCTGCAATACACTTTTGTGGCTATCCCAGCTTATATGAGATTTAAGGTAAGGGTGGCTGTGGAGCGTAAGGGTGGCTGTGGAGCGTAAGGGTGGCTGTGGAGCGTAAGGGTGGTTATGGAGCGTGTTTCCGTCTATTTCCTAAACACTATACACCTACCTCTTTCCTCACTTTTATGTTGCTAGGCACCCTAGCAACAGCCTTTTTGGCGCCATTTTGTGTGTTTAAATTGGCTATCTGTGTTTGGCACTTTCTCACCCTGACGAAGATTCCTGAGTGGAATCGAAATGTTGGTCCACTAAAATAAAAATAAACCTGACTGATAAATTTGATCTTTATATGTTAACCTGGCACCTTGCTTTTGGATTTTCTTCATGGTTGATGCACCATGTGTGAATAAACTGCTTTTCTACACTATTAATGGACCTGCCGTGAGTGCTTTCGTTTGACATATATAATATGCTTTGAGTACATATAGACGGGCAAAAGGTATGAATAATTAAATAAATGGTTCATGCTATTTGCTTACTGTTGTCATGCATACTCTGTCCCAACCTTCTAAAGTAGGATGGAGGCAGTATGACAAACAAATAGTCAGGTTTCCCTCTTTACTCCTTCACTTTTTCATTATAGATGATTTACTTAGTCATTTTTTTTGTTTGTTTTTTACCACTTGTGTTGTGCTTCTGTTCGGTATTTAGTTGCAGTAGTTGGTTTAAGTAAGATCTTAAGAGGCCAGTATGTGAGGGGGTCTTCATGGATAAGGTTTCGGTTAAGGACCCATGCACTTGTCGATATATGTCTTAGGTGAAGCACATGAAAAGATCCCATGGTTGCTTCATTCATGAGAGAAGAACATATTCCACTTGTCAGGGATCAATATTATCCACGAGTTACCATATTCTACAGCACTTTACAGAGATTATACATGAAACACAAAAATCCCCTTTTGTGTTTGTAAATGGAAACTAAAATACAGAAAGCTCTGAAATACAGAAATGCTGTCTTCCATAGACTCCATTTTTATTAAAATTTGTAAAAAAATATTCCTTTTTTTTTTTTTTTTTTTTATAAAACAGCACCTTGTGCTTGATCCAAACTGAGATATCATTAATCTTTATTGAAAGCAAAACCAACTGATGGGGTTATTTAATGTTTACATGATTTTCAAGTAGACTTAATGTATGAAGATCCAAATTACAGAAGGATCAGTTATCAGGAAAGCAATAGGTCCAGAGCATTCTGGATAACGGGTCCCATATCTGTATTAAACTATGTAATGTCTAGTGCTTTGAGATGGTACTGGGGTTCAATCTGGCTAGGGTCATCCTAAATTCAGAGCAAAACAAAGTTTAAAAAAATAAGTTATTGTTGCCCATATTTACCCAATATGTCAAAATCCACTAATGTTTACTGGGAAGATAGTCTTTAAAATTAAAAGAAAGGGAACTTTGAAACAGTTTTGAGTATATACAGATATTCTTGAACTAGATCCTGAGGAATTCTTTTTTTAATTTGTGAATAATTTTTAGAAATTACAGCATTCCTGTGTAAAGTTAACTGATCATGTGTTAAATCTGTGAAACTTGTAGAAAATTCAGCTAGAGGGTCTACATTAATTACATTTAAATGCAGTGAGTCTCCAGTGAGTACTTTGCATTTAATAAGGAGAAGATGTTTTTATTACCTTGTATTCCCTGGGAAATTCTAGGACCATGTCAAATATCTTAGCGTGACTTGCAGCCAGTGGAGCTGTGCGGTGTCTTTAAGTGGTACAGTAACACTTCAGCTGAATGGCCTTTATAAATAGCAACAACGCTGCACAAGTGGCAAGCTCAGAGTCATTCTTCTGTAGAGCAAAGTCAGACTCTGGGCTTTTTTTCATTTTAGCTTCAATGTGTTTGAGGATTTCTTTGCTGTAATTTTCTCTGCGCTAATTAAGATGGGCAACAGCATTTGCTGCTGTTATTGTAGAAATTGCTTGGAAATCTATTTTTCTACAGAGGACTTGCATTTAGAAGAAGAAACAACTTCTCTGCTTCCACAGTTGAATAGTGGTTCAGTACATCCAATGGCTAAAACTGATTATGGCATTTTTTTGGGTAACCAGCATGAACCATTGTACCAGGACTTGCTTGCAAGTGACAGTTCCATCTGGCCTTACAACTCTCACAAAGAAGGTAATAAGAAGCTTGAGGATTTCAAGAAGTATGAAAAAATCTGTGGCTGTGATGATGTTCATCCACACTATTGCCTTTGGGTGCACTCCTCTGAGGCCTTTCATGTTCCCAGTGCCTTTCCTAGTGACCTTGAATCTGTCAGAGTGGGCAAGCCAGACTGTCCTGCTTCATGTATTAAACCCGATGAACATGGTCTGAATTTTTCGTTGCAAGAGCAGAAGAAACACGTGGAAGCAGCTGACATGGTAGATGCCTGCCCACAAGCAAATGCAAGGACATCACAAAGACAAATATGTTTAAACAACCAGGATTTGTTTACCTACTTGGAGTCTTCATATAGCCATTATGCGAATGATTTAAATGCTACAAATCTGGTGCATGTTTGTGAGCAAGACAAACAAAATGATAATTTTTCCATGCTCAAACCTCAATCTGCAGAATTAAACTCTGCGATCCCAATAAATAGCTCAGATACTGACTCCGCATTAAAGAACTTTGGCGATACTGAGAAGGAAATAAGCTCAGGTGAGCTTTGCATGAATATGCCCTGTTACTAAATGTCAGCTTCCATGAAATGCATACATACACAAACAGCCCTGTACAGGCTCTGGTTAACATACGTATACCAGCAATAGATATGTTGTTATATTCTTGTACATGTATTAAAGATAAATTTCAATTTATACATTAAAGGGTAACTTAAGCTCTATTTAAAGGTTGGTTTTATTAAATCTGCCAGCTGTAAGAATCTATAGATTTATTAAAACAGTTGCTGTTAAGCATGTGGTTTGTAACATTACTGCTGAGTTTAAATAGATTTCTGAAGATTTTAATTTGGTTATGCCACAACAGTATAGGCAATGGACAGATGAATCTGTTTATACTGATGCCATGAGAGTGAAAGGTGGTTGTGGGAATCTAATACTTTGTTGGATACCCTACAGATTGTGTACTGCTCACAAATGTTGTAATGTGTACATTTTAGCATAGACTCCCATATCCTGGTTTACTTTTAGCAATATCTGGTATCTTGCTCGCGGTCTGATTCTTATGGAGCACCCATTAATGTTTAATTAGTTTTGCGTATGTTGTATTGCTTCTTTGTGTTACAAAGATAAACTTCTGTTGCTGGTAGAACAACTGATTTCAGTGCTGAAATACTTTGCACCTTCATTTGTCCCAATCCATCAATTTGAGTAATTATTTTTTGTTTGAACTTGCCCTCACATGTTTATATCGGCACAAATGAAATAGAAAGTATATTTCTCAAGGTACCTGGTGCAGTAGTCCCTGAACTGTGTAGTTGGCTTGATGGGGTCTGATAATAGAGTGCTGAACCTGAAGGCCATGTAGGACGAGATATGGGGAGAATGCTGTTCTCGCATTGAGGCAGCTGAATGTTCAGTTTGAAGGTAAAGTCCAGTGAAATTTGGGGTAGATGTGTTAAAAAAAGGCTTTAGTTCCTCACATTTTTATGCAATCTTTTTGTTCAACACATTGATTTAAAGCTGAAAGCATGCAGTTCAATTGCATCTGAGTTGTATGTTTATATATATATATATATATATATATATATATATATATATATATATATATAAATTTTGAATTATGACTAGGTGTGCTGTTTCTTACTCTTCCTATGTTATGACAAACAATTATGTCAGCATTTGGAAACTTCCTTATGTTTGGAGTTAGGCTTACATAGGCAAATTTTTCTGCTTGGTTGTTGCCTTGCCCATATGTGACAAATAGGGCCTGTCTGCCATCAAAAGTGAGTGTATATCTGAGACAAAACTCTTAAGAGCCTAGCCCTAGATGTGAAGGTGCAGCCATGTCTGCTTGCCATATTGACTGTATTCCCCAAGCTTATAGTGTTGACTCATCACTTTTGCAGCAACCAATTCTTCTGAGCGTGCTCCTTGATGTGAGCAGTGATCTCCATATTCTTAACGCAGTATTATAAATGTAAAATTAGTAAAGGCATCCAATATAACCGGTGTACTAACACACTTTTTCATTACAGTATAAATTTGAAGTAAAGATATCCCAATAAAAAAGGTCAGTGTAGGATATGAAATTCAGTTAAATTAGTTGGTCAAGTCTGAATACATTGACAAGGAAATGTATAAGTATGGCAGTGATTTTCAACCTTGTGCCTCCAGCTGTTAAGGAACTACAAGTCCCACAATGCAATTAAGGAGTCTGACAGCGACAGTCAGGCAAATGCATTGTGGGACTTGTAGTTTCTTAACAGCTGGAGGCACAAGGTTGAAAATCACTGAAGTATGGGACCTGTTATCCAGAATGCTCATGACCTGGAGTTTTCTGGATAATGCATCTTTCCGAAATTTTGATCTTCATATTTTGTCTACTACAAAATTGAGAGAGTTGGTCCATAGTCTGATTACATTGACAAGGAATGTATTTTAAGTCTTCATTAAAATCAAGTAAACGTTAAATAAATAGGCTGGCTTTGCTTCCAGTAAGGATTGATTGTATCCTAGGTTGGATGGAGTCTATGGGAGAACCCCTTTCCATAATACAGAGGTTTCTGGATAACTGGTTCCATACCTCCTGTTTTGTGTGTGTGTGTGTGTGTGTATATATAAACACACACATATTATATACATATTATATATTATTGAGAGAGAGAATTATATGTTGACTTTTTGTTGGTGTTTGAGAAAAGCAGTACAGGTATGGATCAGAAATTCTCGAATTACAGAAACGCGATCTCCCATAGACTCCATTTTATCCAGAGTTTAAAAAATGATTTCCTTTTTCTCTGTAATAATAAAACTGTTCCTTGTGAGAATGCACATTGCTTTGTTTATTCAGCACTCTTCATTTTATCAAAAGCCTCAAACTGTCTGAAAGCAGTAAAAGGGAATAGCTGTATCCCACAGTCTGCCAGAACCACCTTTCTGTTTAATGGGAATTAAGGAATGAGATATCAAACTGTAAAATATTTAACCTAGGCGTAATTGAATTAAGTTTTGTGACTATAATGTTCCCGGGGTACACTGAACTGGCAGCTCATTTCTGTGATATGATGTCCATCCTGCAGTGGGTCGGGTACCCGTGGGCTACAGGCAAAACCTGCGGGCAGCATGACAGCACTTCCTTATTCTTGATGGTCAGCGGGTCACATGTCTGGGTTGCGGATAAGAACTTGCGGGCCCAGGTTGTGGGAAAAGGGGCCCAGCGAGTTAGAATGCAGGTCCGGGTTGTGGATAGCAGGCTGTGGGTCCCGGTTGCAAAAAAAGGACCCATGCAGGACTCTAGCCCATCATCTAATGCAGCTTAAGGTGGCCATACAGGGGCAGATAAAAGCTGCCGACAGACTATGTCAGCAGCTTATCTGCCCGTGTGGGGGGCCCTCCGACGGGCTTTCCCGATCGATATCTGGCCGAAAGTCGGCCAGATGTCGATCGGGCAGGATTAAAAATCCCGTCGGATCGCGGCCGCATCTGTTCATTGATGCGGTCCCGCGATCCGACTGCCCGTACTGATCCGAACGTTGGGCCCTAGGGCCCACGATCGGATCAGCCCGATATCGCCCACCTCAAGGTGGGCATATCGGGGAGAGATCCGCTCGTTTGGCAACATCGCCAAACGAGCGGATATCTACGTGTATGGCCACCTTTAGTCTGTCATCTTTGAAGCATCTGATTGTGCTAATGGGAAGGGAATGTATGAACTCACCAAACCAACACATCCAGTTCACTGCTGTGCAGCCTCTGCCCCAGGTTGCTGACACACCCATTGGAGAGCATTTTTCTAAACTTCATTTGCAGCATTTGAACATATTTCTTCCTCCGCCCCACTCTCCTTTATCAGTCGCTGGCTTTTATTTCTATATCATTCATTTGCAATCGAAAACGCATCTTGCAGATCCAGCTACTTCTGTGTGTCCTACAGGACACTGGAGTTGTGCAGGTAATACTATCACTTCTTTCAGCTTCTGTTTTTGTTTCCTACTGGAGGGAATAGATAAATGCTCCTTGTGCTGATTAGCTTTTTTTTGTGCTGTCTTTCCTGCATCCTAAACTGCTCATCTTAACACGTTTCATGTAAACTGTGCACTAATGGGGGTTCTGACTATAGGAATACATCATTAGAACTTCTTGATTCAAGCTAAACCATTTTTTGCCTAGTTTGTGTAGTTTGAGTTTAAAGAAGAACTAAAGCTTAACAAATAAGTGGATAGAAATGCTTCATATTATGTTTTATGTATCTTCATTTAGCAGTAAAGATCTAAGCCTTTGAAAATGCCCCTAGTAGATCGCCATCTTCTATTTTGTTAATTCACAGCAGATGCTTTCAGTTGCACTAAGATTCGCAATGTAGTGTGTGTGTGTGTGTGTGTGTGTGTGTGTGTGTGTGTGTGTCCCATACAGTGCATTTTAGACAAATTAAATTTTTTATTGTTTTCAATACAATACATATACATTGAATATACATATACATTGAATTTTAGAAGGCTTCACAATGCACTAGCACTTTTCACCCTTAAGCTGGCCATAGACCTAAAGTTTTTTAAAAGATCCAATGGTTATCGTGAGACCGCGATTGTCTCAAAACGATCGTTTAAATGTCTGATGTATCCATCAACTAAAAAGACCATTTCAGGTGATATTGCAAGCAATCGGTCATTCGGCAGAGAAAGATCGTTGCGTCTATGGGGACTTTTAATTGTGTTATTTAATCTTTATGGTCAGGAACAGTGCTATTTAGTAGAACATAACTGCATCCTGGAAGCACAAGCACTTTGTAGGGGTCATCTTCTCTTCTAACCACTTATTCCTTTATCCGTTGGCGCTCGGCAGCGTATGCGCAGTAGTACCAGCGTCCTACTGCGCATGCGCTGCCGAGCGCCGATGGATCCAGGAAGAAGCTTTTGGAAGAGAAGATGGCCTCTGTGAACTTCGCTGGAGGGGACCTACACAGAGGGGTAAGTAGCGACTTAGGGGCAATAGCTGCTCCGATTCTACAAAGTTGTACCCAGCCTGTAAGGTTTGCCTTAAAGGAGAAGGAAAGCTGCCGAAACAGTATATTGCCAATAGATTAACCACAATAGTGCAAGCTATAAGACTATATTTATTCTGCAGAATTCTTAACCATACCTGAGTAAACCACTCTAGAAGCTCTATTTGTTTAGTATAGCAGCTACCATATTAGCTTGTTGTGATATCACTTCCTATCTGAGTCTCTCCCTGCTCACTCATAGCTAAGGGCTGAGATTACAGCAGGGAGGGGAAAGAGGAACAAACTGAGCATGCTCAAGCCTTAGCCCTGGAGGTTTATGCTGAAAACAGGAATTCTGATGCAGAAGTCCATGTGTACACATTAGAAGGAAAGGAATGCAGGGTTTATATTGACAGAGGGCCCAGAGCAGCATTGCATTGAGGGTTTACTGGTATATTTATATAGAACTTTCTTATAAAGCTTTCTTAATTTTTGCCTTTCCTTCTCCTTTAAACAATACAGCTACTTAGGGGTAGATTTATCATTCTTAGCTTTTAGCTCTCGAATTCTCCAAAAATAAAATTTTCGAATAAAAATTAGTAGGAAATATTCTCTAGTTTTGAGCCCCATTAAATTTTTCGATAATATCGTAGGATCGAACTACTTTATGAATAGTTTGATCGTTTGATCGTTCAAATAAAATCGTACGATTTGAAGAATCGAAGTGTTTGATCGTAGGATTTCTATTCGAACCGGTAACATAAAAAAAAAGCCTATGGGGGATTCCCATAGGCTTCTATTACAATTCAGTAGCTTTAATCTGGCGAAGTAGGCATTCAAATCAAATTTTAGTGGGCAAGCTCTTCAACCATCAAATGATCAAATAGTTGAATAGATTTTTATTCGATACGATCGAATTTGTCAAATTCGATGGATGAATTGAGCTAATTTGCATATTCTAAAATGCGACCAATCGAAATTTTTCAATTAGACTTTAGAATCCTTCACACGAATTTGATAAATCTGCCCCTTAGTGTTTTTTTCTAACAACGTGTATCTGCAGAAATATACCTATGTGATGATGTGAGGACAAATGTTTGTGGAGGAAAAAATGGGTTAGGCCCAAGTTCCATAGTATTGCTTTATAATGCACATGAGCAATGTATAAATTGAAGTTGTTGGGCCCTTCATCTTGGAATTCACTTCCTACCCCCAGACCAGCCCTTCTCTTATTGAAAGGGGTTTCATCTTTAAGTTAACTTTTAGTATGATGTAGAGAGAAATACTGAGAAGCAATTGGTTTTCATTTTTTATTTGTGGTTTTTGAGTTATATCCTAGCAACCATGTTCTGATTTGAGCTGGAGACTGGACTATGAATAGTAGAGGTCCTGAATAGAATGATGAGTAATAAAAAGTAGCAATTACTATGCATTTGTAGCCTTAATATGTTTTTAGATGGGGTCAATTAACCCAATTTAAAAGCTGAAAAGAGCCAGAAGAAGGGAAATAATAAAAAAAATAATAATCCAAGAATGGAAAACTGAAGGCCAATTGAAAAGTTGCCTAAAATGAGTCCAATAAAATACTAAAAATGAACTTAAAAGGTCAACCACCCCTTTAAATAATGCACCTGTCTGGGGGAACTTTTCTGAGCGCCATGCAACCATATTTTTCTGGGGTCCCAGGCATCCCCTGCACTGCCCTGAGCCAGCGAATATGTGGCGTAGAATTTTTATGGACTCATTTGGACATTGAACTCCATGCTGACTTCTAATAGTTTAACATATTAGAACCATGTATATACAATATCTCATATTCCAATACCTAGTTATTGCATCTGTTATACACGTATGGGACCTGTTAGCCAGAATGTTTGTGTAAAGGAAACTGAAGTTTATCTCCCGTGATGGCGTCCAAGATGGTGCACCCAGTTCCTCCACGTGGATCCGACTAGTCGAGCCAACGCAGGCATCTTCTCGGCCGCCGGTTGGTTTTCGGCGATGGAATAGCCGCCAGCATTGTGACATCATCTTTTGGCACCAAAACTGGCCTATTTAAAGGAACTTGAACACTGCAACCATGCCCAAGTATAGGTTTCACTTTGTGTATTCCTGGGTGTGATTCTAGACTGCCTTATTGATTCCTGTGTACCAACTTCTGCCTGTTTATTCCTATTGACCCTTCGCTGCCTGGATTGAACCTTTTGCCTGGACTTTCACTATTCTACTGCCTAATACTTTTGTACCTTGAACCCGGTCTGACATACTGCCTCCTCCTTGGTCCACACTCCTAACTGTGCCTTCGGGCCCTGGGGTTTTCCGGATTAAGGATCTTTCCATAATTTGGATCTTCATACTTTGTCTACTAACAAATCAATTAAACCGGAATTAAACCTAGTAGGATTGTTTAGTTTCCAACAAGGATTCATTATATTTTAGTTTGGTAGAAGTACAAGGTATTGTTTCATTACTACAAGGAAAAAGGAAATAATTTTCAAAAAGCTGTATCCTATGATTATAATAGTGTCTATGAGAGACGGCCTTTCCATAATTCTGAGATTTTTGGATAATGGATCCTTTACCTGTAATAGGTTATTGTGGCTTGTCACACAATGTCTTAAAATGTCTGTATTATAGGAGATTTGATTAGTGATGGATGAAGCTGCAGAGAAAATTGGCTGGGTGATAATTTGCCAACGTCAAAACCGTTGCACGTCAAAACTATTCCGACACACATTGACTTAAACCAGGGATCCCTTTTGAATCCGTGAGCAACATTCAGAAGTAAAGGGAGTTGGGGAGCAACACTAGCAGGAAAAATGTACTTGGGGTGCCAAATAAGTGCTGTGATTGGTCATTTAGTAGCCCCTATGTGGATTGTCACCTACATTGAGGCTCTGTTTGGCAGTGCACCTGGTTTTTATACAACCAAAACTTGCCTCCAAGCCTGGAATTTAAAAATAAGCCCCTGCTTTGAGGCCGCTGGGAGCAACATCCAAGGGGTTGGAGAGCAACATGTTGCTCGCGCGCTGCTGGTTGGGGATCGCTGACTTAAACACTGGTGTAAAAATTTGCGTTTCGCAGGAAATTCTCTATTTTTGGCAAAGAGGGACAGATTCACCCATCACTAGATATGATACTTCAATATAAAATGTAATGCTATTTTAGTGCCAGCATCTAAATGTCTGTGTATATTATCTGGAACAAAGCGTCTGCAATGGATTCAGTCTGTAGATATCCTGCTTCTAAAAAAGAGTCTAGCAACATTATTATTATTAACTCTTATTTAGATGGTGCTGACACATTTATACAGTGTTTTAGAGAAATTGTACATTGTGTAAATCAGTGCCTGTCTAAACTTAAAATCTCTAAGGTCTCTTTGTACACACTACAGCCAGATTTATCAGGTCCTTGTTAACCTGATTCTTTTTATGGAATGTGGGAGCACAGGGAGAATGTACAAATTCCTTGCAGAGTGTGCCCAAAATTGAACCCACAACCCCAGTGAAGCAGAAGCACTACCCACTGAGCCACCGTGCTGCCTACTATATGATGTGTGGTGTATATGATATAAAAAGTATACATTTTATATGTGATGAACAATATTTGGAGGATAAAAGTTTAACCACCGTATTTATAATAACCACATACCTGTTTATACGTACACCTTGTAAAGCTGTGTATACAGGTATGAAATCCGTTATCCAGAAACCTGTTATCTGGAAAGTGCCAGTTTACAGGAAGGCCTTTTTTTCTCTAATAACAAAATGGTACCTTGTACTCTATCCAAACTAATATCTAATTAATGCTTATTGGGTTGGTTTTATTTAATGTTTAAATTATTTTAAGTGGACTTAAGGTATTAAGATCCAAATTACAAAAAGATCAATTTTCTTGAAAACCCTAGGTCTGAGCATTCTGGATAACAGATGTCATACCTACAACAGGTATAGGACCCTTATCTGGAAACCCATTATCCAGAAAGCTCTGAAGTCCATCTCCCATAGACTACATTTGATCCAATTTGCTTTTTCTCTGTAAGAATAAAACAGTAGTTTGTACTTGATGCAAACTAAGATCTAATGAATCCTTATTGGAAGCAAAACCAGCCTATTGGTTTCATTTAATGTTTTAGTGATTTTCTAGTAGATCCAAATTACAGAAAGATCTGTTATCTGGAAAAACCCCAGGTCCCGAGCATTCTGGTTAACCGGTACTATACCTGTACAATATAAATAAAATGCAGATAAAAAGCTGGTATCTTTACAATGCCACAATATACAACATTTTGTAACTAGGATTTCCCTTCTACATTGCACTGGAGACAGATTTGCTATACAGGTATGGAACCTGTTTCCCAGAATGCTTGGGACCTGGGGTTTTCCAGATAACAGATCTTTCCATAATTTGGATCTTCATACCTTAAGTCTACTAGAAAACCATGTAAACATGAAATAAACCCAATAGGCTTGTTTTGCCTCCAATAAGGATTAGTTTTATCTTAGTTGGGTTCAAGTACAAGCTACTGTTTTATTATTACAGAGAAAAAGGAAATCATTTTTCAAAATTTAGATTACTTTGATCAAATGGAGTCTATGGGAGATGGGCATTCCATAATTGGGAGCATTCTGGATAATGGGTTTCCGGATAATGGATTCCATACATGTTCATTGATTTCATTTAAATGAAAGTTGCTTGTTTTACATTGGTATATCATAGGACAATCCTCTTATTTCTCTTTGAATATAGATCATTCAACCGGCATGACCTTGATGAATGGTGATGGAGCTCATGAGCACCAGGCTGAAGCAGAGCCAAAGCAGAATGGACATGAAGTGGAAGATCAAACGGAGGAAGGAAATGAGCAGGAGGTTATTGTTATCCAAGACACCGGTTTTACGGTGAAGGTTCAAGTTCCTGGAGTTGAGACTTTTTCTATCCAAGTAAGGTTTTGGTCTTGTCATAGCTTTAACAAATGAAGAAATGCCTAACTCAATTTGTTATGTGGACAGATGACTGATGCACTGTTTGGGATATTTGTATTCATTTTTGGACATGCTTAATCCTATATATGAAATATGCTGGCGCTATATAAAGGTCAGTAATAAAATAATATCCATTTGTTGAGAACTATTTCCTACTAGCCTTATTTTATAGTACAGGTATTTAGGTTTATTGGCCTTCTTCAAAATACCGTGTAGCCTGGACGACCTGTCCTGTTTTTAATTATTTAGCTCTTTGTTCAGCAGCTCAGTAGTTTGGAATTTGGTTTCTAGGGTCATGTGGTTTGAATTGAAGATGATTAGGAGAGGGACGGAATTGAAAGATGAGATTTAAACAGTAACAATAAAATGATGACCTCAGCAGTAGTTTTGTAACACCCATCTTAAATTGCCCAATAAAAAGTTGGGCCATTTTATTAAATGAACTAAAAGATATACTGCTCCTTTAAGAATAATTTTATAATATAATATCCTTTATGTGAGCTTTGTACTAAGTAATAACAAGGAGACCTTGTTTACATTTTAGTGACTAGTATGTAAGGTTAGAGAAGACTTTGTCACAGTGCAGTGTTTATATCACCTCCCTTCTTTATGTCAGGTCTCTCCGCAGGAGATGGTGCAGGAGATCCATCAAGTTCTCATGGATCGTGAGGACACCTGCCACAGGACGTGCTTTTCCCTTCAACTGGATGGAAATGTGCTTGACAACTTTGCTGAGCTGAAGACTATAGAAGGTTTCCAGGAAGGCTCAGTTCTAAAGGTTGTGGAAGGTGAGTGTATGCTCAGAATTCTATTCTAATGATGATTGAGTGAGGGGAGTGTGTTTAAGAGTTTGTTCTAACACTTTTAAACCATGTATGGCTCTCTCTTGTAGGATATATGAACATGTAGTTTCAAACTGATGGAGCTTTTTTTAAGTATTTTAAGTCTCTTTGATGCAAAAAATGTTGACACCACTGAAACATCAACTTCACAATTACAGGCCCCTTAATTATTCAAGATAAGCCTGCTGTCTACAATATCATTTAATTTTATCTATCTTACATGTTGTTGTTATAATGTTTTTTTATGCCTTTAAGCAAAATGTATTTTTCATCACATCTTTGTAGAGCCATATACTGTGCGGGAAGCCAGAATCCATGTCCGCCATATTCGTGACCTGCTGAAAAGTTTGGATCCATCAGATGCTTTCAATGGGGTGGACTGCAATTCGCTGTCATTCTTAAGTGTCTTCACTGATGGTGATCTTGGAGGTATGTAGCATAATAATATGGTGGACAAATGAGTTTGGATAATATCTTAATCCAATAAATATTGCAAAAAATACTGAGGGATAAAAATGTGCTATATTAAATAAGCACAAGGGTGCAGGGAGAAAAACAAGAGTATCAAGGATATTGTAACCGCTACAATTATCATTTCGTACTCCAAAAAATTACTCTTAAAAAAAAAAAAAAACAGCTTTTCACTGCCTATGGTTAAGTGCCATTTGTTGATTGTGGGGTTGGTATATACATATTTTATTATGGGGTTTTTTTTTGTACCTTTTTTAGAGTGCAGAATGCTTATTGTAGCTGTCATCATTTTTGTTTTTTGTATTATGGATTTTTATTAAGCATTCAGACTGCTATACTGAATACCAAGTAAAAATGTGAGGTAAAATTCTATTGCCGTCAAGTTCAAAGGGCCTTCTTCAGTTACCAAAGAAAGGAATTAATTAGCATACTTTTTTGATTGTTCCCAAGAGCTCATGTGTTGTTTATATTTGGTGGTGTCACTGAATATTAACCACCGTAACCATGTGTCTGTAATTCTTCAAATTTAACTATTTCATTCACCTTATTTAACTAATCCAGGAGTGAAAGATTTCCACAATCTGGGGCATTTAATAAGTGTCAGGGACACTCTCTGTGGTATCCCCTCCCCAGAACAGGAGGGCCTGAGCAGGGGCATTTGATACCACTCTGCCTAGGATCTATGAGCACATCCAAAATATTGTTAGCCAGTAATTTGTGAGGTAGGGACACTCCCAATCTCAGATTTGTATCTCTAACATATATTGCTTGCTTTTGGGTAGATCAGTTTTATGTGGTATATAATACCATCTACTTAGTAACTTGCAATTTAGTTCTCAGATCTTGCAACATCTAGAGCTAAACAATAGATTGGCCATCTTCCCTCCTTCGTCCTTCCTCTGAGATGTCCATCCCGAGATCACCTTCCGTGACCTTATAAAGGGCAATTGTTTTTTCTCATCCAATGAGCCTTACATGTTGTATAAAACAGAGATCTCGTGTTTTGGGGAGGTTTGAGCTGATATTGAAATTCTTAAAGAATATTCTTTGGCCTGGCCTGTCTGAGTAAGTCTAAATCAGCGAGCTGTCCTCTTTCAATTATGTGAATGAATTGCAAATTGCCATCTACTAGCCATTCTTTGAAGGCATTGGAGAATCCTGGGTTGTTGGCAGGGGCGTAACTACAGAGGAAGCAGACCCTGCGGCTGCAGGGGGGCCCAGGAGCTATAGGGGCCCCATGAGGCCCTAATTCCTATACAATTACAATAAATATTGGTAGAACAGGTCAACAACTGGACATTTTGGGGCCTGAAAAATAATTTGCTGTGGGGCCCAGTAAGATCTAGTTATGCCACTGGTTGTTGGCGATGGGAGTGAGTGGTGAAGGAAGGATGTGAATTTGGGGATTCCTTTCCAAGTAGCCAGTGCACATTTCAATAGGGGATGAGAGTCATATAATCTCCTCTGGTGGACCTAATCTATCTAGAGTAAGTGGATCAAATATGTGGCTGTGGATTGTTGTTCAATTTCCACCCAATCTTTATTATCAAGATGGTAGGACCAGTCAATTATCCTGGCTAGTATTGCTGCTTTCAGATACTGGGTGCAGTGTGGGAGCACTAGGCTGCTTTGCCCCTTGCTTCTAACTAATTTGGTGGTTTGACTCTTGAGGGCTGGCAGTTTGATCAATGAAAGCATTTAATTGGTTGCATTGGGTTAAATTCCAGTGTTTACAAACGAGCCCTCTGTTGTGTGGCGTACATGTATACATAAGTAAAAATTGTTTAGTGAGCTTGTCAAAAGCGCATATTTTTCCCTGATATGCCTACTTTTAGCTGGTACCACAGGCTGTCAGGTCAAAGACTACATCAACAGGCCGAGACAGGATTTTAAACCTGCCCGATTGAAAAATGTCAGCAGGTGGTCCTTCTACACAGGACCTGCTCAACTTTTATTGGTCCTTGTATGGCTTCCTTAAAGGAGAACTAAAGCTTGACTAATGAAGTAGGCTAGAAATCTTCTACATTATGTTTTGGGCTTCTGTACCAGCCCAAGGCAACCACAGTCCTTTAGCAGTAAAGAGCCGCGTCTCCAAAGATGCCCCAGTTGCTCCCCATCTTCTTTTCTGCTAATTCACTGATTCACATTCTCTGTGCTGCTGTCACTTACTGAGCTTAGGGATCCACTCACAATATACAGTACACATAGAATAGAAATGCCACAATATAAGGCTGATTAGCAAATAATACAGATAACTACATGGCAGCACAGAAACCAGTACAACTAGCATCAGAATTTAATAATCAGTCCTGTAGGATCAGCTTATATTAAAGGCCAACTAATTTTCTGATTGATAATTTGTGACAACCCCTAAGCTTAGCTTCTCAACATCTGCTCAGAGCTCACTGAGCATGTGAGTGACAACTTTGAAGTCCTGGATCATTGCTGCTTTTGAGAAGCTGAAACTTCAGGTTGGTGCAATAAGTTCAGTATATAAAACGCCATTTTTGCAATATTCATTTTAAGGGTCTACTTTTCATTTAAGGCAGGTAGTTGCTCATCACTCATTGTCTTTATTAGCATTCTTATGTATTGCTTTCCGTAATATAAATACAAATGCACTGAAATAAAATTAATCATGCACAGAACACCATGAAATAAAAGAAAACCTTAAACATAAATGTGCAAAATACTGTATTTTTGTGCTGTGTATTAATGTAGTATTTATTTATTTAAGGGGTTGTCCACCTTCAAACAACTAGTTGTTTTCAGATAGATCATCTGAAATAATGACTTTTTCCAACTGTTCTAAATTGATACATTTAATCAGAATCTCTGGTTTTCATTACAGGCAGCTGTTAGACTTGATACAATAGTTGCTAATACTGCCGAGATGTTGCTGTGAAATGTATCCATTAAATGTTGCAAAATTGTATCACTTTAGAGTCTGCGCCTGAATTACTGAGCTGCCAGACTCAAACACCAGAGACACCAACATTCAACTTTACACTTCTTAGATTTTGGAAAAACAGTAAAAAATAAATAATGGAAAGTAATAGAAAAAAGTCTTTATTTATGGAGAACAATCTGAAAACCACTGAACAGAAAAATTGTTTGGAAATTGAACAAACCCTTTAATGAGATCCTTTATTATCCATTGTATACATGTCACTATCTAGACAGTGGAAAAAAGAAAAAGAAAGGAAATGAACTTGAGC
This sequence comes from Xenopus borealis, assembly GCA_024363595.1. Classification (NCBI taxonomy): domain Eukaryota; kingdom Metazoa; phylum Chordata; class Amphibia; order Anura; family Pipidae; genus Xenopus; species Xenopus borealis. Next base: position 44,337,648 of record CM044433.1, on the reverse strand, counting down.
AGATTGATTGTACCCCACCTGAGTACATTTTGCCTGGGAGCAAAGAAAGACCAATAAGTCCACTGCAGCCTCAGAACAAAGACTGGAAGGTAATGTATCATGAGCATCTTGTAGTTTGTTTATAACAAGATAAGACTGAAGCTAGTCATACACAAGCTGCCACTTCCATACTGCTCCAGCAACTTATGGGACTGTGTTTGTGTGCTTAACAAAGTCCTAGCTGATCAATAGCTGCCTGAAAACCATCCACATATTTAGTGGGCACAATTGAAAATCCTATTAGGGAATGGACCACATCCGTTCATTGATGTGGTCCTCTCCCATGGACTCACTGTAGGTACCTCAATATGATCTTCTCTTTGGCCACCCAGCCAACAATCTGATCAGCACATGTTGGGGGTGAATGGGCAAGTTTAGAAACAACAATATATTATCCGCTGTTTGATAATTATAAGATAACTGGATGGGATCTAGTCTGATTCCAAAGGAAAAGATGGTATAAGATGTAATTAATATGGAAAATATCCTTCTCTGGTTTGTAAAATTACTTTACACTACATTTAGTATGTCTTGTCATCGGCACACAAAGGGGAAGCCAAATAGATTGACTGCTTCTAAATCTTTTGTATGACTCTGCTGAATGTTCTTTTATGGTGTTAAAACAAATTCTTGTTTTACAGCCCTTGCAGTGTCTGAAGGTCTTCACCATGAGTGGCTGGAATCCGCCTCCTGGCAACAGAAAAATGCACGGTGACCTGATGTATCTGTATGTGATAACCATGGAGGATCGGCATGTCAGTATTACTGCATCCACAAGAGGATTCTACCTCAACCAGTGAGTCTTAGACTTTGGAAAAGATGAGCCAGGGAAAATAATCCCAAATATCCATGATGCAGTACAAGGCGAAAATGTATTTTAGTTACCTTAACCAATATTTTACTGAAGAAAATATTCTTGAATAAAACATTACAACATAGATGTAGTGCACCCTTTAAAGTGTGCAAACTATCATAATATCATCTGTGCACAAAGCAGATCATGCAGAAAATAAATTCTATGTACACACCTTTACAACACCTAGTTGTTCTTGGTGGTATATCCCATACATCACATACCTGATCAGAAGTTCCTGATGCTGCTTGCGGAATTATTTACCATGTCCACCCAGTTTGTGGCTGCACCCCATGACAATAGATTGTAACCAGTAGGTTGCATCCTTTGGTGCTTTCTTGTGCTATTCTCAAAATGCAGTTGATTAGGCAGTCAGTTGCAAATGTTTGAGCAATAATCGTGGGTACCACCATACACACAGCACTAAAGATTGATGCGACAGCACCGTAACATCTCTCTAAAGTTTAAGGTTGTGACGATCTACCTAATCAGAATCCCCACAATCCTTTAATGCTGATAATTTTTATTTAGAAGAAATACATTTATGAAACTATTATTCACTTACACACAACTTCAAAGAGAGAATTCACATACACGATTATTAGCCTTTACAGAAAACATTGAAACCTATTTGTTCTGAGCTTTAAGTAGCTTACCTGTGCCTTTTTATATGTTTGTACTGATTTATGCCTTTTTCAATTTTCACATGCAAACAGTTTTTCTGGTTTTCTTGTGTGAAAGTGAGCCACACCCTGCCTTTTGTTACCGTAACAGGCACACTATTCTCCATGCAATACTTTTACAGCAATTAAATCAGTAAATGTTCATTTGCCAAGAGAATCATCCTTGCATAACTTGTCAAACCTTGCTCCCCTGCAGATCAACAGCATACAACTTTAACCCCAAGCCAGCCAATCCCAGTTTCCTGAGCCACTCCCTAGTAGAACTGCTGAATCAGGTCAGCCCAACTTTCAAGAAGAATTTTGCTGCCCTTCAGAAAAAAAGGTAAATCTTGTTATGTTTAGCTTTGAGTGCAGTATGTTTTCCTCTTTCTGTTTTTTAATCTTACAAAATGTTATTTTATTGCACAAGTGTATAGATATAGGTACAAATGCAAATTAGCCTTCCACGATAGAAACTAGTCTACTTAGCCCGGGGGTGTCCTGAAAAATTTGGGAAAACATGGGAACGTCGGATGGACAATGCACAAACTGGTATGGCAATCCAAGAATAGAGTTAATCTTTTAAAACAATGGATGTTTAGGGTATAAGAAAATGAACTGGGAATACCCATCTTTTCCCTTCTTCTTCTTGTCTTTACTTCCTTCTTTAATCTCAATCTAAAATAAATGGAAAAAAGGTTAAAGAAAATGTTACAAAAAAAAATGTAAATCAGCTAAAAGACAGACAAATGTATATTATCACGATGCTTATACTTGGCATTCAAACAAAAATGAAAAGTGATTCAAACAAAATATGCTATTTATAGGTAAGATTTGTGGTCACACATTTTCCTTTAAATATTCAGTAAGCTTATTAGAGAGTATAGCTCATTGTGTGAATAGAACATTTCTTGATTATTATAGTAATAGTTGTTATAAAGATAGCCGTTGCCACTTTTTCTCTACTTTCATAACTGCTTGGCCCAAGGTCTGAATGTAAAGTGCAGCAATGGTTTTGAAGCGGTAGTGCTTTCTTTGCAGCAGTGCTTTTAGCACTAGACACTATGCACACTTGAATGAGAGGGGTTCTTAAAGGGGATCTGTCACCTAGACAAAAAAAGCTGTACACTAAAAGTCCTTTTCAAATGAAATGCAAAGCTCACATCTATTTTTTTAATTTTTTTTTTATTAAAACATCCTTACTTGTTATAAACTTCTTTGGAAATCTCAGTTGTCACTGATACTCGTGTATATATAGCATCAGGCATAAAAATCACTTTTCATTTTTGCACTTTATAGATAATCCTGCTCCCTCCCTCCTCATTGTCTGTCTATAAGTGTGTAGAATTAACATGAGCACATTCGTCAGGTCCTCTTTTTCTGGTGCATACATTAGATTTTGGGATGATCCAAAGCTTGCCTTGATATTCCAAAAAGGCATCTGCCTGTATGCTTTAAGGTTAGGCTAGACTGGAAGATTTGGGGAGCTTTGTCGCCTGGCGACTAATCGCCTCTACTTTGGGGCGACTAATCTCCCCAAACTGCTTCCCCCTTGCCCTGCCTTCTAGCTGATTAATGAATAATCGCCTGCGCCGATTCATACGCGGCGCAGCATTTTCCGAGGTTGCCTACTTAGGCAATTTCGAGCAATTTTGGGAAAGTGCAGCGCCGCATGTGAATAGGCGCAGGCGATTATTCATTCATCAGCTGGAAGGCAGGGGGAAGCGGTTCGTGGAGATTAGTCGCCAGGCGACGAATCTTCCCGTCTGGCTTTACCCTTAATTGTGGATTTCAAATGAAAAGAAAAAAAGCTTGAGCAGATTCAATTATAGAAATTGAGTGTGAGTTATTTTGTTCAACTAACACAATAACATATGACTTGCAATTGTTTCCTTTGGTGGCAAGTCCCCTTCATGTCGATGAATTTTAAATATTGCACTCAGCACTGCAAGGTGTAAATATACATACAATCATTGAGTTCCAAACATTCACTCTGCAAATACATGTTTCAGGTATGAACCCTGTTATCCAGAATGCTTGGGACCTGGGGTATTCTGAAATTTGGATCTTCATACCTTAAGTCTACTAGAACATCATGTAAACATTAAGGCTTAGTCCAGATGGGGAGATTCGGGGGCGATCCGTCGCCTGGTGACTTCTCGCCTTGCCAGGCAATTTGGAGCGATTTTAAAAATCGCGCCGCTCCGTGTGGACACGCGCCGGCGTTTTTAAGCCTCGCCGAGAAGTCGCCAGCCGACGGATCGCCCCCGAATCTCCCCGTCTGGACTAAGCCTTAATAAACCCAATAGGCTGGTTTTGCTTCCAATAAGGATTCATTATATCTTAGTTTGGATCAAGTACAAGCTACTGTCTTATTATTACAAATCATTTTTAAAATATTGGATTATTTTATTATAATGGAGTCTATGGGAGACTCTGGAGCTTTCTGGATAACATATCCCATACCTGTTGTCCTTTAAAAGGCGCAGTATTTACTCATTTGGTCATAAAATAAAGCTTTAGTCTCTCTCTGTGTTTGCCCTGTTTATTTCAAGAAATGAAATACCACAGATTTTTCTTGTAATTTAAACAATATTGTATTCAGTAAAAACAATATTCATTATGCTCCTGTTGAACAAGCATGCTTCTCCCCATGTCATAAGACGTTTAACACTGATATATTTGCATAAATAACAATAGCAATCAGTATAATGTTTAGATTGATATAGCAACCAGTTTCTAATTTGAAGTAGGATTTTTTTTGTGCTAGTACAGATACATGTACTTGAGAACATATGCCAGTTGCTTGTCACAGACTACTGTTGGGGTGGAGGGTAACTGTATGTGGGTGTAAAACATTTCTTCCTTAATATTTAAGCCCAAAGAACATTTTCTTAACTAGTGTTATTTGTTTGTTTTTAGTAGGAATCTGTGTATAATAATGGAAAAAAAACAATAAAAGCTGATTAGCATAGTTAGAAGTGGTTTTCTTTTAATATATTAAGTTTGTATTTTCCTTTCATTCTGCTGGCTCCCAGAAATACAATTTCTGTTTGCTACCGAGCTTAGGAAACTAGAATCAACATTTTGTGTACAATATCTGATTTTTGGGTACAAAAGCTCATTGCCTTCCTTTGTTCTGTCAGTATGCCAGGGAGATAATGAGGTTCAGAATCTCCACAGGAAACAAACTAACAGGGACAACCCTGTGTTTAAAGTCAATATGAATGCCTCATTATTTCTCTGAAAGAAAGGGGTGTAACCATCCGTAGCAAAGTATGAGCGTTGTGTGGCTTTTTTTCCCCCATACCTGAAAAAAAAAATCTCTCAGAATGGGCAATATGATGGAACTTCTAATCACAATATCCGTTTACTTGTTGTGACTTGTTAATATTTAATGAGTGAGTTTGATATTGGCATTGTAATATTACAAAGATGTTATCATTCATTACCAACCATTTTTAAAAGTGTATTATTCTCTGAGTAGCAGTGGTTTTAATCAGGCTTACATTTCAAGTATCCGTTCTGTAAATGTGATCTAACAAGTTGGGTGATCTCGCTTTTCAAGTCCATTCAATAATAATTTTAGGGTTCGGTTTAATGTAATATTCACTGATTAAAGGAGAGGGAAAGGTTAAAACCAAGTAAGCCTTATCAGACTTCTGCCTTCATCTTAAACCTTCTTGCCCCGGGCATGAGCATGCTCAGTTTGCTCGTCCTCCTTCCCCCTCCCTTCTCTGCTGTAATCTGAGCCCAGAGCTATAAGTGAGCAGGGAGAGAC
>CM044433.1:44319961-44331883 GCA_024363595.1 Xenopus borealis | reverse complement strand
TCACGTGTAATTAGCGCTGGCGATTTGCCAACGCAGAGTGAGGGAAGGCTTTTGGGGAGATTGGTCACCGCAAAATCGAGGTGATTAGTCACCAGGTGACTCAATCTCCCCAAATAACCTAGTGTGTCACAGCCCTTAAGACTGTTTAGGAATGAGCAGAACAATTTTCCTCCCTCTGTTTACTTCCGAGATGGAAGCTGATTAATAAGGGGTGTAGATAGGATAGTAAGGACTATAAATGCAACCAGATGCTGAAGTCTTTATGATGCCAGATTATTCTGTACTTTTAGTAATAGGAATAGATAAACTGCATGGGATTGAATTGAGCGCACACCTCACACTCAAGGTGGTCTTAAAGGGAGATTCAGACTCCCTAAAATGTTTGCTGCAGTTTATTGGCACAATATAGAACTGTTTGTTGTTGTAAATAAGTGGTTTTGCTACTTTAATCTCTCTACGTGCATACTGCCTTTTTATGCCACCATTGTTTTATTGTATAATTTTATTTCATTACAGACAAGAGACTGGAATGAAGAGCTGCAGACCACACGGGAATTAACTAGAAAAAATTTGCCAGAAAGATTGCTGCGTGAGAGAGCTATTTTTAAGGTAAAATATGTTACTATATCTTAGTACCAAGAAGGCATTATCACTATTACAAAGATGATTAACTAGGTGGACTGCCTTACCTGTCCAGTTCATCACTGAAATGTCACTACTACCCAGTAGCATTTGTTTATCTGCAGTAACTTAACAGTATCTTCTAGAAATGCTTGAGACTTCTGAATTATAATAAGTTTTGTTTTGAGCACAAATTCTGTTTGTCCTTTGTAGGGAGTGTGCATGTTTTCTAAGCACCGGAAAGATTGGTAATAAGATGTATGATTCTAAAATCATTAAAAACGATATTAAAGGGCAAGGAAAGGCAAAGAAATAAAATCCCATTTTTACTTTCTTTAATGAAAAAGAAATCTATCTCCAATATACTTTAATTAAAAAATGTGTACCGTTTTAATAAGGAACCTCACTGTATGCAGTGAAATTCTCCCTTCATTTACTGTTGTGGATAGGAATTGTCAGACAGTCCCTAACTTCTGGCAGGGAAACAATCTTATGAACAGTAGGGGGAGCCCCTGCCTTACTTACCAGCCTTGCAGAACTCAAGCAGCTTTGTTTTTTGATAATTTATGACGACCCCTAAGAAGCCCAGACCACACTGAGCATGTGCAGTGCCAGTGTCAGACAAAGATGTATAACAAAGTTACAAGATGACAGCCCCCTGTGGCCAACTTTGAAAGCATAAATCATTTGTTTGATTAGGCTTGTAGTGCAGTAAGTTCATGTTTATGTTTAGTATACAAAATACTGCATTTCTAGCCTTATTCTATTTTAGACTTTCCTTGCCCTTTAACAACAAAACAAACAAAATATGGCATTTATAGACACATACATTTTTAGGGTTTAGTTCTCTTTTTAATGGGGACCATTGATCTATGCTGGCACTTTACCTGTGGCCAAAAGAAAGGTGTGGTATGGTGGGCCAGCAGCTGAGAAGTGACGGGGGGAGAAATTGTGTAATTTTCATGATGTATTTAATAGTCATTGTAGTAGTATTTAATGCCTAACAAAAGGATACCATTCTTAATAAAGGTTATTTGTGCCTTAGCACCAGCACTGTTTGTGGTGGTAGATTTAGAAGAACTGTTGATCACTGCTCAACATTTTTGTTTGTAGGTCCACAGTGACTTTACAGCAGCTGCTACAAGAGGCGCCATGGCAGTTATTGATGGCAATGTCATGGCAATCAACCCCAGCGAAGAGACAAAGATGCAGATGTTTATATGGAACAATATCTTCTTTAGCTTGGGTTTTGATGTCCGAGATCACTACAAGGATTTTGGAGGGGACAGTGCTGCCTATGTGTCACCCTCAAATGATCTAAATGGGGTAGGGGCATATAATGCAGTGGATGTGGAAGGGCTGTATACTTTGGGGACAGTGGTGGTGGATTACCGAGGTTACAGGGTCACTGCTCAGTCCATCATTCCTGGAATATTAGAGCGGGAACAAGAGCAAAGTGTCATTTATGGGTCCATAGACTTTGGTAAGACAGTAGTGTCCCATGCAAAGTACTTGGAACTGCTTGAGAAGACAAGTCGTCCCCTGAAGATAATGAAACACAAAATACTAAATGACAAAGATGATGAAGTGGAGCTTTGTTCCTCTGTGGAGTGTAAGGGTATCCTTGGAAATGATGGACGTCATTACATTTTGGATCTGCTGCGCACTTTCCCCCCTGACCTCAATTTCCTTCCGGTTGAAGGTGAGACTATGCCAGAGGAATGTACAAAAATGGGATTTCCTAAAGAACACAGACACAAGCTGTGCTGTCTACGTCAGGAACTGGTGGATGCTTTTGTGGAGCACAGGTATGGCTGCTGATCACATATCAACATTGCTGTGTTGAAGTTATATTCTCAGTAACGAATATGTTTGCACATATTTTTTTAACAAAATAATTATTCTGCCTTCAGTACATCTGAGTTACACATTTGAATACACAAATGAGGTTTAATTTCTTGGTCTTTATTGAAGGACTCGTTCAAGAAATTTAACTTTCGTTAGGTAAAATCAGAATTCTTTCCCTTCCTTGGCTTAAGGGAGAATGGAATGCAAATATAGCCCACATTAAGATGAAGCTCATAGGCCTCTCCTATACTAGGATGTCTGCTTTACAAGTAAACATGTTGTACTGAAAGAATGCAACACAAGATGGCTGTTTCTGGTAATAAGATATTCTGTGTCATGGAAGAGTTGGGAATGGAAGAGTGTAAGCTAACAATGTAATTGTCATGTAAAATAGCAACTCGTATGTTTAAACAATACTATATGGAAAAATTCCAACATGAATGATGAAAAGTGATAATGGAACTTATCACTTCCCTACATTTTTATTGCATTCCTGTGTTACAATGTTCTACATTATATTGGGCAATACCTTTTGCGGTGCACTTGGATAGAACCAAATTGCAGTCAACTAGGGCAAACGAATGTTCCCCTGACTAAACAGAAGATTACAATTTTAACAATTCAAATTGCCTAGAACCTACAGCAAAATAAATATGCCAAACCTGCCCGTATGTAAACAGATCCAGCTTAATGCTATTCTGAATGGATCTCTGTATCTTGTCATTATATTGTAATTTATACTTTATTTTTTCAAAGCGCCCGAGTATCTCTGTATCCAAATATACCACGAGACATGTATGTTGTAAAGTTTTTGCAATGCAAAATTCAGGTTTACACAGACACAACATACTTTGATAAAAAGTTCTGCTAGGGTTGAGCACTGTAATTGTTAAGCTGAGCACAGGAGTTGTGGTTAGGAGTAAAAAAAAAAAGAAATAGGCGCATACAGCTAGAGTGTCTATGAGAACCAGAATGCTATCTCTTCATTGGCTTTTAGACTGAAGGATGTGTTTAGCAATCTGAGCTGTGAAGAACTGAGCATGCTCATTAGCGGACAACCAAAACAATTAGGCAGAGTGGGTTAGAGGAGTAGAAGGATTTCTGAGTGATTAAAGGTATTTCTGTTATGCTATTAGTTATGGCGAGTATCTAAAAATTTCAGAGACTGTTCACTGATTTGGGTTTTGTGTAGGGGTTTTACATGTTCTTTAACAAAGGGCAAGATATTTGTTGCAAAGCCTAAAAAAGAATGCTGTTCCTTTGATGTATTGCTGTATGTAGATATATTTGAACAAATATGTTCTCAAGTTTTTTTTATGTTCAATTGAACTATGTGTTAAAAAGAGCTGGCTAAGCTTAGCTTTGCCCTAAGATGGAACTTCTGCATTAGGGATGGTTGCTGTTTATTTCTGGCAGTTTGTGAACATTACCATAGCTGGTTCTATTTGCTTAGGTTTTGTACAGGTGCCCTCTGGAATATCACACAGCCAATAGTTATTTGTTCAATTTCTTCCCTTGTTATTTGTACTGTATTGCCATGATAAGGCAAACCTACATCCTATATGGCTATAAATGCTTCTTTTCAATATATGGATAAAGTTGCAAGTTGGAGCTGTTTAACAGTTCTTCTCTTTCCGCATCATTTGAAATCCTGGCAGTGAAGGAGGGACTAAAACACTGATTTTCACTTTTTAGAAAACTTTCAGTATGTTATTGAATGGCCAATTCTAAGAAACTTTTCGATTGGTTTTCATTATTTCTTTTATAGTTTTTTAAATTGTAGCCGCCTTCTTATTCTGACTCCTTCCAACTTTAAAATGGGGTTCACAAAATCTTTTATTAATAAAAGACTTTAAATCCACTTTCAGGTTCTATAAATGTTGAACCCACACAAACCTAGGGAGAGCATACCAATATTTGGCAGATAGTGCCTTAAACTGTGCTCCCCCCCAGTGCTGTATATGCAATGCCAACCGTTTTGCCGCCAGGATCTGCCCAAAAATATTCTGGTTTCCTCCCGAACTCCGAAAACATTGTGTTTTATGCGCTTTGGGTCCTACGGGAGAAAAGCGCTTTACAAATGTTGTTTGTTGTTGTTGTTATATACTGTTTTCTAAAAATGAAACTCTACAAAGGGTAGAACTGTTATGTTTTGTGCCATTGGATATTGCTCTTCATGTTCACGGCTTTTCTGATCCACAGGTACGTCCTGTTCATGAAGTTGGCTGCCATGCACCTAATGCAGCAAAAAGCAACCATTCAGGATTCACTGGGAGTTGATGCTGCCACTGCCTCACCTGATTCCACGGAGAAGAATGAGAAGCTGGAAGGAAATGGTCAGTCTGAAGAAAAGGAAGACCTGGATGTAGATGGAGAGACTCAGCTGAAGGCGCTGGAAGAGACCATGGCAGCCCACAAAGAAAAGGGTATTTTATACTGCTATTGTTGTAGTATGGGATCCCTTATCTGGAATCCAGAAAGTTCCAAATCACAGGAAGGCCATCTCCCATAGAGCCAATTTTAAGCAAATGCCAATACCATATGCATGGCATACCAATGCTATAGGGTTTCTGTAGTGTTTAAATGATTTTTTATGGCGATCCGAATTACATTCTGTCTCTTATACGGGAACCCCAGATCCCAAGCATTCTGGATAATAGATCCTATTCTTGTATTTGTGCCTATGTTTGAAAGAACAAAACCTGATTTCATGTGTGTTTTATTTTGCACCAGTTAGTAGTATAAATATTTCCATTTTCAGATGCATTGATCACTTCTCTAAATATCAACAACCAAGCATATCACTTGGAATCTACTATACATGAACAAACCTTGTCCAAATATGTATATAAAAATGCTCTTATATCCAGGGGATAACTGATTTTAGGATCATGTATTTCTCGGAATTTGGTGTCAAATTTACATTACTTCCAGATTTTACCTTTCTGAAGTTAACACGTTTTTTTGTACAAGTTGTGTGTCCTTCTCCCCCAGGAATCTAGAGTTATATTTGTTTTTCTTATTCCTTCATGTTGATCTGCTCTTTGGCTTCACCAGTAGTGTCATTGCTATAAAAGTGGATGAGTTCATAGCACCCTCCCATTGGCAGATCTACTTTTTTTGTGTGGTTTTCTGCAATATTAACTCTAGGCCATGATTTGTTATTGTGATACCAAGGTATAAGGAGGATTAAGGGGCCCAACCCATCTCCCATCTTTTTATCTTCCAAGTAAAAAAATCCTATTTGGGATGTTTACATGTTATCAATTTTCCACACAGTGGATGCCAAAAGCAAAGAGGTGATTCTGAAGGCTTGCCAGGCAGTGGGCTCTATCAGCGATTCATCTTTTGACATACGATTCAACCCAGACATCTTTTCACCAGGTACAAAAAGATTCATGTTGGTAAAACAGTTTACGTTTTGACTTTCCATCTTTGCTGATATTAAAATGAAAAAAAAAACATACAGCTTCGTACATTACTATGTAGAAGGGAAAACATGCAGCAAGATAAATGCAGTGGCTTGTGTAGTCCCACGTGATTCAGTAAATTAGCCTGTAACCCATCTAAATGAAATATTATTTACATTAAGATGCTCATATTACCTAGTTTAGTGTTCTTTTGTGTGTAACACCCATAGTTAATTCACGAAACCCAATATTTTGCAGGCTGTTTAGAGATCACTGCATCCATACTAATAGTTAATTGGGATAGCAAAGATATAATTGCACTTATAAAAAGAAGGAAGTAGGGTTAATTCTTACTTTATTTTGGGTACAGAACATTCTTCCCTGCCTATCTGTTATGAATATGGAGGGAGAAGACTACTAGCTACCTCCTGAAACATTTTTTTTTTAAAACAGACTAATTGAATTTGGATCCTTGTTGATAAGTGTGGTAGTGCTCTCAACTAGAGTTATTCCTTCTGTGTGTCTCTTACTTGACAACTATTCTGTCTTTGTGTAGGTGTGCGTTTCCCAAATGAGTATCTGGAAGAAGTGCAGAATCAAAAGCAATTGTTGAAGGATGCAGCAGCCTTTGTCTTAACATGCCAGATTCCATGTTTGGTAAGGAACTTGTTATGTAAAGGCAAGAATAATAACACTTCACAAATACACCTATCACCTGCCAGTAACCTGTCACAGCTCTGGGGATGTGTTTATGTATTGCTTAATGTTTTTTTTGTAGTTCACCCGCACCTGCAGATACTGAGATTGAAGACATTTGAACCAGAAGGTCTCTGTACTTCTCTTTAGGGTCGTTAAGAGTACCAACTTTCTCCTTCAGTAGTCTATATGGAAACCTGATTCTTACGCCCACAGAACAGAATTTTCCTCTGAGGACGTGCCAACCAAAAAAAGTTATTTGTAAATGTAATTGCTATTGAAAGCAGCATTTACATAATTCCTGGTTGTTACATTATAAACAATGTTGCAAAAGCCAGTCTTCTCCAGCAAGACAGGTCTGTTACTTGTTTGGCTTATGTTACATTGTTTCAAAAGCCAGAGCCACCAATACAGAGAATAGAAAGGGGCAGCCAAACACTGCTTTCAATTGCAATACATGTACAAATAACTTAAAAACCATAGAAAATGTGCAATGAATGTAGATTGCAAAGTTGCTTAGAGTCATGTTTTCTTTTATTAGGCAAACAATTATTTTTGGGGTTGACGTGTTAATTGGCTGTGTGTTTCTTTTGTCAATAAACCTAAATACCTCTCTACAGATAAAAGACTGCCTTGACCACAGTGTTGTGCCAATGGATGGAACCACCCTGGCTGAAGCGATGCACCAGAGAGGCATAAATATGCGCTATTTGGGGAAGGTTATTGATGTTGTCAAGAAATTCCCTGTGCCATCACAGCTTGACCATATCCAGGTAAGTAGGCCTCCTTCACTATAATTTGATATGCTTGGTGGACACATGGCTCATACACCCTGGAGTTTTTAATCAGAGTTTTTTGTTGGTAGGATAAAAATATATACATCTGCGTAGGGAAAATGGTTCATACAATGTTGTCTCGTAAGCATAAATCATAATCCCTAAATAATATCCTACCCGAAGGTTTTTGGACAAGAACTCCAGAACTAACTTGTTCCTCATAACCACAACTATCTACCCCTTTTTATACTATCCGGCTACACTTTTACTTTTATTTCATTTCTGCTTCTTTTCGGTCTTCATTCATCTCCATATAGCATGTTTTCCCAAGGGGTAAAAGTAGATTAGGAATCTGCCAAAAAAACATGTAGGAGACACCACAAAAGTGGGGAAAACTTTCTTTGATTTGAGCAGAAAATGTATAATGTCTGTCTGAAAACCAGAGTGAACAGGGTTCGAGCAAGTATACGGAGTGTTTGAATAGTTTGAAGATAAAGGGAATTAGAGAGATGAAAGTTAACAATATGGGAGAAAAGGGGTGATGCGTGTATGTATTGTTTGAAAGAGGCAAAGGGCAGTTGGGAGGGAAAGGCTGAATAGATGGTATAGGGATTTGATTAAATTAGGAGACGTATGGAACGAATAGTGTTTTTCACTTGATTTCTTACCAGGATTTGTGCTACAAAAGCTAATTGGCATTGCTTAAAACCAAGAACGTGAATGTTTTTCTAGGATTGGTCAATCGAAGCCCAGACCTCAATGTAAGAGTCTGCTGCAAGACTTGGCTTTTCACTGTCCAACCTGACTGAGCAATTTTATCAGTGAAATGATCCAATCACTGCCCAGTTCTCTGCATTAATGCTAATATGATCGTGTTTCAGTGTTTTTACAAGTGCACTAGCTGATTTTTTTTATGAAATGTTATAAGAAACTAAGATACCTTTTGCAATAATTTTTTTTTCTTCTCTTGTCAGAAAATATTAATCAGTGAAGTGATTACAAGATCTGCAAAGCACATCTTCAAAACATACCTACAGGTAAAATTGAAACATGTTCCATTAACTGGAATTGGAATCCATTGACGCATTCCGTTCCATGTTCACCTTTGCTTTAAGTTTTAGGAAGTAAAGAGTGACATTCTGAGACAATTTGCAATTGCTTTTAATTTTTTTTATATGTTGTTTTTTTTTAGTTATTTGGCTTTTCATTCAGCCGCTCTGCAAGATAGCAATTTCTGCCCAAATTTCTGTCCAAATAGGGTCCAAATTGCCCTAGCAACCATGCATTCAATTGAATAAAAGACTGGAATATGAATAGAAGATCTGAACAGAAAGATGAGTAGTAAAAAGTAGCAATCACAATAAATTTGTAGCCTTATGGAGCATTTGGTTTTGAGATGGGTTCAGTGAAAGCGGGAAAGAGTGGAATAATGAAAAAACGATAAAAAATAAATAATGCAGACCAACTGAAAAGTTGCATACAATTGGCCACTCTCTAACCCCCTTTAATTACATTGTATAGTCTAGTTGTAGAGCGAGCGCATGAGCAAGAATGAACCATTGTTTAAGTAGGACACTATGGGAAATGGCATTACTGCTTTCAAAGCTTTCTCAATAAATGTACTTTTGGTTTAAATTGTGATTTTATATATTGGTGTAATTACTGCCAAATAAAGAGAGATTATAAATTGGTAAATAGAAATACATTTTATACCATGTCTTCAAAGATCCAACTCTGCTCTAAAACGCATTTCCTTCTCCTAGGGTGTGGAACTTTCTGCCTTATCTGCAGCCATCAGCCACTTCTTGAACTGCTTTCTTAGCTCTTTCCCTAACTCTGTGGCCCATCTCCAGTCTGATGAGCTGGTCTCCAAGAAGAAGAACAAGAAGCGCAAGAACCGAAATCTGGGCAATGCTGACAATACAGCTTGGGCCAACACTACCCCTCAGGAGCTTTGGAAGAACATCTGTTCAGAAGCCAAGAGCTACTTTGATTTTACTTTGGAATGGTGAGTTCTAGATAGGGCGCCAACATAAATGGAAGCTACTATCCAAATTACGTGTGTTTATCATGAATAGAACCCACTGGGCTATAGGGAATATCTAGGTAAAACTTCAATGTCATCATTCCATTTATTAGACTACATTTCATTTTTCCATTGGTAGTAAGTTATTAAAATTATCCCTCCATGAAGCAAAGGTGTTCATAGTATACAGTGCAGCTAATATTCAAAGGAATTAGGGGAAATTCTAATCCAGATAACATGGCTACCTTCCTTCCCAAAAGAATTGTCAAATGCTGAAACCAAAGGTTTGTTGTGGAAACATGAATCCTAAACGAGTGCATAATTGATGTTCATTGATGGGAGCCAGTGTGCATGGATTTCATTGCCTTTTCTTCCCTTCTCTAGTGACAATGCGGACCAGGCCGTGGAGGTCTACAACCTGCAAAAAATCAGCCTACTCCGAGAAATATGTATCAAAGTTGGAATTCAGGTAAAGAAACACTGTGGAGTAGGACTGAATTCCACTTCATATCCCCCATTCATATCAACACACCGTGACGTTATTTGAGCCTTATGGTGACAAATAAATTGAGACCACATATAGCGATGTCTGTTGAAGTATCTGCTTATCAAAACAGGTAGATTGGCCATATTGCCTGCTGTGCATAAGAATTAATTCATTGCCCCTAAGGGAAAGGGCACACTTTATTGTACCTGTGTTGCAGATCCTTTGTGCATACCACTGTGCCATTTGCAGTAAATGCACCAACATTAATATGCCAGCATGCTTTGCTGTGAGTATTCTAAGAGGTAATGCAGACTGCTCCTGCCCTACCTCCCTGCTCAGACAAGGAAAAACATCCTATAGGTCTGCCATACTCCACTACATCAATTGATATCACAGATGCATATGTTCCCTCATGCCACAAACCTCTACCTGTGTCCAATCAGCAGCAGCCAGTGGCCACGTATGACTTTTAGACCTGCTTAGGGCTTGTTGAGGCTGATTGTGAACTGTTCAGTCTTTTATATGGCATAGTTTCCCTTTGTGAACTGTAGTGTGACATTTATTCTCTTAGCCACTTATTTTTTTATTATGGCATTTTTCTTTTATGTTTCCCTCTTAGATTCTTTTGAAAGAATACAATTTTGATAACAAACACAAGCCTACCTTCACTGAAGAAGATATATTGAATATTTTCCCTGTGGTGAAACATGTCAACCCTAAAGCAACTGACGCTTTCCATTTCTTTCAAAGTGGCCAAGCAAAAGTACAGCAGGGTGAGTAACTTGAGTCTCTCTTGTTCATGTGATTCATCTGTCAGTAGTTCATTAGACAAAAAGCCATGTATTTATTTATAATAAAAACAGGTGTTATGCATAAAAATTGGATCCTTTACCAAAAGAGCTTACAGTATATTGGGTGTACCTTAAAACAGCAGTTATCGGCCTGTATATGAGAGAGGAGAGGCAATAGCCTTCATAATAAATATATTCACTACAGACAATGTTTTAAATAAATAGTGACGTAGGTCATTACATAAACAAACTCAATACCGGGAAATTAAGGCTAGTTCAGTACTGTTTCTACTTGTCGCTGAACAAAGAAACTGAGAACTAGCAAGTTGTTATAAGGTATCAGTGCTTAAATGAGTTGTTCACCTTTGAGTTAGCTTTTAGTATGATGTAGAGAGTGATATTCTGAGACAATTTGCAATTGGTTTTCATTTTTTTTTTATTTGTGATTTTTAAATTATTTAGCTATTTGCTCAGCATCTCTCCAGTTTGCTATTTCAGCTGGTTGCTAGGGTCCAAATAACTTCACAACTACTCACTGATTTGAGTAAAGGACTGGAATATGAATGAGAGGCCTGAATAGAAAGATAAGTGATAACAAGTTTAAAAAGTAGCAATAACAATACACGTGTAGCCTTACAGAGCATTTGTTTTTTAAATGGCCCATATTTTAAAGCTAGAAAGAGTCAGAAGACAAATAATTAAAAAACTATAAAAATTACTAAAGAAGTCCAATTGAAAAGTTGCTTAGATCTGGACATTTTATAACATATTAGAAATTAACTTAAAGGTGAACCATCCTTTAATGCATATTGTTACTAGTTGTCCTATATACTTCCAGTATTTCTCCAGATTGCACACTGAACACTGATTTTGCTGCACCACTAATGTCAATCTAGCATATTATTGGAGGCCCAGCAATAGTCTGCTTTGTTAACCTATTTGTTTCCCAACCGTCCTAACAGGTTACCTAAAAGAAGGATGTGAATTAATCAATGAAGCCTTAAACCTGTTTAACAATGTATATGGTGCTATGCACGTGGAAATTTGTGCTTGTCTGCGCCTGCTGGCCAGACTCAACTACATCATGGGTGATTATTCTGAGGTAAGCAGCCAGGCAGCCGTGAGTGTTTGTTGCAATGCTCCATAAACACTTTTCCACTTACCATGCATGTACTTGGTTGTTCCACCTGCAGATACTCTAGTATCCATTGATAGTTAAAGAAAACTGAGCTACAGTTTACATCATATTAAGTGACATATTAAAGAA
>CM044433.1:44292657-44310502 GCA_024363595.1 Xenopus borealis | reverse complement strand
AAATAGTAAGGGATCACATGAAATAGTAAGGGTCCATGCTGTGTCATGAAATAGTAAGGGGGCACTCTATGGGGGGAATTCACCAAAGTGTCGGGAAGGAAAAAATGTTGTAGCAACAGACGACAAATTCACAGCATTTCCCCGCCAATTTTCCGACATATACGACACTTTTGAAATAGTGTAGTGAAAAGTGGGCGTGTTTTTTTTCTGCGCCACTTTACCCAACATTTTTATGAATGACTCGTGAACTAATTTTTTTTTGCCGACACATTAGGCTCTCCAAAATGAAAATGTCGGTCAAATTATCTTTTAAAATGTCGTCTGTACGATGAAAAGATATACGACATTTTAGAAAATTGCCGGATTTACGAGACATTCAGAGATGTAACATCTGCCTTTGTGAATTTGCCGTTTGTACGACATTTTGCAAATTTCTCGACTGCCACTTCTGAGTTATTTATTTTACCGACACTTTTGTGAATTCCCCCCTATGTCTGTCAAGAAATAGTAAGGGGCCACGCTGTGTCTGTCATGAAACAGTAAGGGCCACGCTTTATCATGAGATAGTAAGGGGCCATGCTGTGTCTGTCATAAAATAGTAAGGGGCCACATGATATGGTAAGGGGCCATTCTGTGTCTGTCATGAAACAGTGAGGGGCCACATGAAAGAGTTAGGGGCCACTCTGTGCCTGTTATGAACCAGTAAAGGCCACGCTTTGTCAGTCTTGAAATAGCAAGGGGCCATGTAGTGTCAGGCATTAAATACTATGGGACCATATGCTGTGTCAGTCATGAAATGCTTTGGGGCCACGCAGTGTGATAATCATTAAAGATTTGGGGTCACATGCTGTATCAATAATGAAATACTTTGGGGTCACAGGTTGTCTGCCACACATGTTGGTGGGCGTGTCATTGGGTGGGGCTTATTTATTTAATGAACTGCATCTACAATGCATCTTCCCTCCTCATCTCAACCACATAGTTCTGATCTCATGAAGGAGACCAGACCCTTCTCTAAACCCCTTTTTCTGGTTTTCTTTGGGCTCCTATTCCCACTGTTCCTGCTCCTTCTTCCAAACCCCAATTTTGCACCCCTTGCACCAGCTGTTCCCTCTTGTTCCAGCATTATTGCTCAATCCTAGCAGTCTCTTAATGTCTCTCTCCTGTTACAACTTCCCCGCCTGCTCCACTATTAGCCACCTGTGTAGGTGTAATGAGTTAGCGCATTCCCCATCAAATATATTCAAAGCAGATTTTTATCTGTTTTCCTCTACAATTCCCATCACCCCCTAAAAACCCACATACTGAAGGAACAGCTGAGTCAGTGGTTGGGATCAGGGATTAAGATATGTGCATGTATGTATGCAGGGCCGCCATTAGAAATCACAGTGCCCCATGCAACAAAATTTTCCACACTCCACACCACAGTTAAAACAGACAGCACTAAAAAAAGGTAACACATAAACACAAGTTATAAAAACCTATTTATGGCCAGGGCCCCCTTATAAAAGTTTGTGGTCAGGGCCCCCCTACAAGTTAAAACAAATCATTGGTGACCAGGATCCCAATATAAGTTTAAAAAAATTGGTGCCAGGCCCCCAATTTTTTAAAAAAAATAATTGGTGCCCCCAGAGAATATTTAAAAAAAAAAAAAAAATTGGCTTCAGGGCCCCCCTTACAAGTTAAAAAAAAATTTGGGGCCCCAAATTAAAAAAAAAAAACATTGGTGGCAGGGGCCTATAAAGTATTCCAATAATACATTGGGGGCCAGGGGATTAAAAAAAAAAATTGGTGTTCAGTATAATTGAACTCACGGCTTCAGGACTTCACAACTTTGCCCTCCTTTCATGACTTTGGATCTTTTCGGGAAATCACCTCAGCTTTTTGGGACGGAAGGCATTGGTGCGGTCAAGGGGGGGGGGGCCTGTACCGGGCCCTATACAGGCCCGGTACAGGAGTGCAACCTGTGCCCCCCTGATGGCTGCCCTGTATGTATGTCATGGTATATTCTTCCACCCTACCATCTGTGTCTAAAGATAAACTTTTTGTGCTGAGCACAGGCATTTTATACCCCAGCCAAGTGTTCTGTAATTAAGATGAGTAGAAGTATACTCTTTTGTCTATCAAAATCCCAAATACTATAAGATTTCTCTTTACTGATTTTTTTTTAAATAAATACATGACATCTGAATGTGACATCAGGAAGTTCAACGTATGCTTGAGTAGACTTTCAGTAGAACATTCAAGAGAATGGGTACAAGTTCCCAAAGTGTGACTACACAGTAAATAAACAGTATTTATTGGGGGAATATATATTAAACTTTAAAAATGAGTCAATATAACACACCCGGCATTACCAATCCAGAGCGAATGACTGTGAATCAGCAGAAAAGAAGATCGGGAGACACTGGGGGCATCTTTGGAGATACAGATCTTCACTGCTAAAGAACACCAGTTCCACTGGAATGAGAAGCCCTAAAATCAAAGTACACTATTTCTGTCCTATTTCTTTAGCGAGGCTTTAGTTCTCCTTATACGGGATGATTTCCATAAGCAAGCAGCTGCAACACGTCTAAGGCACACATTGGCTGGCACAGTGCGGAGGTCTTGCTTGGAAACAGATTCACTGGGTGGAATATCTTAATCTCCAACTGGACAGACAAGTCTGGATTTGGAAGAAACCAGAACCACACTACCAGAGGGCATGGATGATTGTGAAGTTAGAATAAATATCCTGGGCTGTTTCAGCTTACAGTTTAGGCTACAGCTCCAGGTTCCAGTGAAAATTAATGTCATCATTAATTCCATACTTACAGCTTTGCCAGAAATGTGGGCATGGTTCAAAATTGGTACAGAATTGCTCTGCCTGGCATGCACACATGGGATAAACTGGAACACCAACTGGAAGCCCGGATTTCTCAGCAGCAATGATACACCTGAATATTGCTCTTGAGGCTGAATATCTCACCAACAACCTTCCAACAGCCAGTGCAGAGCCTTCTCCAAAGAGTAGATGTTGAACAGGAAAGAAAGGATGCTGTTGGGGCACTGCTGAGATCGAGATGAGAAAGGCAGGTGTATGAAAGCATCTCCTAAAGTAGTGATCCCCAACCAGTAGCTCACAAGTTACTCACCAACCCCTTGGATGTTGCGCTCAGTGGCCCCAAAACAGGTGCTTATTTTTGAATTCCAGGTCTGAAGACAAGTTTTGGTTGCATAATAACCATGTGTACTGCCAAACAGAACCTCCTGTAGGCTGCCATTCTACATAGGCACTACCTACTGGCCAATCACAGTACTTACTTGGCACCCCAGGGCTTTTTTCATGCTTGTGTTGCTCCCCAACTTCTTTTACACCTTAATGCTGCTCACATGTACAGTAAAAAAAAAGGTTGGAGACCCCTGTCCTAAAGTATCCAGAGAGCACACCATAATGCTAAACCCAAAATCTTCTACAGAGCAATAAATGAGAAGAAAGCAGATCTTTTAAGCACTTAAAGGACAATAAAAAGCTTGTGCCAAAACATTAACCCCCAACAAATTTAATTGCTTGTTTTTTTTTTCCAGGCTGATAATTATTTTCCAAAATGCAGCACAGCTCCAGGAGAAAAAACTGTCAAATGGATTCACTGGGGGTGTAGGGGAACTAAAAAAAATGGGCATATACAGCCAATCTGGCTTTCCTTGTGTTTAAAGTAAATATTGACTTGAATCAAAATGGGATAAATAACAGAAAAACACCAGGGAATTGAATGAATGGTCTTCCATAATTGATAGACTTCACTCACTAGTATTTATAGGTTCCTATACATTATTATAGTGCCACAATGGTGGAAACATGATGTGGAAAAGACTAAATAAAACAGGAGTGAGGTGGGCAGTGAAAAGAAAAATTGGAGAGAAGGCTCATATAAGTGCTATGCACACAGGCTCCAGTCAATCTCATGATAAAAATGGAAAATCGTAGATAACCTGGTTACAAAACTCAAAAAGATACAAAAGGGTCATGATAAGTTAGAGCAGGGATCCCCAACCTTTTGAACCTGTGAGCAACATTCAGAAGTAAAAGGAGTGGAGGAGCAACACAAGCTTGAAAAACATTCTTGGGCTGCCAGATAAGGGCTGTGATTGGTCATTAGGTAGCCCCTATGTGGATTGTCAACCTACACTGAGGCTCTGTTTGGCAGTGCACCTGATTTTTATACAACCAAAACTTGCCTCCAAGCCTGAAATTCAAAAATAAGCACCTGCTTTGAGGCCACTGGGAGACACATCCAAGGGGTTGGAGAGCAACATGTTGCTCATGAGCTACTGGTTGGGGATCACTGAGTTAGAGAGTGCAGAAATCAGCAACATTTCTGGACCATCAATGTGTTTAAATACACACGAGGGCAATAGAAAGTTTTGGCTCATATCACTTTTATTCTACAGAAAGGTGCAGGTATAATGAGAGCATCAACACAGCAAGTGTCTCCACTATAAAGCCCAAGCAGGTAAAGCTACAGGTCAGGCAGAAATGAAAGAGTCTCTATTTGGGGGTTAGGAAAGGAAGTGCTTCATGCATTACTAATAGACAAACACGTAATTTGAATTGAATAAAGAATTATTAATGGTGCTCAAAATACTAGACATTCTGAGGCCAGGAAAAGACATGTCTCCTTCACTGTAAAGCTCCTTCATTTCCTATGGCGTATTGGCAGCTCTCATCAGCGAAGGGCACGAATCCTTACTCCAAGGTGTAGTTCATATGTGGAGAAAGGATTCAGGCCATTCTGGTTTTCAGTGGAACAAACAAATCTGTGATGTTGGAAATGGTTTTCACATTATGGACTGCACTGGCTCCGATGCACCTCTGGTATTCACGTGTTAGATTTTCAGTAGAACGCAAAACAACCTGGGGGGAGGGGGGTCACTAAAATTCCACCCTAAAACCAGCTTTAATTTAGTAAGCTCACTTGTCATAAGCTGCCGTAGCCTGGGATGTAAGAACTCCAAAAGAAAAGAAAGAAAAGCAGAGAATTTCTTGAGTAGATGAGAAAATGGTAGAAAAGAATATACAATATCAAGGCCACAAGTTGATCTCCAGAAACTTGATAAGAAGAATCTGAAGGACCATGGCACTGTAGCCAAGACTCCTGGACTTGGACACAAGAGAACAATTTAACATTGTAGAATTTATCAAATTGTGCTGATAGAACGGTGACCAAGCTGGCCTTCAGACACAATACAACTGTTTCTACTTCTGCTGCCCATTGCTATAGAGAATCTATTTGGAGCTTTGTTGCCTCTGAAACTGCTGTACTTTGAGTCGGAACATTGCACCATGCCAAGGCATTTTACACCACACTATTGAGCACCATTTCAGAAATAAATTTTCCTGCCAGGCAATGACCCAAAAGCACATTTCATAAACAATGTATACATAGTTATCATATCACACCTTAAGTGTCTATGATCCAGGGTGAACATCCCCAATTTGACCAGACTTCACTCAGAGACTTTTACCAACTTTGTCACACTTCTCTGTATCCTCTCTAATTTAATAATCACCTGTTTTGGTATCCAGTGTTCAAACAGGTGATTATCCACCATAAAGTCATGCTGATTGCTGCTCATGCCATTCACTAGGACAAAATTGTGAATGTTATTCCTTAACAAGCCTTCAAATAATGTGCCCAACACAGATGTCAAACTTGGTTTATAAATGCCAGACTGAGATTGTAATCCATTTTTAAATATTGGAATGACATCAGCATAACATATGAAAGAGAATCTGAGAAAATCATAAATAGGGGCCGGCCTAAAACTGAACCAAGCTCTCTTAGAAGCCGGGGTGTATGTATGCCATCAGGCCCTGGAGCCTTGTTTACATACATTTTTATTAAAGCTTTATGAATCATGTCCTGAGTCAGCCACAGACTAGACTGAGCTGACACTGGGAACTCTGACTCCTCTATTGTATACACTGAAAAATAAAACAGATTTAGCACATTTGCATATTCTGTATCTGTTACAACCATTATTACAACATTATTTTAAAGGAACAACACTCTCAACATGCATCTTTTTACTATTAATATACTTAAAATTTTGGGGGTTAGTCGTAGCCTCAGCTGAAACGCCCTCCTCGTTTCCTTTCTTTGGCTTCAGGAGTGCAGGTTTTATATTTAGAGTAAATGCAGCTTCTGCCCCCACCAACTTGCAGTTTTTAAATGCCTCTTCTTTCCTATTAACTACTTTACTTCACTAACAAACCACATAGGGTGATTCTTGGTGCTTCTACATTTAATTCTTAAGGCTACTACCGATGGGGCTTAATGGAAGAAAGCAAACTGTGACAAATAACAGGCAGACATCTATAGTTTTATATGCATTTAATAGTTTACCAATTGGTACAATAAGATTTATTTTTTAATATGCAGAAAACGAATAAATTTTGTTTTACACAGTTTGAGAGCAACAAATCTTACTGTAAAACACAGAGCAGTATTATATACATTCCTTTACTGATTTTATATCTGTCTTTTTACTGTGTAATTTTATGTTTAGTTAATGTTTAGTACTGGAGAGGAGGCAGGAAGGACTCTTCCACCTAAATAAAAAGATAATTTTCCTAATGTCATAGAATTGTGTCAGGGGTGAGGCTAAACGTGTGATCGGATTCTACTTAAAATGAACTGGAAAAGGGCGAGGGGGATGAAGAATTGGACAACTGCTAATCGAACAAGTAAGGAACCACTTACATGATACAGTGGAAGGGATACAAAGGTTGTAAAGATGAGGAAGTGCAGTTGTGACATGGAAATCCATTTTCTAGAACGGAAAGGAAAAGTATTCAACAAATTAAATATTTCCCCACAATTATCACCAGACACTTGCCTCTAAACTTTGTGCATTTGTCACTATTTACAGCTAGACAATTTGGACAGAAGTTATTTTAAGTGCCTTACTGTTTTTATTTTTTTTACTGGGTTTGAAAACACCTATTTCAAACCCAGTTATCCCTGTTAAAATGTTTGGAGGATTATCAAGCCACCACTGTAAGACAAAATAGAAACTCTTCTAAACAGCGTTTGTGGAGGGCGTTGGCAGGGCCCTTAGAATTCAATTTACAAGGCAATTCACATGAAACAGAAGAGGCAAAACAGGAGAAGCAGGGATTGACAATTAATAAACTGGGCATTGTGGGGTAGGAAGTCCAAAAGCTTTGAACCTACAAGTGCTCCACAACCCAACTTGCTATTAACTAGTTTTTTTTTCATGTATTAGTGCCTGGGCACATCATTGGTCACACCACACACAAGCAGGACGGTTTCATCTTCTAAAGTGCAAGATGCAATTAGAACAGCAAACATTTTGCTTTTGATTTCCCCTTTGGATATTTCTGGTTACTGCTATAAATTTGCACTTCTAGAATGTACCATGGACCCAACAGTCACAGGCAGCATACAGCAAAACATTAATCTAAAAGAGTTTTAAACACAAGACTCGAGCCTGATGTAGCCTTTTGTTGCCAAGATTATCTTTAAATCAATATGAGGCAAAGAAAGCACAAGCCACTCTTACCATCACTAGGCATAATATATAGTTTCACACCATTTCTAGCAACTACGTTGTACATATGCACAGATGTCGTTTCATATCAAGGACGCTAAATTGAGCCTCATTCTGTGTTAAGAGCGACTCCCGCCATCATTTCCCAGTGTTCAGATTTTGATTGCATTTATTGCCTTACTTCTGTCTTCATTTTGTATGTTCTGATCTTGGAACAACACATTTACTTGAAGGAGCTAAATAAAAGCTTAAAAAGACAATAAAAAGAAAGTATTTGTAGCTGTACTGACCCTCTTTTCTGAACAAAAGCATTTACAAAGGCACTGGCAAATTTCTACAGAAGTGCTCATATTTCTGTCAAAAGATCATGCCAAGAAATGAAATAAGGCACACTGACTAACAACATCAAAAATGGCTATATATGTGCAGCCCTGTGGAAACTACTCCGCACCATAGCAATATAAAATGTAGTCTGGTGGGACACACTTCCCCTTAGTGTCTTGTAGACAGAAGAAACCCAAGTGGTGCTTTCCTGGTATGAATCATTTGGGATGGGGAAAAGCAGGGAGTAGGGTTTTCAATGCAGGGAATCAAACCACCCATGTGATATGCATTGTGTTTAGGAACCAGTGGCCTCAATATCCTTCATTTCTTCACAGTGGAATTTAAAATGGGTTAGTGACTAGCATTCAAAAAGCAAACGGAAAAGGGAATCCTCCCTTAAAAGCATGTGAAAGGTACACAAAAAAACCCTATTGGGAATTGCAGTGAGGTTTCGACTAAAAGGTAGTTAGTTACAACAAACATTAATGGGCCTTAATTTTAAGTTCATGTCAGTTACTTGCTTGGATCACCTCACTCTCTGGGAAATAGGTATATTCCAAGATAATGGGTTGCTGCATCGACCTCCCATCAACCAATCATTGTGCTTTTTTATTTTTTTTTATAAATTTTACTATACCCCAACCATTATACAAGCAATATATTGGTTTGTTCCATAGTAAGGGAAAACAATTGTAGTGTGAAAGGGTTAACCAGGCATTTATTCTGCTTGCTTATATTCAATAGAAAGACCCAACTAAAACTTGACATTTGTTTTTATGGTAGGCAAAAAAAAAGGTAATTGGGATGAGAAAAAACAAATGTAGGTTGTAGCCTATTGCAGCCTTTAAAGGAAACTTTAGTATCCCTAGTACGTGTATAGTTGGGATCCTTGTAAGGGGGAATAAAGTCAATATGACAATAAAAGTATCACTCCACAAAAGGGAATATAAAACAAAGGGGATCATTCATAAACAGTGGGCACCTTTGCATCTGGGCAGTAACTCATGGCAACCAATGCCTGCAGCTAGCTGTAATAAATCAGACACTGACTGGTTGCTATGGAATACTGCCCATGAGCAAATTTGCACATTGTTAATACATGAGAGGGTGTATATTTCCAGGGACCTAGATATAAAGTTAGCCGGTGCAGTAGCCTAATAACCTGGAGGGCTACGGATATAAGAGACAGCACTGAAGTACATAAGTCTGCATTCTTGGTCCTGCTCTTGAGAACAGCAGCATTTATTTGCACAGAAAGCAAGGACATTACAGAAGCACATACACCTGTCAGAAGGGAGACAAAAACAGCACAAAGTAAACAGGTTTTGGTTTTGTCACATGTCCTCATACCCACTTGTATAAATCAACAGTTTTTATTGTTGCGCTAAAGAAAAAAGTTATCTCGGGAGCCGCGGCTTCTACTTTCACAGGTTTTAAAGGATGGCTGCAGAAGGACATGCTGCAATCATGAAACACACTGAAGTGGCCATGCCCCTAGAGCATGCAGATAATCTGTGGTTAAGCTCCAGGTGCCATTCACAATGTGGCTAATGACAACTAAAACCCAGTAGATAAAAAAAAAATGTAATTCAAGGTTTGTGCTATAAATTCTACTTGTGATTTGGACTGATACTTTACTCCCTCCTCTTCCTGAATGTGTTTCTCTTCTTCTGTTGGCACAAAGATAGAAAAACCAAAGTAGGGCTTGGCATTTACACACTGCAGGAAGAGAAGCAGTAGGGGCAAGACCTAACTTGCTAGAAAACAAACCACAAAAGAAGCAGAGAAGCACTAAGCAGAAGACTCTATAATGGGTTGGCTGCAATGTCTGAGAAAGATGGGAAAGCCTGACATGTAGAATGGCAATTAGACTTAAATCCCAGGCTAAGCAGTCATTTAAATTTCAAACTTACACTGCAAAATATATTACAATGGACGCTTCTGCAGACAAAACATCAACTTTAGTTCCCCTTACTATACATATGCTGCAGCCGCCCAGAAAGTGTGATTATCTCTTGCAGTTTTGGTTGCTAACGACAGGATGATAAAGCCCCAATACATGGCAGTCAGTAGGAGAACCTGGCAAAGCTTGCGGCTTTCTCATAAACCAGCAGATCATTTCTAGAGGACCCCTAGGTGAATGTACACCTCCGGTCTGCAAAGGGTTTTCTATAAAATGTATCAAAGCTCTTCACATGCAGCAAGCTGCGATTAGCATTTCAGTGAGGTATGGACATTTCTGTTAAATGTATAAGAAGGGTTTAAGTGAATGGTTTTGGGAAAAGAAAACCGAAATAGCCTTGGGTATAATCAGTCACGAGTTGGGGGGGGTGCAGAAATAAGCGTTAGTCTTGTCAGTCAGGAGGATGAGGCTTAGCCAGCATGAGAAGTGTCAGTGCTGCAGGACAGCAAAGGCATAAAAGGTTTTCAAGATACCAATCTCCTACAAAAGCTCTTTACCTAGGCTGAACTAATGGGAAGATCTGCACTTGTTACCAGAAAGGATATCAGCCACGATCCAGTTTGTACCCACCAAGATCAGAGACGTTAGGGGGGAAAAGTAAGTCAATAATGAATGAATGAATGAACGAGGCATACAAATGCTCTTTTTGATGAATGAAAGGGAAATAATAGTGAGGGTTACTAATAATATATATATATATATATATATATTATATATATATATAAATATATATATGTTCTGACTTACAGAAAACACATTTAGAAGGTATCTAAAGATCTTCAGACAAATCTGTTGCATAATGTGTCTTTTATAACTGATGACAAGTCTTTGGTTAACATCCAACAATCAACTCCTTAAGGCCATCAAGCGTGTAAATTCCCTGTGAAAGCACCCTAGGTGAGGATCATTAGATACTAATCAGACTAAACAACACCCACATATTATGTAGAAAACTGGCTTGAATTTAACAAGCACAACACAAATCATTCGGTGCTGTGCCAAGTGTCAGCCTAGCCTTACACAAAATATTAGTATTTGGCCGCTACATCAGAGAATCTGATATGGCAGACACTCTGATGCAAATTGCAGAAGTGGGGCAAATAAACATTGCTTTACAAACATATATGTGCTTCTGAACGTGCCCACTGATCCAGGAAACCCCGGCTGAAGAGTATGCCAGGCACGATCCTGTAAGGTAGAGCTATTAACATTGTCAGACACCCCAGAAATACACACTTCTTGCCTCTTAGGTCTGATGTGACCAATGCCAGCCCATGTTCTTAAACCTATGGTACTTCTAGACAACGTATGTAAATTTACAGTATACAATTTGGATTCACCATGCATGAATACTTTTTGTGTAACATTTAATAAGCTCAATCTACATCCAGAATAATTTACATGAAAGGACAATAGGTATTTAACAGAGCTCAATGGGTAACCATGGTATCTGAGTGCATCCAGAGGAAAGGGGACGGGTTCCGAGGTGAATTCAAATCAACGGCACTCCCACACTTTTACTGTTTGATCTACGCTTCCAGTCACCACATACGGCGCAGTCTTGTGGAAATCTAAAATGAAATCACACGCATTAATTCTGACCTTTCCTAAAGTCAAATTCACAAAGAACAATGGAGCTTTCTTGTAGGGATATTAGGTTTCTCAGAAAAAGATTTAAATATAACTGCATTGATTTTTTTTCTTAAGCAGTTGAACTTTCTTTTTATGTGAAGGGACGCTGGCATGTTTCTTATTAAAGGATTGCGCCGGTGTCATTTTCAAAAGCTTCTTGTCATTAATCTAAAGGGTCAGATTCACTTTAAATGGCTTGTAAAATCAACATTTCTACTGCTATAATAATCAGTACATCATATAATTCTTTAACGGACACTTGCAAAATGCATCTTTTAGCTTATAATTGAGCACCATTCAGGTGGCCATACACGGAGAGGTCCACTCGTTTGGCAACATCTCTCCTCAATATGCCCACCATCATGGGGGATATCAGGCTGATCCGATCATGGGCCCTAGGGCTCAACAATCGGATCAGAACGGAGCAGACAAGGGTAGTTAAACCACGGGACGGTATTTTTAGTTCTGCCCGTTGGACATCTGGCCGACTCTCGGCCAGATATTGATTGGGGAGGCCCGTCAGAGCCCCACAGACGGGCCAATAAGCTGCCGATTCAGTCTGTCGCCAGCTTTTAACGTATGGCCATCTTAAGACAACAGCCTTGTACTCTGCAGAGGTTAATAGCTGAACTAATTCCTAGCAGACTTCACGGCCAAAGCAAGAGTGATCACACTGAGCATGGTTGCCAATCAACCTATTTGGAAACTCCATCAAGGTCAGAAACACAAATTTGTAAGTGTAATTATGTTTGAAACAGCTACAAAATTTAGGGGGGGGGATTTATAAACTGAGAAGTGGATTATGTGTGGAAAGACTTTGTTGTTACTGTTCCTTTACGTTCCAGGTATTAAAACATAGCAAAATATATCATATCCAAATGGTTTACGGTTGTTGCTTCTGCTCCCAGCAGGGGGAGTTATTTGATCAGTTCAGCCCACAGAATAGCAACTCTTCACAAAGGCTACACAATATTCTAAGTTCATAGAAGACTACATTATCTTTGTTATGTTATCCTTCTAGCACTCAGCATTGTCCAGGTCTGGCAATCTCTGGGCTCTGGCAAATGGCAGAGGGGCTGCTGTAATTTGCCACAGACGGTCACTATTTATTGGGCTGGTGGGGGCTGCTTGTGCCTCTGTGTACTTGGAATGCCAGGGCCTATTGTAAATCCCAGTCCAGACCTGGTATAGTCAGATAGTTAGATGCACACAGATGCACTTAAATATCCCTATCGTTTAACTTACACGGGCAGTTTTTTTCCTTTTTAACGGGTGGTGTTTTTTTTGCTGCTGATCATACAGCAAAAGCGCAACGGTTAGACAGCGCAAAACAGCATTACAAACAGCAAAGTGAATGGATTGTAGCAGTGAACTTGCTATGCGGTTTGTAATACTGTTTTGAGCGATCTGATTCCTTTTGCACTTTTGATACGTTAATTGGTGGTACACAGACACAGTCAATCCGTAGCTTGGACTATTTCTCTGAGAATATGGCTAGACTAGGAGATATTCAATTAATTGTGCCCACCATACAGCAATGCAATATGCCCTCCTGTGGCAACAAAATCCAAAGCTGTAACTGAAATCAAACTCCTGCATTGCTGTGTGGCTGAACACACAATGTGAACGGACAACAATGGCACTCTAGGTAGAATTATCGCAGGGTTACCCCTTGCTCTTTATTGTGGTGCAGACGTGCAATGTTTTGGGAGTTACCTCTTTATCAAGCAAGGGGTAACCCCGAAACGTTGCACGTCTGCACCACAATAGAGAGCAAGGGGTAACCCTGCGATAATTCTACCTAGAGTGCCATTGTTGCCCATTCACATTCAAATATAGCAGGGCTGCCAAACCCTTGAACAATTGAGCACCAGGTGAGCTTGATATTCATTTACCAGAGAGTGTGCGCAGCTTCCACTTGTTTGTGGCTGAACACAAATCATCTCATGGCAGAAGAGTTGTTTTAACTTAGAATATACAAAACAGACTGAAAAAGTAAATCTGAAAAAAGTAAATCTTACCCAAAGAGGTAACAAAATGTTCGTGCGCATTGAGGGTTTTCATGCAGCGTTTGTTCTTGTAGTCCCAAATGCGTATAGTTTTATCATCAGCACAACTAAGAATAAACTTTCCTCCTGGGTGGAATTGAACTCCACGCACCCAATTATCATGTCCAACCTAGTGAGGGGGTGAGAATAAATGAGAGTCTAACCAACAGTAGAAACGACTGAGCAGTGCTAAAATTTTAAATGAAGTAAACATAGAAGATGAGAACATGTTATCCATCATTGTGTATAATATATAATCTTCCATTAGCAGCACATTTCTACTCCGCTCCATTGGTGTTTTTGGAAAGCCACAAAAAGCAATGTGTTAGTATATATACTCTATGCCAGTGATCCCCAAACAGTAGCTCGCGAGCAACATGTTGCTCTCCAACCCTTTGGATGTTGTTCCCAGTGGCCTCAAAGCAGGTGCTGATTTTTGAATAACTGGCTTAGAGGCAAGTTTTGGTTGTATAAAACCCAAGTGTACTGCCAAACATTCTCTCCTGTAGGCTGCCAGTCCATATAGGGGCTACCAAAAAGCCAATCAGAGCTCTTATTTAACATCCCCATGGACTTTTTCATACTTGTGTTTCTCTCCAACTCTTTTTTAAATTTAAATGTGGCTCACGAGCAAAAAAGGTTGGGGACCCCTGCTCTATGCAGCGTTCAAAAGTACATCATTATACATTTGCATGACATTCAACCAGGCCAGACTGTAAGCCTATTTTCAGTTTAGAGTACTCCTCTATTCGACATTGACACTCCCATTTCTGGTTTCCCTATTATCTAGAACGCTCGGGACCAGGGGTTTTCCGGATAATGGATCTTTCTGTAATTTGGATCTTCATAACTTATTTCCACTACAAATTCAATGAACCCAATAGGCTTGTTTTGCCAATAAGGATTAATTATATCTTAGTTTGGATCAAGTGCAGGCTACTGTTTTATTATTACAGAGAAAAAGGAAATCCGTTTTAATAAATTGCATTATTTGATTACAACGGTGTCTATGGGAGATGTCCATTCCATAATTCAGAACTCTCTGGATAACAGGTTTACAGATAATGGATCCTATACCTGTATATGGATAAGCAGGCCTGTTACTTGCTGTATGTCTGTAGGGACTAAACTGGCCAACAGCAGGGAGTCGCTGATCATGGTTTAGATAACTTCTTTTCTGCTGTTGGCATTTGTCTCTATCCATGTGGGTACATTTCCAGCAGTACCATTCACTTAAGCCCCATCGAACAAGCAGCATAACAATTGCAACAGAAAAACAAAATGGATCTATTCGCTTGCCCCAGGGGAACGAACCTCTGTCAGAAGCAGTGTCACCAGGATCTGTGGTTATTAAATTATAGAACTGAACTAAAAATCTTACAATTCCAAAATTTTAAAAAGTATTGCTAAAATCAAAAGACTTTTCCCAAGCAACGCAACTGAAATGGTCAGTTTTTTTTTTTGACAAATGTAGTACAGGTATGGGATCTGTTATCCAGGAATCTGTTCTCCAGAAAGTTCTGAATTACGGAAAGGCCGTCTCCCAAAGACCCCATTATAATCAAATAATCCAGATTTTTAAAAATTATTTACCTTTTCTCTGTAATAAAACGGTAACTTGTACTGGATCCAAACGAAGATATAATTAAAGGAAAACTATACCCTCCAGACAATGCAGGTCTCTATAAAAACAACTCATATGTAAATCCCTGATTCATGTAAATAAGCATGTGCCATTGGGTAATCATAAATAGAAAATTGCCATTTTAAAAAATAAGGACAGCCTCCTGGGATCCTAGGATTCAACGGTGCACACAAACATACCAAACAAACTATAAAGTTGGGTCACATGAGCCAATTAACAGACAGAGTTGTGTATTTTGCTTCCACACTTCTTCCTGTTACAGTTAGAGTTGAAATATTTCTGGTCAGGTGATCTCTGAGGCAGCACACAGACCATCATGAAATGGTGGTTCAAGGCAAGAGATGTAAAAGGGCAATATTTACTTAAATATATATTCCATGGAATGGAAGAATTGGAGAAGAAAATAGAACAGAATACAATTTAGCTATACTTGTGTACACTGATAAAGGTTCGGTTAAACTTACAAGCGTCATTAGGCACATTCCAATGCTAATGTCCCACATCTTTATAGTTTTATCTCTGGAACCAGACAGGAGAAAAGGCCCAGGTTTACCACTTTTTTTAGTCTGAAAAATAAAAAAATATATACTTTACACAAACTGCAGATTTAAATATATATATCCTATACAACAAGTTCAAGCTAAAATTTTGCAAAAGGTTAAAAGGACAGAACTTTAGGATTATGG
The DNA here is from genome assembly GCA_024363595.1 of Xenopus borealis. Lineage (NCBI taxonomy): Eukaryota > Metazoa > Chordata > Amphibia > Anura > Pipidae > Xenopus > Xenopus borealis. Next base: position 44,294,650 of record CM044433.1, on the reverse strand, counting down.
TACACTAGACATTTTGGTGGAAGACTTTGACTCAAAAACAGTACAGAGAAAATTATTCAGATAATAATGAAATGCATATATTCAGTAGTATTTCTGGGAATTATGGTATTATTATATAGCAGTCTCAAGGTCCACATGATTAATTTGATCATAACCCAAGTGCCAGTAATAATTAGTGAAAATATTTTTTTTAATATGTTTTGGCAAGCCATTTCATACCTCAGATCCTGTAGCATCTGATATGGTAGAATATGAGCTTTCTGGTGCCCAAGAAATGCATTCTACCACGTGTTCATGTTCTCGAAGTTCTGCTTTGCATTCCTTTGTAGCTACAACCCAAACACGGACAGTTTGGTCATTAGAACAGCTGGCAATAAGTGTACCATCCTGGTTTGGCCTCACCATGCGAACCCACTCTCTGTGACCTGTGAAAGTCTTCACACAATACCTACAGCACAAGACAAAAGAAGGGAACAAGAATAGATTTATGAGGTTTACAAAGTAATGCAAGCTTACAAAGTAAAACTGTACTAGAAAAAGAGAGAGAGAGAGAGAGAGAGAGAGAAGAGAGAGAGAGAGAAGAGAGAGAGAGAGAGAGAGAGAGAGAGAGAGAGAGACAGGGGATTGGTTAGAATGGGTTAATATTGCCCTGGTGCAAATCTGCCCTATGTGTACAGTTTTATATGTTAAATTAAACATGCCATTTCTGCATAGTACTACAACTAAGAAAAAGTGGCACTACTGAATAGTCAAAGAAAACAAGTATATTGTTTTATAGGCAGTATGTCTCATTGAAGAATATGTCCATATGCAGGTTATTTCTGACCCCATAAATCAGTGGCCTTGATAGGGGATCAAGTATGTAAAATACCACATTCTATTTAAAATGTTCAGGTTTAAATCCATTGAGTGCAATACTGAAGTAATATTCCATTTTTTTCCACATCTTTTTACATGAATATCCTGAACATTTCTGATACTTACCCAGTCTGAACCTCCCACATCTTAATGGTTTTATCCCTTGAGGCAGACACTATATGATCTCCATTGGGCATAATGGCTACAGAGGAAACATTATGATCGTGACCTGATATAAATAAAAAATATATATATTAAGCATGATATCCTTGGACTCTGAAGATAATACTCAGAAAAAGAAGAGTACAAACATCTTCTACAATAGCATGCATTGATTGATTTCGTTCTGCCTTGATGCCCTTATATTTGAGATTTCTTAACTATCAATAAACCCTACATGACTACATTCCATGTACCTTTAAAGAGCATATTCTATTACATACAGTTGCTCATTATTGCTCCATGTTATGGAATAGTGCAAAATCGAAGAAAAGTAGGTTAAATAAGGGAGTAGGAATAATTTTGAACACAGATCTTTACTGTCATATTGATGCTGAACATCTGGAACATTACAGTAAGCGCAGTGCATAATGTACAGCACTTATAATTCTTAGTAGCATTAGGATATAGGAGGCTCCTACCATGCATGGTCCTGATGCACTCAAAACCTTGGAAATCCCATAGCTTAATAGTCATATCTGCAGAACAAGAGGCCAATAGCTTTCCAGAATGGTCAAAAGATATATCCTGCACAGAGTCTGTGTGCCCCTTGAGTGTGCGTTCAAAATCGCCAGTCTCATAGTCCCACACCTGACATTCAGAAAGAAAAATCTATTAGCACCATGCCAGGGCTTGACAGAATGAACAGACATTCATTTTCACTTTGCGGGGAAGTCTCCAACCTCGATGAATAATTAATGAGCAACAAAATCAAAATAATTGGAAAAATCTCAATGCCGGTAGAATACTCCCTTCTGAAATACAAGAATCATGTTCATGCAAAGCCTATATAACAACCAACTGAGGAAAGGATACAAATGTGCAGATCCGTAACAAATATCTAGCAGCAAATACCATCTATAAAAGCAAAAATTGCTTTGATTGGGGGGGGGATGGCGGGAGAAAAAAAAAAAAA
>CM044433.1:44281399-44292431 GCA_024363595.1 Xenopus borealis | reverse complement strand
TTCAGCCTCCAAAAGCATCAGAAGGATGGGCAGAACCAAAAGAAAATAAACAATACAGAGCTTCAGAATCTAGAAACAATTTGTCCTTTATCTGGGTTAGTTTGAGTGTTTGTATAAATAGTAGCTTTGCTTCCATTTAACTCTCATAATAAAGTAAATAAAAGACCCTCCTAACATATATTAGATCAGTGTCACAGGGCTTCATCGTTAGTATTTAATTATATAGCCCCAACAAGTTACGTAGCGCTTTACATTATAAACAGGGATCTTAAAACATTTTAATAAAAGAGGGTTACATAGTAAACATAGCTTCAGAGGGCCCTACATGCAAGAACTTACAATTAAGGTCTTACAGTTACAACAGTAAGGCTGGGGACAGACAGGGAGATTCGGGGAGATTCTGTCGCCTGCTATTAAACGCCAGGCGACAGAATCTCCCCAAATCTCCCGGTCTGTCCCCAGCCTAAACATTGAAAAAAACAAAGCACATAACATCACTACTGTTAATCCATTTATCTTAAATAGCACAGGTACGGGATCCCTCATCTTGAAACCCATTATCCAGAAGGCTACAATAATTTTATTTTTCATTAATATTTTTTTTACTGTTTTAGCCAATAAAGCAGTTTACATTGTATAGTATGGGCATATAGTGATCTTGAAAATGTTTCAGTAGTCAAACATATAAAAACATGACATTTTGTCTTGGTATAGGAGAATGCTGCTGAGAAGGATACCAAAAAAAAATATATAAAAAAAATCCAGTTCAAACAGTATGCGAAGAAAATGAAAATATAGGAGATGCTAGATTATATATTTACATATGCAAATTAAGATTCAGTTTATAAAGGCTCAGTTCTGCTTGCCAGTATTTAAAGCAATAGAAATTAAGAGGAGAGAGTCCCTCCGAATCTATAGAATATCTTATCTATATCAGTCATGTTACACAAGTGTGATGTAACCAGGGGAGGAGCCAAAAGACCATGGGGTATATTGATTAAAGATTGAAGTTAGAGATCCCTACAGAGTGAAATTCCGCCACTCTCCATTCATTTCATTTCTCAAAATCCCATAGAAATTAATGGAGTGGCAGAATTTCACTCTCAAGGACTGTAGGGATCTCTAACTTCATTCTTTGATAGATATAACCCTATAATTGAACTCTGCAAAACAGGGACAACTCTGCAATGCTCTAATATACTGTAAAGGGCATTATATTAAAGGACAAGGAAAGTGTAAAATAGAATAAGGCTAGAAATGCTGTATTTTGTATACTAAACAGAAACATGAACTTACTGCACCACAAGCCTAATCAAACAAATGATTTATGCTTTCAAAGTTGGCCACAGGGGGCTGTCATCTTGTAACTTTGTTATACATCTTTGTCTGACACTGGCACTGCACATGCTCAGTGTGGTCTTCTTGAGTTTTGCATGGCTGGTAAGTAAGGCAGGGGCTCCCCCTGCTGTTCATAAGTGATTAAAGTATATTGGAGATAGATTTCTTTTTCATTAAAGAAAGTAAAAATGGGATCTTATTTCTTTGCCTTTCCTTGCCCTTTAAGCTTATAAATACCAGATATCCAATGTAAAAAATCAAGAACTGCATTTTGTTTGAAAATATAAATGTACGGTGGCCCCAGTGTAGCCGACATTATCGATGTGTCTGCAATAATCTTAAAGGCACCATATAAAGCAGCGGTTCTCAACCTGGGGGTCGGGACCCCTTTGGGGATCAAACAACCCTTTCACAGGGGTCGCTTAAGGGGTTCCAGGAGCAGGTTCATCTCTCTCCCCACTAGCCCTGGGGCAAGGTTGTAGCTCTCCTGGTGTTGGTGCTGCAAGTTGTAGTTTAGTAACCTGTGTAGGGAAGCCAGTTGCACTACAACTTTCTATATCCCCTTAGTAGGGACTGCCATACAGCTCTCCCTGCTCATTTAAAATTTGTAAAATTAACATGGTAATTGGGGTGTGGCCACAAAATGGGTGTGGAAAATTATTTCTGCCGCACTACGCACGGAAAACAAACCTTTATGCAGCCACACTGCCTCCTCTACTTTCCTAACAATCCGCTCTGGGCTGGCAACGGAAATATTCTAATATTTTATGGTTGGGGGTCGCAACAACAGGAGGAACTGTATTAAAGGGTCACAGCATAAGGAAGGTTGAGAACCACTGATATAAAGCATTATCTTGTCTGAATGATTCAAGTAGACTTCTAATCAAGCAAGTATTGTTTCCCTCCCCCCCCCCCCCCCCCCCCGCCACCACAAAAAAAAAAATATAACAGTTGGACTTAAAACATAGAGTAAGTACTACCTTAATCGTTGCATCTTCTGATGCCGTGACCATAACACTAAACACTGGATGAAAAATGACACGAGTGACGGGACTCCGATGACCACTGAGTGCATATTTTTCAGGTGGGCGAGGTATCCATTCTTTGGGGTCTCGCTTTTGGCCTATTGGTCCTCCAGATGTAAACTCTTCTTTTGCTTCATTTAATTTGGATTCTAATTCCATAACCTAAAAATAAACAGAAAATTTAATAAAAGGACAATAGGAACACATTATTAGTTTAAAAGAACAGTTCAGTGTAAAAATTAAAACAGGTTAAATAGATAAAAAAAAGTGTTTATTGTTTGTTAGCCAAAAATTTAATGTATAAAGGCTGGAGTGACTGGATGTTTAACATCATAGCCAAAACACTACTTCCTGCTTTCAGCTCTCTAACTCTGAGCAACTTGGGGGGGGCACATGGGACATAACTGTTCAGTGAGTTTGCAATTGAACCTCAGCATTCAGCTCAGATACAAAAGTAACAGTTATGACCCATGTGGCCCCCCCCCCCTCAAGTCACTGATTGGTTACTGCCTGGTAACCAATCAGTGGAAACCAAGAGAGCTGAAAAGCATTAAGTAGTGTTTGGTTATGTTAGATATCCAGTCACTTCAGCCTTTATACATTAAATATTTTCCTAAATATATTAGAAACATTTTTTATTTTGCACAGCCTATTTACCTAGTTTTTATTTTTACAATGAACAATTCCTTTAGTATCAAGAGATGTGTAATAAAAATGTGACATGGTTATTTGCTTCTTTCAAATATTATTTGACAACCTTTAAGACTATATCAACACTAAAGATGCCACATTGCTCATAGGCATACGTTGTGGCAGCTTCGTCTTGCAGGGCCGTTTTTCAGCAGGACGCAGAAAGGGCAATACGTAAATGCTGCAAATTAACAGGTTTCAGAAAATTGAACTTGGGTAAAATAAAGCCATTTCTATGAAAACACTTGACAATAATTCAGAAAAGTATACAGTATGGGATCAGGAAACCAGTTATCTAGAAAATTCTGAATGACAGAAAGGATGTCGCAAATAAATTCCATTTTAACACACATTTTTAAAAATTATTTCCTTTTTCTGGGTTATAAAATAAACAGTACCTTGTACTTGATTCAAACTAAGATATAATTAATCCTTTTTGGAAACAAAAACAACCTAATGGGTTTATTTAGTGTTTATTGATTTTCTAGTAGACTAAAGATATAGAAGATCCATATTAGAGAAAGACTCCTTTCCTGGAAAATCCCAGGTCCCAAGCATTCCGGACAACAGGTCCCATACCTGTACATATTAAAAAATGTGCAACGCCTGGCTGACTAATAAAAAAATCTATTTGTTTAAGAAATGATTAACCCTTTCAGCGTGTGAAGGACAATAAATGAAACATAAAGGGACAGGTCAACAGTCGATTTACCTTTTTTTGTAATCTGATGACAGATGTCCATTTCTTCTCCAAGAGTCCTGCATACTTCTTATCTAACTCTTCATTCTGAAAAGAAAAAAAAAATCAATGCATATGTGATTGAAGACATTTTGCTGCTTTCAGAATTTTAATGCGCAGAAAGTTCACGGAGTTTGCCGATTGAACTCCGTGAACTTTCAGCCCATGCGCAGTAGTACCAGCATCCTACTACACATGCACGTCCCCGCGCCTTCAGTTCCCAAAAGAAGAAGAAGAGAAGAATCTGTTAGAAGAGAGAAGATGGCCCCTGTGAACATCGCTGGAGGGGACCTGCATTAAAAGGTAAGTAGGGACTTATGGGCAATAGCCCAGGGGGGTTCATTCCCCTTTAGGCTGGGGACAGACAGGGAGATTCAGGGAGATTCTGTCACCTGGCGTTTAATAGCAGGCGACAGAATCTCCCCGAATCTCCCTGTCTGTCCCCAGCCTAAAGCTGCAAGCCAGAATGCATAAGAGTTCTATGCATGCCTTTTACATGCAAATAGTTATGCTTCTTTTCTACTCCAGGTCTGTTAATCAGCTAGCACCTGCTGCATTATTTTGGGAGTCAAAACCAGCAGTACACAGAATAGCAGGGGAAAGATAATGCATTCAATTAGAACAACTTTTACAAATGGATGGCATGATATAATGCGTAATTATACGATAGCTTGCACTTATAATTAAAGGCTCCTTCACCCTGTTTCCTGTATTGTTACATACAACCAATACGGTCACACTTGCAGATTCTCTTCATTCTCCAACAAGTTAGGAAAATGAAGATCTCTCATCGCCATAGTTTTTCACTCGTCAAAAAAAAAAAAAAAATTGGATTCTAGCCTTACAAACTTTTGCCCACATATTGGGCTCCAGGGACAAATTGTGGGTTCAGTTTAGAAAAATAGGGTCAGAAGTCAACCTAATTTTTTTTTATTGCCCAACCTGGTGCAACTTAAACCGGTATCACAAAATGCATTATGTTAGGAGTCCACAGATAAAGATCCATACTGCACATTGAAACACAAACAATTTTACAAATAAATCAGTGTGGCCTATTCATTTTCCAATGCGGTCTATAAGAAAACACTGGACAAATAGAGGTAAAACAGCACAGCATCACAACACATCTGCTGTATGAGCTACACTTGCAGGCAGGCATATGAAAATTAAAACAATGGACTCTCTTAATCTGCTTCTCTCTGGGTCAGTACTTATCAGCAAGCAATCTTGACATCATCTTCGGCTGTCCATTTATGGAACCTGTTTGAATGAACAATGGAGATCCTGCTACACAAAGGCACATTTAAAAGGCACAGAAACACCAAAAATAAAAGTAATGAAAATATAATGTTCTTTTGCTCTACACTGGTAAAACAAGTAGTTTATATAAACAAATTGCTGTGTAGCCATGGGGGCAGCCATTCGAAGCTGAAAATGGAGATAAGGCACAGGATACACAACAGAGAACAGATAAACTGTTGTATACAATGGGATTCTTCAGAACTAATCTTTTATTATTTACTGTGTATCCTGTGCTTGAATGGCTGCTCCATGGCTACACAGCAGTTTTGTTTTCACCAGTACATTAGAAGGTCATTTCTTTAAAATTTATTATTTTGGTGTTACTGTTCCTTTTACCCTCAAAAAAAAACAATTGTCAACAAACATGCAGTGCTCAATAAAAAAATTAAACCTGGAAACACAGAATATTTAGCTTTGACAAAATGGTACATCTATTTCAGTGCAACAGATTCTATGGTGAATGCTAACCTATTATTAACCAAGATAACTTAATACCACTTAAAGGCACAGTAATCCCAAAATCCTTTCATACTTATTCCCCTTCTAAACAATTGTTTTCAGATTGCCAGAAAAACACATTTTTTCCATTGCTTTCAATGTTTTTTTTCTGGCCTTTTCCCCCAGAATGTAAGTTTAACATTAAGGGGCAGATTTACTAAGGGTCGAAGAGAATATTCGAATTCAAAAAGTTAGATTTTCAAAGTAATTTTTTGGATAATTTGACCATCGAATAGACTACTTCGACCAGTCGATTCGAACAAACGAATAGTAAAATCCTTCGACTTCGAAAATCAAAATTAAACCAAATTAAAGTGTTATTTTATCCTATAGGGACCTTCTAGAATATTTTTTTTAAAGTTTTTTTTTTATGGAATTAAAATCAATCATATGCAAAAATCGTTCGATTCGAACAATTCAAACTATTTTATTGTATGATTTTATCGTGCGATCGAACGATTTTACTTTGATCGAAGGAAAGGCACATTTGTTGAAAAATACTTTGAGTTCGATATTTGACTTCGATGGTCTAATTTCGAAGTATTTTTTACTTTGAAATCAAGGCTTAGTAAATCAGCCACTAAAAGTTCCTGTCTCTGGTGTTTGAGTCTGCCAGCTCAGTGATCCAAGTGTAGAGGCTGAACTTTTACAATTTGCTCCATTAGTTGATAACTTTCTCAGCAGCATCTGTGAGAATATCAGCAACTATTGCAAAAAATATTACAGCTGCCTTTAAAAGGCACCAATCATAACTAAAATCATTTACTAAGTAAATACACTATGTGAAAGTACAAGAAATACATTTTTTTTAAACATTTAGAATTGTTTGTAGAATGTAAATCATCAGCTCACTATACCTTCTGCAAAATCTCCCCTATCTCCACTGCAGTTCTAGCTGAGGCAGGCATCTTGGATTTCACTGACTCCTCCTACCTATATCTTCACAGCCAACTGTAGCTCTGAAATCTCTCACATGCTCAGTTGAAAATTCTTGGTTGCCTAATAAACCTTCTAAGCTATTTTGCCAAACCTCTGTTAGTTTCTGATCAGTATTGCTGCCACCTTCTGGCAGTTAGAGTGTGCTCTCCATTTGCATATTGACAACACCACCAGGGACAAGATAAGGAAATCTCGAGATACTTCTAGCGTTTACTAAAGCTAGCCATTTTGGGTAGAATACTCTGCCAGTCAGGGCCTGCACGTGTCCATTTTTCAGGACGCGTACCCACAATCTGCAACCCGGACCCGCGCTCTGATGCCGTTCCCGAACCGACCCACAAGTACCTTATCCGCGACCCGATCCTTGACCCGCTGGCCATCAAGAATCAGGAAGTGCTGTAGTTGTAACCCGCAAGTGACATCATCAAAAGTTGGCTTTAAGTAGGCATGTAGGCTCAGGGGAAAAAAAAAAAAGTGGAAGTGCTGCCGTAAACTTGGAAATGACATCATCGGAAGTAGACGTCATCAGAAAAAAAAAAAAAACGTAAAATTTGCTTTTGAGAAGATCTGTGACCCGATCCACCACCTGCAAACCTGGAGAACCACCGGACCCGCGTCAATACCCAATCCTGAAACCCCTACCTGCAACCCGCAGGGTACCACCAGTTTTGGCGGGTCACTCGCAGGTACCCGACGCAATATGCAGGACTCAACCAGAGATTACAATTGTATCTACTAGTGTACTAGTACAGTTGTCAGAGTTTGTGCCCCCCTACCTGGAGCTGCTTCAGAAAGAAAGGTGAAAATTGAAACTTCAATGTTAGAAAAACAGTCACAAATAGTGTGATTGAAAAAAAAGTCTATTTTTGGTGAACTATTTGAAATCAAAAACTAAAAGGTGAATAAACCCTTTACTCCAACTCTAAACTGCTATAACGGGTAATATTTTAACTTCCCATTCAGAATTACAATTGCAAAATGTTCTGCTGCCGTTTCTGTAAAGGGGTATAGGGCAACAACCTGCATTCCTCGGTGTGCTCTGAAATGGAAGTCCGCTTTATATAGCAAAGGAGCTTTGACAATGAGGCTATTAGCATCTGCAGGTTACAGTGTATGCCATTGGTTACAACCTTTTCCAAGATGTCGAGCAATTATAACTACAGCCGCTTATAAAAAGCCTGATTGGAAATACACTTTTTTATCCGTGCAGGCAGCAAATCTCTCTGTAGGTCATAACGCTTAAAGGCAATGTTAGATGTGGCACTTTGTTGGCTATGAGAGATTTTGCTCCAACCACAGGTAACAATTCATTGGGAGCAATTCCAATTTTCAATTGCATAACAACTATTTGCAGATAATGTATCTTACAAAATTGAATTAAAGGGTAAGTCAATGGCAAAATAAAAATCTGCGTGATAAAAGAGAACATAATTGTAAGCAACTTTCCAATATAGATGTATTAAAATGTTCAGTGCTTCTATTAAGTTGTTTGTAAAAACAATTGCTGTTGAAAGCAGCATTTGCTTAAATCTTGATTGTTACTTTTTAAACAATGTTGCAAAAGTCTTGGCTCCCCACCAAAGACAGGGCTGTTAAACCTGCTGCCTTGTCTTAAATTGTGTCATGTCTGAGCCACCAGGAAAAGAATAGAAAGGGACAAACACTGCTTGCAATAATAATGCATATACAAATAACTAAAGCATAGAAAAATTTTAATGTATGCATTTGCAAAGCTGCTTACTTAGAATTATGTTTTATTATGCAAAACATTTATTTCGGGTTGACTTTCCCTTTAAACCAAGTTACAGACTTTGTTAAACTATTACACTTTGATATTTTAGTGGCAGTAGCACTATCTGCGTGCTCCCTGACTGCAAGATGACAGCAACAAATGTATGAAATTGAAGTATTAAAGAAACTGCAGCCAGGCTGTTACTGGGAACGGTGGGGGCATAGCATTCGTTGTTAAAATTTACTTAGAAAAGAAGGAGCGAATTTAAAAAAAGAAACTAGAAATTATTGTCATAGTGACTATTCCTATGTCACGAAGCAAAAAAAAAAAAAAAATCATGTCACATTCAAACGATGCCAAATCAGTACAATGGAGGGGCCCAATAATCTGATGGGGACTACAGTAACATCTCAAAGCACTAGCGGGGAAAAATCCTTATTTCACTCTATTCATTATAGACTATTTTTTATATTAACAAATGTATTTGAGTTTTTAGGTCTGTGCAAGTCTCTGCATTTAAACACCAATTCTCCACCAATAACCTATAGATAACATGACTGCAAAGCCAGTACAGCAATTTCGTTGTGAAGACTTGGTACCAACAAACCTTATTTATATGAAAAAAAAAAAATTTGGAGCATTAGTAGACATGAACCTCTCCCCCAGGGTGGAGAACGGACTTCCATTAATAAAAAGAGTTTAAACAGGGAGGGACAGAGAATAAAACTGGTTCATCAACAATTTGATGTGAGCGAATTCACAAGGTAAAACAGCTTGTTTATGAACATGTCAGTCAATACAGCAGTAACACCCTGTCTGGGAAGCCTACAACTGACATTTAAACGTGTCTAATATTCCATTAAGTCACATATTAAAACAGCAGTTATATACCAGAATATGGACAGAGGATCAGTGTTAGATCATATAGACCAATTAGAGCAATAATACAACCAATCTGTATTAAGATTTGGTCACCAGTAGACATTCTTTCATAAAGGGTTACATCATTACAGCAATTCAGAGTTCTGATTTAAAAGAAAAAAAAAAAAGTGTAGGTCAGTTAAAAGGATCCTCCAACCACAAAAAAATTGTAATTCTAAGCAACTTTCTAATATACACTCATTAATGCTGTTCTATGTTTTTAAAATTAGTAAAAAAAAAATTAAATTATTAAAAGCAGTATACAACTGTATGTTGCATTCCAGCTGATTAACAAACCTGCAGGAGAATGGGATGCTGTTTTAGAGACATACACAGACAACCCACAGAAAGGAATAAACAATGATTTCAGCAGAAATAACTATGAGACTAAAATAAAAGCATTTAATACTTTATACTGAAAATGTGCTTCGAATTTTTCATCCAACCTTTTCATTCAATTTATAAATAAATATTTTCTCTTTGTTTAAAAAACCCCACAAAACAGCATACATGCAATTCTGTATAAAATTTAAAACACACATTATTAGGTTCTGGGGCCAAAGCCAAATATGATCCTTTATTCTCAAACTACTCCTGGACTGTGCTTTATAAAGATTTGAGGTGTACCCCTCCTTTTTCTTTTTTAGTGCATCCCATAGCAAAACTGCAGATGAGATCCTCCCAACAATCACAAGCACATGTGCAGCATAGGGGCGTACTTCTAACCAAATAATCTTTGCCATTATAACGTTATATAGTTTAAATAGAATAGAAATAGACAAATCGTCAATTATAAATATAGATGGTCATATTTTTTATGGGCTCATTTGCTCGAATGCAGAACCAAAGAAAAACACTTATTTCCATTTTTACAACTTCCTCTAACAAAAAATTGCCTGCCCCCCACAAAGAGTATACATGCCACCATGGACATTATGGTCGAAACAGGCCAAACTACCAAACAAATTTGAGCATGTATATCGTAATTTTAACAATGAGCTGAGCGAGAGTTCTGAAAGCAATTTAAATGTCTCTGGTTTGCATTAACATTGGCTGTTTAGCAGTGCTTACAATGCCATAGTCTCCCAACTTGCATTTAATATACAAAATTAGTTGTGGTTAAAACTGGATGATTGAAGCATAAATCCTACAGGATTATAAGATACTACTTGTAGCTAACTAAAAATAGGTTTCATTATTTACTACATAGCTAGAAGTCCGTTATGTCACCAAACAATGGATCATGTTGTCTAACCAGCTGTGAGAATCCGCTATAAATTACTGTACGGGTTTCAGCACTCATGGAGCTTCGAGTGCCACTGTTTGGGGTGGCAGAGTTGTTGAACAATGCTGCAAGGTGCTCTGCAATGGCAAATGCTGTGCAATAATTTAATTTGGAGTATGTATTTGATTGAAATAACTAAAAGACAGTGAGCTCTAATACTTTGTCAAAGCAAAAGTAGGCACACACAAATGATGCAGTAAAGCTGTCAAATCCAATGCTAGAATTGGGAGGGATGCACAGGGATGCCATCCTGTCACATATTCATTTTTGTGAAATAGCATCCCCTCAGTGGAGATGCAAGAGTTTTGAACCCTGGAACTTTCTTTTGCTCCTCTCCCCTTCTGCATGCAAATAAAATAGTTAAATATTTAGAAGATAAACAGCTGGGAGAAAAATAGACAAGAGATAGAGAAGTATTAAACAAATGACGGTGGAGGCATCAGAGAGGATTATAGAGAAAAGAGGAGAAGAAACCAAGGGAAACAAAAAGATAAAATGAAGGTATTAAACAGCAGCAGATTACAGAATAGAGAGAAAATGATATATATGAAATAATCTTGGGT
>CM044433.1:44209661-44227000 GCA_024363595.1 Xenopus borealis | reverse complement strand
AAGAAAGTGACTGAAGGTGGTGATTTCACCCTAAGTGGAAAAGTGTCTCAGGCACTGGCACTTTTTACAGAAGAGGTGCACCTGCTTGGAGTAAAATGTAATGGGGGGTGCCTAACAAATGAGTGCCACCCAATTAATATATACCTTGTAATACTGCCACCAAAATACTACTCTTCAAAATATGAATGGACATTAAGGGGTCCATTTATTAAACCTCAAATTTTTTGGTTGAGTTTTTAGGGAACTTGAAGTTTTTTAAATTTGAATTTTTTTTTTTAGATATTTATTATACCCCAAAACTGCTATCTGAAAATACTCCATCTAAAATCAGCTGAGGTCATGAAGTCAATGGCAGATATCCCTGAAGAAGTTTCTTGACATTGTGATCTGTGCTGGCTAACCTGATACAGTTGGGTTTTTTTGTCCGATAATCGAATAAAGTTGAGTTTTCGCAGTGACAATTTCATAAAGTCAAGTTTTCGGAAGCGTCGACCATACACTATGGATTGTTATTCGATTTTGTCACAGCTGTTTCCACTCCAAATTAATTAAAGTTTTAGTAAATAGGCCCCTAAAAGCATTGGTCAAATACTTTTAATGCAAAATTATGAAAAGCATGCAAAGACAATGTTATGATGGATGTAAAAAAAGGTTTCAATTGTAGTCACTGGGGAGTAACTAACAAATGTACTTGATTAGCAGATTATGGACTTATTTACTTACAGAAGTATACAGCTGTCACATTAACCATTTCAAATGAGCAGGCCATTAATTTTTAAACTCAAACTCAGCCCTAACCACTACTTCCCAATGGCACCCAATTCAGGCCAAAGGCTACATCTACTGTTGCCAAGATACTAAGGGGTTTACTGTCTTGACCCAAACCCATTAAACATGCGGTTAAAGCCTGCTCATCACTACTAACCACACCCACCATTCTGACTCTTGGCCCTATAGCCATTTGCAGGGTTTGACTAGGCCACCATAGCCAACTGGGACTACAACCAAAGGACCTTCTTCCAAGCACCCAGTGTCCAAACCAGGACCCCCCTGCATGGGCACACATGCCACTTGCCTCCTCCTCCAGGGGAGGTGACCCAGTCCTAAACTGGCAATTTGCCATCAATTAAGCAGGACTGCAAGATAACAATGAAAAATTCATGACTAGCCAGAGAAAGGACTGTGATAATGATCCTATATTTTGTTCTTATGCCACCTTCCTTCCAACACTTCCAAAATCTTGATATAAAGTTTATTTGTAAAGAGCTTCTTCCACCTCATCCACTGCTTCTGTTCATAGAAGCCCATACATTCTCAAACCAATGGAATGTGGAATAATGGTCAAATGCTATTCTTTGCTATTCATAAACACAACATGTTTCAAACAAGCCATGTATAATCCCACCCCCAGCATTCAGTGATTATGCTGCCGTTATTACGCTAGCGCTATTACGTTGGGTCAACGCCCAGGGTGATTGCATAGCACCCTACCAATGCAAATGCTGATGTCAGTATCAGTGTACATAGTATCATAGCAACCACAAGTGGCTCATTACATAGAAAACAAAGGGTTTCTAGTGACAAAACTGGCATACGTGACGTCACGAATGCGGAAGTGTGGGAAGCGCGCGGAAACAAAGATTTTTTAGTCTAATTGAATGGGGTATTTATACTCTGTTTGGCTTGGTGATACATCAGAATTCCCTTGACAAAGGCTATAGTGTCGAAACGTTGGGGTAGTCTCATCATTGGAAAATGTATCTACTCCCTGTGGTTTGTTCCTTTTTGCCTTGTAACTTAGTGGTATGTATATATTTGTGCTGATACTGCTGTATACAATATACCAATTGTTTTGATGTATATTTGTTTGTTATACACATATAAAAATAAAAGTTTTAATATCATCTTTGTATTTGTTATACCCCAAAACCGCTATCTGTATTTGCACCTCATATTGCCTAAAAAATTTGATTTTATTTCTTTTTATAATTCTGGGAGTGCCCTCCATTAATTTATATTTGCTAAAGTGATTATACCTGCTGACAAAAGGGTTTCTATCATTCTTTTTTAACTTCCTTTTTACTTTGAAGTAGCTTTTCCCTAAGTATTGATCCCACCTCCTTTGGATTATATTTGTACCCCATCTCTTTGAACCTTGTGGGAAGGGAACATACTGCTTCCCAGTACCTGCAATTCTTCTTGCTCTTAGGTATTGTCCTTTTGGTATTACTGCAGTGCTTTTTAGGTTATGAAAACTGGAGAAGTGTAATAAACTGTTCCTTCTCTAGTTTGTGGACAAAGAAATTAGCAAAAGAGGGAGCAACCACTGCCCCAGTTGAGGTGCCTTGACGCTGCCAGTAGTAGTTTAAAAATCTAAAATCATTTACTTTCAAGACCAGTCTTAAGCGGTCAGTCAAAAAATGGACCAGGTTATGTGTGAGAAATGTCTTAAGCAAACATTCCTCAATGCATGTTCATGCCTTCATCTTGAGGTATAGGATTGTACAGGCTAACCATATCTATAATGCACAAACTACTGTAGCTATGCTCAAAACATGTTGCGTTAATAAACACTAAAAGGTTACAGCAGAGACCTGCATTTGATCATTATTTCACATTCAATTGGGTCGGGAATTCCTTCCAACACGATTGCAGGGTAAAATCTCAGACTGAATAAATCATAATTCACTTCTCCTGTCCAGCTATGTACTGCATTTTCTGTTCCAATTAATACAACTTTATGTTTTTTTACTACTGTGGTGAGGTCACCACTAAGATACCTGGGAAAGTACAGGATGGAGCCTATTTATGTCCCAGGTTTCTAAAAGAGTGGTTCCAGGACTGCTAGTCCAGCCTGGGTGTTTTTCTCTGCCTCCTCCTGGTTAGTTAGGGAAACTGACCTGTTTTAGTTCGAAACCCATTAAGTGGCCAGGACTTTTTTTTTGTATTGTTTATTTTGTTTATGTGCTGCAAATGAAAATAAACTGCCACAAAGAGACTACACTCTCTTGAGTAGTAATTGTACCTAACCCCTTACACTACCCATGAGAGCTTTCTGATATTACAAATCTGGGAAGCAATTCTTTGAACTGTGTATCTGACACATATATTGAGGAAAATAGAAATGTATTTTCCATGCAGTGTCAGAAGCAATTCTGTATTGTATTTGTCAGATTTATGAATCTTTCTATATTGAAACCCAGCATTTGTCCTGTTTTATTCTGCATGGTACTATCCATAGTTAATAAGATGTGAGGATCAATAATTTACAAGACTAAAATTATACTTTGACTTATGGAGCACAAGGAACAGAGGTGATTTGTCACTGCTGGAAGAATGCTGGGACCAATATTCTTTTGTTCTTAGAGCAAATGACATGGAAACATATCTATGCACAGTCTTCTACTGCCAGCTGTGAATCAATCACAGATCTTATATTCTGAAGGCATCCTGGCTGGAAAATGATGTGGTGAAGCAAATATCACTTACCTATATCAAAAGCTGTTAAAATACCCTTAATTGCAATTGCGTTATACACATATGATAAAATGACATTGGTATGTATAACTAGGCAATTCTGCGAGAAATTACAAGATTGGGATTGAGTTGCTTTATTTTATTTTGTCCCTCAGATATACAGCCCACTCCCGCATTCGTGCTTCCAGGTTGCTTTTATAGATCAGCTCCACCCAGCCGATGACATCATAAAAGGGGAGGGGAACAGGCGCAACATCTATAAAGGCTAAAGTCGGAAGCCGGCATTTGATGGTGGTGGACTGGGAGAGCAGGAGAAGAGCTCAACCCGTACCAGCAAAAAAGTGTGCTAGGTCGGCTCGAACCCATGACACATGGGTAAACCCGCAGACCCTACGGGTATCATTAAAACAGCATATCATAAAAACAGGCGTCTTGATTAAAAAAAAGGGTTACAGAGTAAAAAATTGGATCAGAGGAATATGAAACAGTTAGTACATTGTGATAAGCTGATGTCTGATAAAGTGGGACTTTAGGGAGAATTTGAAAGTTTTGTAATTAAAGGGAGAATCTGATTGAGGCAGAGAGTTCAAGAGAAATACAGAAGAACGAGAAAGACTTGCAGTCAGGACTGAGATGAAGTGATGCGTGGAGAAGAGAGGCAAAGTGAATTTTGACATCAGAACTGAGATATAGGGAGAGCTTCATAGTTAAGGTTTTTGAATGTGAGTCATTTTTTTTTATTTAAGAATAGATTGGAACCCAGTGAATGGATATTCACGGGGAGCATGATTTTCACATTTGTGAAAAATCAGAAATGGGTTACCGAGTTTTGTCACTGTAACAAAATGCAATAGCAACAAAAAACTTAAACTAAACAAATGAAAAATCTATTCGTGGTTATAGTTGTTATCACTATATAAGGTTAGAACTTCTTTAACCATAAACAGTGCAGCAATGGTGACACTATTGTAACATTCCTCGAAATGCACTATATCTCCCAAGCTACAAAAGTAAATATTAGGCAACATTTACAATGGGAATCGTAACGTTCTACTGTACCTTCATCGTTGTACTACTGTCATCATGTTTGTGGCTTGTTTTGCTATGGAGATGTCTAAAACCCGATTGACCATTGCTCAAATAAAAATCATGAAAAAACTTCCTTGAGTACTGAGAATATATTTTATAATACCCTATGGCATATCAACAGATATCAGGTGGTGAGGTTTTTATTTCTATATATTTCTATTCCTCTGATTGCTAAAGTTGCTAACTGGAGAGCTTCTGAATAAAAAGCTAAATAACTCAAAAACCACAAATAAAATAAAACTGTAAACCAGTTACAAATTGTTTCAGAATATCACTCTCTACATCATACAAAAAATTTATTTAAAGGCAAACAACCCCTTTAAAGCAAACGTGATTGGTTACCTTGGGTTCAGGCCCGGACTGGCAATCTGTGGGCTCTGGCAAATGCCAGAGGGCTGCTGTAAGATGCAGTGTCGGACTGGCCCACCGGAATACCAGGAAAACTCCCGGTGGGCCAAGGTGTCAATGGGCCCTCATGCTGCTAAACTTTTGGCCTATTTTATGGCCATTCCCTATTTCTATGAGAACAAAGAGGCTAAACAGATGGAATAATTGATTATAGTATGTAAAGAAAACAAACTAGGAGAATAGCGTTTGATTGAGGAGATGAAGAATATTAGTACTGAGAGTGGGCCCATGGTCTAAGGTTTTATGGTGGGCCCCTGGATTAAGGTATTTGGGTGGGCCCCTGGTGTCGCAGTCCGACACTGGTAAGATGCCATAGACATTCACTATTTAGTGGGCTGGTGGAGGGCTGTTTGGGCCTCTGTGTAACCAGTTGGGGCCTCTGGGTACCTGAAATGCCAGGGCCTATTTTGATTCTCAGTCCAGGCCTGCTTGGGTTACTGCCCAGGTGCAAATTGCCCAGTGTTTTAGTGAGTTATGTTATTACAAAATAATTTGAATTTATGAAACTGGCTAAAAAAAATTTTGTACACTCAAAGGTCTGATCTGACCCACCACTGCTTTATATCCCACCTGCTACTGCTGACTATCATAATCATTATGGGGCGTGTTTACTAACATTGGAGATAAAAATCTGGAGAGATTTTTGGAGATGTTACCCATAGCAACCAATCAGATCTTTTGTTTTCTTATTTTTAGGTGGCTTTTTAAATCTAATTGCTGATTGGTTGCCATGGGCAACATCTCCAGAAATCTCTCCAGATATTTATCTCCAATGTTAGTAAACATGCCCCTTGGTCACTGTCAACTTGAAAGTGCATCCACAATCCTTACTAGATACCTGCACTTTTGGAGCTACATAATCCACTGCAGGACTTTAAAGTTGGGTATAATTTCAGTTTAGTGGATGAACATCGCTGGTGGTTAAAAAAAAAAAGACCACATAAATGTAGCACTTAGAAAAGATGCGTTTATTTCAGTGTTTCAGTTTTATTTTTAATCCAAGGATGTTCTCAGAAAACATACAATAAACCATAAACTATCTGGCCAAACGTATTAAGCGTTTATGTGTCCTTCTTGATTTGTACTTGTCCTTGTGGATTTTTAAGAACTCCTAAAGAAAAAAAGCAACTACATGAATATGTTTCAAAAGTTTATATTTATCAAAGAGTGAAGTTGAGAGTGAAGTTCCGTCACTAGAGGGAAATTCCGCCGTTCTCCATGAATTTCTATGGGATTTTTAAAGGCGTATTTATCAAAGGGTGAACTTTCACTTCACCCGTTGATAAATAGGCCTTACAAAATCCCATAGAAATGAATGGAGAGAGGCGGAATTTCCCTCTAGTGGCGGAACTTCACTCTTTGATAAATTTACGCCTTAGTTTCCCAGCAAATACAAGTCTGTTAATAAGCTGGCTTGTCCTACATTGTAGGAATAAATACAGATTTAGGAAGCGCCACCCATCAAAAAGGAGAAAAACAGAGAGATGGTGTGCAGGGTTAGAGGTATATTAATGGTAAAGAAGAGAAAAAAGCTTAACCCTTGTAGTTGCACCTCCCCATCTCAAGATCCGGTAGGATCTTGTTTGTTTTTTTTTGGTTCCCTCGGATCTTGGGATGGGGAGGTGCAACTTTAAGGGTTAAGCTTTTTTCTCTTCTTTACCATTGTCCTACATTGTTACAACAGTCTGAGTCATCAGGACAGAGAATAGAAAGGGACAGACAAAAAATTTATAAAAAATAATAAATGTATATTACAAAGTTGCCTAGAATTGTGTTTTCTTTTTTTTCACATATCTTTCTTTATTTGTTTTTTTATAAATAAAGCTTAACAGTAACAGTGAAGTAAGGTTGTCATTATGTTGTTTTTACAATTCAAAACAATGTTGTTTCAGTATATTTCCTATGGTAATATTTTGTTAACATATTAACCTTACAATAGAATTTTGTGTATAAAGTAACAATATTAAATTAATACAGAAAAATGGAAGTAAGAATAAAGGGAGAAAAAAGAAAAAAACAATAACAGAAAATAAAATCACATAAACCTGACCTTTTCAAGATAGAATTGTGTTTTCTTTTATTAGGCAACAGCTTATTTCTTTGGTTGACATTTCTTTAAAAATTAAACTGCAGCACGATATAACACTAGTGGTCATATTTAACCAGGGGGGCAAAAGCTGCATTCCCATTTTTATTTAAAAAAAAACAAAAAACAGTTTTGCTTTAATAGATATAACTCTGTTGCATTTAAATTATATGTGACAATCAATCATATAAAACAGAGGTAAATGGAATTCTTCTATCAGACAAACACAGCAAGAGGCCAAAAGCAGCAGTGCATTATATCTGTATCCGAGAAAGGCACTAAATCATCTGCCTAATATAGCACAACGGAACTGGATCAACCCTGATATGTAGTTCAATCACAGAGTATAGAAAAACAGAGGTGGAGCCATTTGATGGCTGCACAGAAACTGCAACAGCTTATTATTTAAAAGATATTAAAGCCCGATCATCTTCAGCAGAAATAAAGCGGAAATGTACCCACCCAGTAATCTAAACTTGCTTATACCTAATGAGATGTTTGTGTGCTGATTGGTGCCTGGGGACTGAGTGGGTGACACTGTGCCGAGACTTGAGATTGTGTATCACAGACATAACAACAGAGCTGAAATTATAACACAAATAAATTATGTAGGGGAAATGATTTGGTCCCATGTGGCTATGATATTTTTAGCAAATGCCAAAAGCATCCAACAACACAACCTGCCCAAGTCATATATCAGCTACAGTATTTCTCAGCAGCATCAACAGGGCTTTTGGGATAGGCATTATATACTTATTTAAATTTGAAATCCTATTAATAAAATATAATTTCTTGCACTAAAACTTGTAAATTATATATATAAATAATAAATCAAAGCATGCAGGGTTGAAAAACAGTAAGCAGAATACAATAAGTAGTTTTCTGCCAGTGTGATCTGTGTTGTGTAGCACTAGTGCAAAGTGTAGGTGTAGAGAGTGGCGCAAGAAAGACCCTATATTTTATGTGAAAAGGCAATAAATATAGTGCATTGGGTGCACTTTGCACTTTGTAGGCACTCCTACCTGCACATCATGAATGACGCAATTATGGATATCCACAGAAAATTTTCAAGGGGGCAGGCAAGTAACTAATATCACATAGGGAACTCTTTAAAGTTCACATTAGGGGCAAAGAGCTGCAGATCTAGCGCTACGAGCTATATTTATTGTACCCAATATGTCATTTCATTATTATAAAGCAATGTCCATGGAATGGATTCTTAAAAAACATACATACATTGATTTAATA
Source organism: Xenopus borealis (assembly GCA_024363595.1). Taxonomy (NCBI): domain Eukaryota; kingdom Metazoa; phylum Chordata; class Amphibia; order Anura; family Pipidae; genus Xenopus; species Xenopus borealis. The sequence goes on along the minus strand of CM044433.1, from coordinate 44,218,692 downwards.
GTAAAATACTTGTGAGCACACTGAGTAGTATATTAGGATGCTGGAAATGTTCTCTTTATATTGCATATTTTGCTGATGTGTTTCATTCCATTTCAAAGCAACTGGCTTTTAAACATACACATTAACCTTAAAAAGTCTGCTCACCAGATACTAGCATATGCATTATTTTTGTGCAAACCGAGTGTTAAATTGGCATAATATGTTCAATCTCCCTCCTGCTGCTTCAAACAAATTATGTTAGTTCTATTAAAGAAGAACATTTCTGAATTAACCTCTTAGTCAGTGTTATTGCATTTTATCAATATACTGCTCTGAGAAAATAAAAATAAAACTATATTCATCCTGAGTTTCCTAAATAATGTATGTAAACATACGCAGTAGAATATAACTTAAATTGGGGCTTCGTATTAAAGGAAGGGGTAGTGCAGTCTACACTATACTCACATTTGAATGCCCTTCTTTTAAATTCGCTCCCCCCTTAATGCCTCACACTTAGGGGCATATTTATTATGTTGTGTAAAAAAAAGTGGAATATTTACCACACTTCGCCAGGCATTGCCATGTTAAAAACTGTGTAAAAATAGCGTACGTTTTTACACGCTTTTTCTTTGAGAAATGTCCACCGGAAATTACTTTTAAAGGTTTGAAGCAGTATAAAATAACGAAAATCTGGCATTAACATGGAATAAAATAAAGCACAGCTTAATAAATTTGCCATTTATTTTACACAGCTTTTTTGGCTAATTTCATTTTAAACATAATAAATAGGCCCCTACGTATGCCTACACTGCCCCTAGGTGACTTTTTACTCTCACTTCTACCTGTAATAGGAAGTTGATATCAGCATCTCTTACTCATGTGACTACACTCTCATTTCTCTACTGGTGATATCTCCCTAACAGCATTTCCCCATGGGTGATGTATGAATCCTGCTGTTTAGAAACTGCACATTAACATTACATAAAGATTGTGATGAAGTGGATTCTTTGTGTCACTCTCCTCCTAACCCCCTGCTGATAAAAGGGATATATTGTCCCTTTGTGTTTCATTTATAATTATTCAGTTCATATACACTTTGTACTTCACAGTTTATAGTGAAATGAGGGCTCTGCCAATTGAAAGATGTGATCAAATGGCCAACGAGCAAGGGGTATATAATATTTTAGATAAACATAAAGTAATAAATGTAAATCAATGCTGGATTAATAAATAGCAATGAAACAAAAATATTTAGACTTTAATAATGCTTTCTTTCTCAGAATCCACATTGTGCACATCTTTTCTCAACCAACTGGGTTACATTACAAAAGCCACAAGGGATTTTCTACTAAACCACAGGAGTCAAAGAGCTGTTTCAAATTCCCCTTCATCCCTAGAAAACACCAGAGAACACAGAGACTAATACTTTTCTCAGAAAACCATGCATTTCAGATGCATTTTCAACCTCTGGGCTTTAAAGAATGAGAATCTTAACAGTATGGTGGTGGATTCCTTTATTAAATGTGGAACACCCCACTTAACCAACCATTTTCTCTTTACAAAGGAAAGATTGATCCACGATGTCACTGAGACTGATGGATAGATCACGGAGATAGATTTCTGTACTGAAATGTGGAACATTTGTCCATGTGTTTTTTCTTTCCAAATTTATTTCCAAATTAAAGATTGATAAACTTCATATGGATTGATTGATGAGTAGAAAGCAAATAGATAGATGGACACATACAGAGATATATTGATGATAGCTAAATTGATGATAGCTAGATTGATGATAGATAGATTGATGATAGATTGATGATAGATAGATTGATGATAGCTTGATGATAGATAGATTGGTGATAAATAGGTAGATAGATAGATTGATGATAGATAGATTGATTGATGATAGATAGATTGATGATACACGGAAGAATGATAGATAGATTGATGACAGATGGAAGAAAGACAGAAATAAAGAGTTGGAACTAGACTTTACCACCCCAGGTTCAATTTGTTCCTAGGGGATGATCCCTACCCCTACAGAAACTTCTACCACCTGAGACATATATTCACCATCTAGGATAGATAGCTGGATGACAGATAGATGGACAGATATAAACATGTATATCATTACTGTCAAGTATCACACATTTAACATTGCTATCACTATTTTTGACATGACCTCTAACTCTCCTGCTGGAAGGGCAGTAGATCACACAGTGTCCACGTTCCTGCTAGACAGTAGCCTAAATTCAGTAGCAGGTACCTGGAAATTGCAGAGCTAGTTGGGTCGCTAACACTGGGCAAATTTACACTTGTGCAATAACTCATAGCAACCAGTCAGTAATTAGATTTTAATTGTCTGCTGCAGAAAGGATAATGAAAGTAAATCTCAGCACTGGTGCAATTTTGCCCAGTTAGTAAATGAGCCCCAGCATTGTTGCTGCTTCCCATTCATCTCCAACCTAGAGAGCGGAGAAAAAACGTTATGCAAATGCTTGGAGAAAGGACCTGAGTGTGAACAGCACAGGAACAACAAGTCCTGAACAGAGTTGGCGTGTCTCTCACATGTTGCACAAACTTTAATAATCAGTGTGAAACAAGGGAGACAAGATTTGTTAGTCAAGACCAGGATAACAGCATAGCTGGGTAGTATACATTGCTTACATGAAATACATAGGGATTGGAGACTAATTATAGCAATAAGTGCAAGAGGCAACAACTTTTGAATATAAATCTGTGTACACAGATTTGCAGGAAAAAAATAAGGCTGCTAGCTGCTAATCCAAGATTTATTTTACGCATGAAAAAATCTGCATGCAGATGAAACAAACAAGTGGTCCCACTCCAGGGCAACCCACATTTGGCACATTTTATGGTCATGGTATGATCAATATTCTAGCAGACACAAGGGCACATTTAATTTTTTGATCATTTATCATGAAGTTAGAGGGACCACCCAAATTCTTTGCCTCTGTCTGCAATTAGGACATGCTTTCAACAAACATCTACAGAAAGACTATGTCCCACCAGGTCTAGAATGTTCTCTATGGGCCAATGATCACTGGAAATTAGTCACAAAGTTATAAAGAAACATAATTGCCATTATTACAACTCCATTCCAAGCTGCTTTTGACAAATGGAAAAGGTCTGTTCCGAATCTGAATCCTGGGAGAAGGCCACTAAGGATAGACTGATAGTTCAAGTACAAAATGCTCCATTAGCTTTATTATTCACAAAACTGTCCAGGTAAATTCAGGCTAGGGGGGCTGCTCCGATTCCAAGAACACAAGGCCTTCATTAACATGATTAGGTCATGCCACAAGATTCAGGATCTTCTTTGGAAAAATTGCACATCAACTTCACGCCACCTTCAGCTTCGCCAAAGTGGTTTCCCCAGGGGTGTTGTTAATTGGAATAACTGATGATATTATACCCCAAAGCAATAAGCAAACTATTATCTTATTCTACTCTTATTTTCTGCTAGGAATCTGGTCACAAAGTGGCTAAGTACCACAATTCCAATTCTCAAATAATGGAGAGAAGTAAAGAAAAAGCCTTACCCTTAATCATTAACATATCTCTCTAGGGGATGCCCCCACAAATATCACAATATTTGGCAAGTATGGCAGTACTCTTACGTTTAAAATTAGCTAACCCTAAAGAGCCTTTCAGAAATGTGTCTAAGCTTACGCATATCAAATTGTACTCCATGAAAGCTGTTCTTACTGTCAATTGCATATTGGCCTATGTACAATCTAAACTAAGAGTGGAACAAAACCATACCATTAATTACCAAAATGTATCTATTTGCATTAATTTAGGTTTTTTAAAAACATTTAAAAATATATGTACACCATGGAAGGAAATATTCATCTCCTTCTTTAAAAATTATCAGGCCTTATTTTCAGTTTCAGTGCAGAATATATGGAACTAGGGAAACTTAAAAGGGAAATTTATAATTTAAAAAGGAACATAAGGACTATTTTAGGATTTTAGTTCTAAAGACAGATTGTGCCAGTTTTGTATCACTGCAGTTAAAATAGAGATGCTGGGGGGGTAGTCATATTACATGATTATATAAATGGCCATATAAAAGCCTATTCACAGACAGGTCTTCGTGGAGCTCATAATGACATTTCATGTTATTGGAATAAAGGGATATTGTACTTGATGAGCCTCGGCAATTATTCACAGGCACTTTCAGTCCCTAAATGGCATAGTCTATCCAAATGAAAAATAATAAACCTTTTCAAATATAAGTACTTCAGTAAAACTTTAGGATAACTTGAATATGTAACTGTAAGTCAGTGAAGTCACACTGGCATCATTTATCTATGCAGTTAAGATGTATCCACATGAGAAAATCCACCATACTTAAAGGAACAGTAAAAGCAAAAAAATGAAAGTGTTTTAAAGTAATAAAAATATAATGCAGTGTTGCCCTGCACTGGTAAAACTGCTGTGTTTGCTTCAGAAACACTACTATAGTTCATAAAAACAAGCTGCTGTGTAGCAATGGCGAAAACTGAAAAAAGACTATATGGCACAGGTTAAATAGTGGATAACAGATAACACCATTATGTTCTACAGAGCTAATAAATATAATAAACCATAATTCTAAGCAATGTTACAATATACCTGTATTAAAATATTCAGTGCTCTTTATTGTGTCATCCTTGTAAAAAAAAAGTCTACAATCCATTGCTATCTCAAATACTGGCTGCTGCTCTATGGGTAATTGCTCTCAACTGGCTTGCAACCACATTATCACTTTAGTCAGAAACTGAATTATATACAAAATATGGATTATCTAACAGCTTGGTTTTAGACTTTTACCATGATATTTGGTCTCAATGGGTCACATACAAGAAAGATCAACAGATACCTACAGATTCATTTGACTCAATGGTGAAATTAGAAACAGTAAATCTTTCTGTGCAGCCCTACACAAGTGCTAATATTGTTGTCTGAGGACAGGTCTAAGTTTATTATTTTTTCTTTTCTTTTAATTTTGTAAAAAAAAAAATATATATAGATCTATACATATATATCCATATATCCATGTATATTTGTAAAAGCAATTGCCATTGAAAGCAGCATTTGCCTAACTAAAAAAAAGTTGTTACTTTTTAAAAAATATTGTTTCTCAGCAAAGACAGGTCTGGCTTGTCTTACATTGTATCAACAGTCTGAGCCACCATGGCAGAGAATAGAAAGGAACAAACATAGCTTTCAATTGCAAAACATCTATAAATAACTTAAAAACCATAGTGTGTGATGTATGTGTAGTTTTGTTAAGGAAAAAAAAATATCTTTTTAAATTAGCAAATACTGCTCACACACGAGAAATCCTGTGCATAGGGCTTGATGCTCAAACTGAATCAAAATATAATAGAACAGATTTAGGGGCACATTTACTAAAGGTCAAAGTGAATATTCGAATAAAATTCGAATGAAAAAGTTCTATTCGAATAGAAAAAATGGGAATATACGACAAATCGAATTTTCGAAGTACTTGCCCTTTAAAATCCTTCAATTTTGACACTTCTCCAACTTAAAGCTGCTTATGGGAGACCTCCTAGAACCTGTCCTGAAAATGTTTCTAAGCCCTAGGAATTCATAGGATTTTGCGTAAAATCGTTCGATTTCAACGATGCGATTAAATATAGCCCCCCAAAAAAATTTCACAGTTTTTTAACTTTGAAAGTTGACCATTATTAAATCTGTACAATTGCAACAATAAATCAACAGATGCTTCCAACTCCCGATTTAATTACTTTTTCAATTTCAGGTGAGAATTTAGCTTTTTATATATCTGGGCTTTATCCCGTTGCTTTAATATGCTCACCCAACAATAGTGGTGGTCCGGGTGCCCATGCCCCGGACCCTCCGCTTCAACCCAATGCTTTATACTAGGTACTTTAAAATATTTCCAAGGCACTCACCACTTCGTGTCCGTGGTCCGGGTGCTGTGCCCCGAACCCGTAGCCAGGGGAGATAAATCCGCAAAACACTTCTTCCTATGGCACGCACTCTCACAGATCCTCCGGACTCGGGTGTAGTCAAACGTAAAAAATCTTTATTCCCACATACAAACACCTAACGCGTTTCGTGTGTTGCCACACGTAATCATAGGTACAAACAAGTTAAAAACACATCGCCATTTAAAAAGTAATCTATATCGGTGTGGAGCATCCCGTTGCGTTACATGCGCTCGGGTATGTACATCAAAAATGTTTAAAAGCATGAGAACAGGGAAAGAATACAAAATAAACACGTTCATAAATTGCAACACAAAATACGTTGTTTATTTACTAACATGCAAGAAATGTGGGATACAATATGTGGGAAGTACAGCATGTCCCCTAAAAAATAGAATGCGAGAGCATATCTACCAGATCGCTACCAAAAGTCAGGCAACAACAGTATTGAAACATTTTTTGGAATGCAATGGAGGAGACTTATCATGTCTGTGCATTCAGGGGATAGAGAGCATACAAACACAAAATAGAGGTGGGGATAAAATAAGAAGACTACTGCAAACGGAGGTGAAATGGATCTTTTACTTGGACTTGGTGGGATGTAAACTGCTTCTTCTAAAATTGTTAAAACTGACAAAACTGTTAAAACTTTTAAAATCCCATAAATTTGTAAAAATCTTCTTAATCCTGGAGAGAAATGGGGGAATAAAAAATCGAGTTAGCTGGGACACAATCAATTATCTGATTGAAATACAAAAGTAACAAATTGGTGAACGCTATTCAGAAATAAGGAAAAAAGAAATAAAGATACTATGTGTCTTGTAGCAGGACTGATGGGAGATCAACGCTAGTATGCGATTTGAAATGTTTAAGTATGACATACATCAGCGGCAAAGAATGCTAATAATTATATTTCCACAAGAGAGATAAAGAGTTAACTAAGGGAGAGGAACTGTGCAAACGTCAGGAGTGACGTAGGAATAGATTACTTTTTAAATGGCGATGTGTTTTTAACTTGTTTGTACCTATGATGCCTGCCATTACATGCTAAAATATTTATCAACTGGTTAATTGCAAACAAATACATACATGTTCACTCTTTATCAGCATATGGTGCATTCCAAATACTGCTTTTGGCACTTGGATGCACCTGTGTGAGTACAGGCCTGGAAGGAAGATTAGGTTGTGTTTTATCTAGCACTCCCCTGTGATGGGACACAGAAAAGCTGACCTCAGGGAAGCACAGGTAAAAATTCCAGTGAGTAAGAGCCCTAAATTCCTATATCACTCAACCCAACTAAATTTTGGCATTGCTGCCCTACAGATATTCTTAGAATTATTTTGTGGAGCACGTAGTTGGTAGGGTCACTGACAGACCAAACACAAAATAATTGTAAGGATTCAAATGTAATATTATTATTGTTTGTTAATGCCTATCTTCTAACTCAGCCCCTCTACCACTCACATTACATTCTGACTACCAAACTGCCGACTGGTTCCTATGGTAGTTAAGCTCTAGCAACTAGATAACTCTTAAAAGATCTCAACGTATATCACACAAATTTAATTTTACAGTGAATTTTCTCTTTCAAACGATACAGATATAAGCTGAGGAAGGAGCCAACCCTTCTGTGCTGGGTTTTGCGCAATACCCCGAAGTATATTATTAATACAGAGAAAAGGGAATTTTTTTTTTTTTAAATGTGAATTATTTTCTTAAAATGGAGTCTATGGTAGATGGTAGTCCTGTAATTCTGAGAGCAAGACCATACCTATATATATATATATATATATATACACACTTACACAGAAGCTGCATTTTGAAGCATATTTACAATAGCATGTACATGAAGAGAAAGAGAGAAAGGCAAATATAGTCTTCACAGCATAGGAGGGGATATTGCAAATGGCTCAAGGTGATTATATGTTATAAATAAATTTTATATGGTATAAAATTGCCTGTGATGATTCAGACCAAAGATGGGCTTCCAAAGCATCAGCCTTGAGAGCTGGTAATGTAGCCATTAGTGTTTGTCTGTCAAGAAATATCCTGCCCTGAGGGACCTACAGTAACTATATGCATCTGAGTTGCTGCGATGTGTCAGTGCCACCAGTGACTCACGTGGAACACAGGACTTAATTAACTAAACAGCTGAGCAGCACTCATTTGGTTACTTCCAGTAGACTAGAAAATTAGAAATTAATGCTAGAGTCTTCTGTGAAAGATCATGTTACGTTAAAAATTTGAATTCAAATGTTTCTAAATTTTTTAATAGTAAAAACTGTCAAATTCGACTAGGGAGTTACCTAAACTCGATTTGAGTTTTTATTTAAAGATTTATCATATTCTGGCCCTTTAAGATTTCGAATTCGACTGTTCGCCACCTAAAGCTGGCCACAGACGTAACAATTACGATCTTTATCGGAAACGATCTTTCCAAGAAAGATCGTTCGTTTCAACACACACGTGTAGAGCTGAATCGTCAAATATACAGGTAGAAACAATAGAATTCTACCAGTATCTGACGATTCAGCACTAACAATGGCCGATGTTCAGGGAGCTTTCAAAGGCATCTGATCAAAATTTTCCGTCCAGCCCAATCAACCAGCCGACCGATATCTTAATCTTCTGACGATATCGATCGGCTTATTTCCCACCATACACGCACCGAATATCGTACGAAAATTCGTTTCGTACGATATTATCTGTGCGTCTATGGCCACCTTAAGACCTGCCGAATTGCTGTCAATGGGAGAGGCCGAGTGATCAGTTTGGAGATGTTTGCAGCCTTTTTGACATTCTATTTTTTCAGAGAAAAAACTCGAATCGAGTTTAAACGAATTCGATTAAGATTCAATTAGCGTTTTCAGGTCGTTTATGTTCGTCCGAGCTGGTAAAATTTGATTTTATGAATACATTTTGATAAATTTGAAATTCAGCCCTTGATAAATGTGCCTCCTCGTCTGGGTGATGGCACCATACTAATTTTTGAAAGTCTAAAGGTGGCCATACACGGGCCAATAAAAGCTGCCAACAGACTGATAGGGATGTCGCGGACTGTTCGCCG
>CM044433.1:44182269-44193679 GCA_024363595.1 Xenopus borealis | reverse complement strand
GCTGTAAGTTGCCATAGAAAGTGACTATTAAGTGGGCTGGTGGGGGCTGTTTGGATCTCTGTGTAGCAGCAATGGCAGGGCCTATTTTGAATCCCAGTCCAGTCCTGCTCAATTGCGCATACTCCTGCCTGAAAAAGAAAGGAAGGTGGTGACAAGGATCTTGTACAGAGATAGACTGGGGCAGTTTATAACAGGAGCACTGGCTTAGGGTATCGGGTTAATTAAACTTTAGTTCTCCTTTAAGGCATATCGTCTTGTAAAACCAACTGAGGCTATTATGAATGAGCAATACATCATTTGTATTTATAGCTGTTAAGATTTAAAGGAACAGTAACACCAAAAAATGAAAGTGTCTAACGTAATGTCAATATAACATACTGTTACCTTCCACTTGTAAAACTGATGTGTTTACTGTAGAAACACAAATATAGTTTAAATAAACAGCTACTGTGTAGCCATGGGGTCAGCATTTCATGAACAGCGTACACAGTAGGTAACGAATAGGTTCTGAATAATCCCATTGTATACTACAGAGCTTATCTGCTATATACCCTTTGCCTTTTCTCATTTTTTTTCAGACTGAATGGGTACCCCCATGGCTACACAGCAGCTTGTTTATATAAACGACAGTGGAATATAGTCAATATAGTGAGTATGGTCAAATCAGATTTAAGAGCTTCTATGTAGGAGAAAATGCAGAAGCAATTCTGTTTCTAAGAACAAAACTTCAGTTAAGTTCAAATAATATAAGTCGTTTTAGGTTTTCCGTTTTTGCTTTATATAGTATAATATAAGTTTATAAATATAATAAACTTTGATTTTGGTTTTGAATTACCAAATGATGTGGTTTACTGTATATTTTTGAGCTTTGGCATTGATAAAATGACTTGTATATTGGGTACTTAACTTCTTTCAATCAACATGGAAAATACATGTGTATATTAAAGGAACAGTAACACCAAAATTTCAAAGTTATTAAAATGTAAAGAACGGTTGTTCTGCACTGATAAAAGCTGTGTGTTTGCTTCAGAAGACTACTATAGTTTAAATAAACAAGCTGCTGTGTATCCATGGGTACAGCCATTCAAGCTGCTGGAAAAGGAGGAGAAAAGGCACAGGTTACAAGCACACAAAAGATCAACCCTGTCCAGCTTTTACCAATGCAGAGCAACCTTACATTATATTTTAATTACTTTGATGTAGAGTCCTGCATCCGGTCAGGTACCCACGGAATACCCATAATATGATTCTTCATTTGCTCAGTGTGTTGGTGCCCCATGGATACCCGATCCTCTGTAGTGGGGGTGGGCTACAGGTGGCCAGTACAGGGGAAACAGCTAAAAATCCAAGTGTTCTAGTGGACAGAAGTCCTTTCCGGTCAGTGTGGCGAACACAGTGGGGAGCGGGTGAAAATTTGTGGAGTTGCCAAGGCGGGTCCAATTCAGGCTTGGGGAAAGCGGGTACAGGTTGATTGTGCAGGTCTCTACTTTGATACACTTTCAGTTTTTGGTGTTACTGTTCTTTTAAAAACATAGTTGTTGGAGGTACCATAATCTGAGATGTCAGAGTCAAAGGATTTATGTACCAACTCCACAGCCCTACTGATAAATCTTCATTTTGAATTATTGTTATTAAAAGTATTTTACAGATAAATCATGAATGTGGCAGCCATGCATTAAGCACACGTAGGTACAAATTAAAAACAAATCCTTTGTTTGTTAGGAATGGTAAATAATAATAAGTGAATTGGTAGCCTTAAAGTTTCCTGTACGGAAAACAGTTTTCCAGAACAACTGCATTAAACTCCTTATGTTGAGCTTAAAGAGTAAAATCCATTATGCTTTTATCTCTTGGGCCATCTACCTAAGGGAAGTTTCTGATTTATGGAAGTTATTTTATTGCTGAGATCAAGCAGAGACAATCTATATCTTATAACAGCCTTGTGTTCGCATGGCGTGTATAATGAAGCCTTTGTGGATTTGTATGCTATTATTGAGAGTGCTTTCCCGCTCAGCAATAAATTTCTTGAGTTTAAAATTTATGGGTATCTCTTTCAGTTCCTCTTATTGTTGCCACTGTCATTTCAGATAAGGGATGGCGCTTAATAAATCCATGCATCCAAGAAATCGCTACAAAGACAAACCTCCAGACTTTGCCTACTTGGCTTCTAAGTATCCTGAATTTAAGCAACATGCCAATGTGAATTTAGCAGGAAGAGTGAGGTATGTTTCTTGTGATCCTACTATCTCTCTGTAGTTCCACTTGGAGGTACATTTCTCAACTATAGTTTTCTTAAATTTTTCTGTAGGTGTAAATGCTGTAATTAGATGGCAGCATCCACTTCCATCACATGTTCTGGAAAAAATCAGTACATACTATTATAGTTAAGTGCTGTAAAAAAAAAAAAAAAAGTTCTATAGAGCCAGAATTACTAGCTGTGACCCTAAGTGTTCTCCCCAGGGCATTTTTGCGAGAGTTTTTTGGGGCTGCCATCCTTTTCTCCCACTCGTACCTCACTCCTACTAATAGAAATAGCGTAGCAGAAACGAGTCAGACCGTGCAGAGGAGAGTACTACGGGCTAGAAAAAACTGTTCTATTAGAGCACATGCTGAGGAGGAAGGGAGTAGGTTAGCTAAAATAGACTACATACACCTCATATCATCACTGCTTTGCAGTCCAACATTTGATCAGGTTCCTCTTCTTATTATCTGTTATTTATATATAATCATATATATTGAATAAAATACCCTCTCTTGTGAAATATAAGGATATTATAAGTTACCAAGGAGTAATTAAGTAATTATATTACAAATGGACTTGGAAAGTTGTGATAGTATGTTTTGAAAATATTTAGACATTTTTGTATGATTTCATTTTTATGAATCGGTAGACTGGCCCGTCACTGATTGTGCAAATTGTTTTTTAGATCCATGAATTAAAATTGTATTCATTCCATGCCTGTATTTGGTTATTGCGATTATACATCATTTACATCTGTTCCTGGCCCAGTGGAGCTTAAAATCTAATGTGCTGATCAGTAATGTCAGTTTTATCAGTAGTCCGTTTACCTGCCTGTATGTTTATAGAGTGTGGGAGGTAATGGAAGTACGTGGCAGGTAGCTCCCAAGCTATAATCTAGTTTGACTGTCCCCTGTGCTACACACTAAGCTACTGCTCTTACCTCATGACAGAACTAAAAGAAAAATGTTGTCATGTTACTATATTGTTAGGGTTATTTAGAACCTCAAATACTGTAAAGGTGGTCATACACAGGCAGATTTAAGCTGCCAATTTGCGTCCTTTAGAATGATTCTGCAACTTATCTGCCCTTCGACAGGCCTCCAAGATATATATATGACCATGATCTGTTGGATCGAGGACTATGTCATCTCATTGATGCAGTCCTTTATCCAACTTTTTGTCATTATCATACAATGAAAGATTTTCTTGTTTGAGGACTTGCCTCACCTTGTCAGACCAATAGTTCATTCCCCCAGCTATCTTTCTTGTACTGTGATTATGACACAATAGGAGAGCCATGGTAGAAAAGATAAATGAGCCAGTAGGGTAAGGGAAGAGACCCATGGGGAGATTAGTGACAAATCGCCTCTTCTTTGGATGACTAATCTCTCCAAACTGCCTTCCCACCAGCTAGAACAGGGGTCCCCAACCTTTTTTGCTCCTGAGCAACATTTAAATTTAAAAAAGAATTGTCGAGCAACACAAGCATGAAAAAGTCCATGTGGATGTCAAATAAGAGCTCTGATTGGCTTTTTGGTAGCCCCTATATGGACTGGCAGCCTACAGGAGAGAATGTTTGGCAGGACATCTCTTTTTTTTATACAACCAAAACTTGCCTATAAGCCAGTAATTCAAAAATAAGCACCTGCTTTGAGGCCACTGGGAGCAACATCCAAGGGGTTGGAGAGAAACATGTTGCTCACGAGCTACTGGTTGGGGATCTCTGAGCTAGAATATAAATCCCGCCGGCGATATAGGTTCTAACCGGGTGAAGGCAGTTTGGGGAGATTAGTCACCCGCAGAAGAGGCAATTTTTAGCTGGGCGACTAAATCTCCCTGAATCTCCACTTGTGTCTCTGCCCTAAAGGGTAGCCAAGTAAAAATGAAGATTACATTTATACCTGATTGAGTGTATAGATACATTGAACCTCTTGTAGAGATTAACCTTTCATGGCACAAAGTTTTTGAAGACTTAAATTGAATATGTTCACCCCTTTTTTTATTTATTAATTTCTATTCAGGAGTAGTGTTTACTGAATTGTGCTATACATAGAGAAATCTCGGCCAATTCCAATTCTGCTAAAGGCTGAGGACTTTTTTACGGTTATTTAAGTGGTGTGATGCGCATTGTTAAAATACAATAAATGTGTCTAGCAGGCATTTAAATATATTCCTGGACATGACTTTTATAATTTTTTTATCATCTAGAGCTGACTTTCAATTAAGGATGTAGTACAATCCAATAAATTGTTGAGGATCATTTGCAGATCTTCTTTTATGATATTTTGGCATAGGCTTATATTGTGTGTTTACTTTTCCAGATGCATTTTAACATTGTGTCCCTCAAAGTAATATATTTTCATTGTTCTTTGCACTTTTCATTTCAGCTTAAACTTTAAGGACCCATGTGCTGTCAGAGCCTTGACTTGCACCCTCCTAAAAGAGGATTTTGGACTTACTATAGATATTCCATTGGAGAGGCTTATACCTACTGTGCCACTGAGACTCAATTACATTCACTGGGTGGAAGATTTGATAAACTACCATGATTCTGACAAAACTGCCCTCAGACGTGGGATTGATATAGGTAACTATTTTTAGTGTTTGGGAAACTAAGGGTATACCTGTATATTAGCAAGGACTATAAATAACTGGAAGCAGACCCCTAGGTTAGAGGGTAGAAAACATTACTTTTTTGGCTTTGTATGTTTTTATGTTATCACTTGTTGACTGTTTATTCTTTAAATGTACAATGTATATTTGGAATACTTTTCACCCTACCTTTCTTTTTAGTACCGGAATTTAATATGAAAACTAATGCACCTTGCTAATCTTTTCAGTAATTTTAAGGGGTTTTTTTTCACCTTCCAAAGCTTTTTTTAGTTCAGTTGGTTTGATAGTATACCAGAAATAGACTTTTCCCAGTTACTTTCTGTTTTCTATGTGTGACTGTTTTTCTAATATTGAAGTGTAAAGTGTCATGTTTCACCTTCTATAGCAGCTCTGGGAGGGGGGGTCGCCGCGTGTAAATTGTTCTAAATTCATGCATTTCGTTGTTACATTACTTATCGTTGACCCTGCTGAGCATAATCCCTGGGTTTCATTAAAGGCAGCTGTTAGAATTGATACAATAGTTGCTAATACTTCAGAGATGCTGCTGCAAATGTTTCCAAAAATAAGGCAGCTGCGTTCTGAATGCTTTAATACAGGTCACGGTCATGTATAATTAATGACTTTTTGATCATTTATATTGCTATAAATTTCAAGTCAAATATATACTTTTTTTTTTTTTATAATTTAGATGTGCAATTGTATTTTATGCGTTTATCCTCAGCATGTGCACAGTGGAACACTGAATCTCTGAGAAGTACTTTTCCCCAAAGCATCTAAAAGGGATGTGACACAAGGGTGTTTTAGGATATTTGCATGTTGTTGCTTGCCAAGGAGTATATACCCTTTTCCTAATTTTTTATTTTTTTATTTTCAAGGGAAGGGGTAGTAGGTAGGGGAGTACATACATCAACTTGGTTAACAGATAATTGTAACAGATAGCACTTGGTGTCCTCATTTTACATTAAAAATAAAGTTTGCATAGTCATCAGTTCTTAATATAACAGATTACAATTCTACAAAACACCTTGCATGTAGTCAATACACTGCTTTAATGTTTGGTTTGTCTGCTTGGCTGGCATTAACTTCTGGAAACTCAAGTGGATAAATGTCTAGCCATGGGTCCCTTATCCAGGGCAGCCCCTGGCTAAGTAGGTAAGATTAATAGATGGGAGGGCTTAATTAAATTGAACCATTGGTCTACTGTGGGGGGATTATTGCCCATCTAACCCATTATTACCAGTTTCTTTGCATAATACAAGGTTGTTCTCATGAGTGATGTGGTCTGATTTTAGAGGCAGTAATTCTATTACTAGTCTGAGTAAACAGACCTCAGGGGAGCACACATGTGGGAATGACCAGTTGTCAGCCAAATATCTCATTAGCCCTTGCTAAAACCTCTGTGTTGGAGGGCATTGCCACGCCAAGTGTAGAAGAGATGCCTCAGGTTGTTTGCATCTTGGGCACCTAGCCTCAGATTGTCAGCCCATTTTCTGAAGCTTTATAGGGATAATAAATAGGCAAATTAATTTATATTGAATAAGTTTATCACATAGGGAGATCAGGTTGCAGTAGAGGACCCCAGTGACTCCTTCCCATTGCTCTTTGCTTAGGGCTGGGAGCAGCTGGTTCCATTGCCTCTGGGCTTAGTGAAAGGGTGCAGGGCCCCCCTTGACAGCGCTGAGGGAGGCAAAGTTGAAGTCCTGAAGCCTTGAGTTCAATTCTACTAAACAACAATTTGTGTTTTTTTAATCCCCTAGCCACCAGTGCATTATTCTATAGGCCCAGTGATATCTAATGGCGGCCCTGAGCATGCTATCTTCCAGACTGTAAATGGGGTAGATATTGTTGATGGTTAACTGCTATAGTCCGCTAATTGTCTGTACGGCATATTCCTCATCGCATCTAAGGAACCCAGCCTGGTCGCCAGGAGTATGAATATGTATTTTTAAAATCTAAACCAGTCGGTATAATGTCCATTTAATAAGAAAATATATTCTACCAAAACAGTTAATTCCATTTGTTTTCCATTAAGTACCCACAGTAAAGAATATGGTAGTTTTTACAGGGTACATTTTCTTTACCTATGGGAATCCATATATTCAGAGGAATATTTTTATCCTTTTCTGCATTATGATAAAAAATGGAGATGCTACAGGTAATTGACTGAGACTTGAAGCCAGAAACTAGATTTGTGACTTGTTACTTGGCAACCGCATGGATTGATTTTGCATTGCTAAGCAACATGAAGGATGCTGACATCAGCTATGACATTGGATGCCTTTCACACACAACCTGGAAATGTAGCGTAGAAGCAAGTATATAGAGCAGATACCCTATGCAAATAGTTTTTTTTTTTTTTTTTTGCAGTTAGACTGCTCTTTGTAGACTAGATTAGGTTCCAGCTTGGAGATCAGCACCAGGGACCAGATGTGAGACTGCAAAACAATGTTAATCTTTTTCCAGAAGTGGCAAAACTATTAAACTGCTTTAAGCTGACCATAGACACAAAGATATAGTAAGGGGCACTCCACCAATGAGGTGAGTTGAGGCACTCGCCTCAGGCGGCAGAGCCCTGGTTTTCAACCCAGAAATTCGTCTCTTCTAGTGTAGAGCGTGCACTTGCGTAGACCTGCGGGTAATATCTCTGTATATGGTATCTGACGGTATCCATGGGTAACTGTCCCTACTGTTTGTTGGGTATAATGTTCATATGATTGATGTCTGTCAATTAATGGCAAAACATTGTCGTATTTTCATTTTTACTACTTTATTTAATCTGAATGGTTAGTAGCAGATCTGTCCATTAGAAAGAATTGTCCATTTTACGTGGGAGCAAAATCTGCATGTCTATGGCCAGCTTTATCTCTCACCTGATTGGCTATGTGCAACTTGCCAGTATACAGATTTCTGTCTGCAGCCAGTGAGTGGAACACCTCCTTTAGTCTGTCTGGCAGGTTTGAATGCTGTCTGGCTGGGAAGGGAGAAGGCTGCCAATGCAATAGGGATTTAATCATTAAATGATGAAAAAAAAAAGCACAAGAGACTCCATGCAGTGTGCATTATGCACTGTAATTTGAAGGCTTCTGAAAATATGCAGTCCAGCCAATCCTGCTCTCTGGCCATGGAAGTGCACAAAACACAATGTACAAGTACTGCCCGAAGTGCAGGGAAAAGATGCTTTTGCCAAATGAGCAGAGAGCTCCACAGACATTTCATTTAATGAAAATGCTTGTGTGATGGTTATGATAAGTGTCAATTCCCACTAGGAACAGATGCTACTTTCCATTTGTCTTGCTGAGAACTAGGGATATGCCTTGCTTAATTTCTCAGCAGTGAAATCAGCAGCCATTTATTATCTTAATCCACAGTGATTTTTTCCTATATGGCGATGCTCGTTAATGTTTGTGCCTGGTTACATCCCCGCCAAGTATTCTACTGTTATCAGTCTTCTGGTGGCTGTGCAGGGAGTTCTGGAACCACAAACGACCAATAATAATAATTTCAAGTTTTCATTTTCATTAGAAGTTAGACTGTAATTTTTTCATGGTCTGTTGGGTTGGTTCCCTTAAGAGCATCTATTGAGAAACATTCAGCCCTCTTGATATTGATTGACTTTAGCTTCTAGCATTCCCCTAGCAAGTGAACTGCTGGGAGTTGCCGTTCAGTGACATTTACAAGGCAGCAGGGTTAATATCCCTAATGAGCAGCAGTACTGCAAAACCTTTTCTACCAAAGTGAACTGAATCTTTTTTTTTTTTACCATATGTTTGATGGATGCATAATATTCAAGTTGAATCAATATGATTTAAATAAGTTGGACACTATCTGGCAGGCTATCCATATTCCAAGAGAGCCACATGTCTTCCATGGACCTCTGTTTGCACAGCAGTGATGATGTTTATGTTTATAACCAGCTTTTTGTGCTTTCTGTAAATGAACAGTTTTCTTCATGATGAGTTAGACATATTATTTCTTTGTGTTTATAGATTCTCAATTCAGTATTGGTTATGTCTGTGCCAAATGATTGACCATAGCTCAAGTCAGCCCTTCTCTGTACTGTGTTGAAAAAACATAAAAATGTATTTACAGCTCCTAATGCGGTTTCACAAAATTGATGCAGATGTTGCCCGAATCAGCGTCCTTCGTTAAAAGTACTTGCTTCCAAGGCTGCTTCCTTGGCGCCATTGCACCTAACTGATTGTTCATATGAATCACACACAAGTGTACCTGTTGATGCTGAGAAACTGCCAGTTTTTTTTGAGGGCTCCCACAGTGGGCAGTGTACTTGTCCCTAAAGAATTGGGGCCAACATCATTTTGACATCCAGAGCCAAAAATGGCACCATTTGTAGTTGTAAAATGTTAATTTAACTACAGCCTATTATAATCCAAGTACAAGTGCTGAAGGAAAACTGAATGCAGGTAATGGGACCTTAGGTTTTTCTTTCCATAATTTGTATTTCCATACCTTGTCTACTAAAAAATAAATTAAACACAAATTAAACCCAACTGGATTGTTTGCCTCCAAGAAGGATTAATTATGGATTTGTTAAAATCAAGTACAAGATTTTTTTATTATCAAAAACTATACCCCAAAAATGAATACTCGAGCAACAGATATTTTATATCAAATTAAGTGGCATATTAAAGAATCTTACCAAATTGTAATATATATTTAAGTAAATATTGCCCTTTTACATCTCTTGGCTTGAACCACCATTTAGGTCTGTGTGCTGCCTCATAGATCATCTGACCAGACATATTTCAACCCTAAGGGGCAGATTTACTAAGCTCAGGTAAAGGATTCGAATGCAAAAAATTTGAATTTTCGAATTTTTTTGGGGCTACTTTGACCATCGATTTTGGTAAATTCTATCAAATCGAATGATTCAAATAAATCGAATGCTTCAAATAAGAAAATTGTTCGACCATTCGGTAGTTGAAGTATTTGCCACTTAATTTTTTCGATTGCCTAGTTTGCCAGATTAAACCTACCTAGTTTCTATATTTGCCTATGGGAAGCTCCCATAGGCTTTTTCTTAAGTTTTTTTTGATCAAATAGAAATTATCCACTTTCTCGAAAAAATCGTACGATTCGTACAATGTTTTCGTGAAATTGGATCCTTTGTACGATTTTTTCATGAAATCAGATGATCGCTATTCGATCGTCCGATAGATCGAATGGTGGTAAAATCCTACGAATGCGATATTCGATTTAGTCGGATTTTACTTCATGAAAAATACGAGGGTACTTAGTAAATATGCCCATAACAGTAACAGGAAGAATTGTGGAAGCAAAAGATACAACTCTGTTAATTGGTTCATGTGACCTAACTTTATAGTTTGTTTGGTATGTTTGTGTGCACCATTGAATCCTAGGATCCCCGGAGGCTGTTCTTATTTTTTTTAAATGTCAATTTTCTATATAGGATTACCCAATGGCACATGCTACTAAAAAAAATTATATTATTATGAAAATGGTTTATTTACATGAAGCAGAGTTTTACGTATGAGTTGTTTTATGAAATATCTTTTTATAGAGACCTTTTGTTTGGGGGATATAGTTTTCCTTTAATACAGAGATAGAGGAAATCCAAAAAAGTTTAATTATTTGATTAAAATTAAGTCTATGGCAGGCTCCCTTCCCATTATTCGGAGCTTTCTGGATAACGGGTCCCAAACCTGTACCTGAAAAAAACATGGGAAACTCCTTGCAGTATCCTGGCTGGAACTGAACCTAGAACCTCAGCGCTTTATGGCTTCTCCTTACGATAGTGCCCAGGGTAGAATCGAACCTAGGACCCTAGCTCAGTAATGCAGCAGTGCAAACCATTTAAACTTCTATACTGTTTAATAAATCCACTATTCATTTACAAAAATGCTGTATGCATTCTTAGAGGCAGTGAACATTCAGTATGTTGTAGTTTGTAATTGTATATTTGCGAAATGCTGAAAACTTTCCAAAAGCATTGAATTAGTGGGTGTTTTTTTTTTTTTTTTGTGTGACTTTTTCCAAAATGCACATTTGTTTTTTAAAACTATACATTAAAGTCTATGGGCATTTTGTCTAGGTGAAACCTGGTGAATAATTTCTCCCATCACTACAGAAAATGTAATCATCAGGACCATCTGACATGGATAGCGTGTGATGATTCTTATGTGACACCAGCGTAGAAATGGCCTCTGTGGAAACGTTTTGACATTTCAGTAGGTTCATGTTCATGGACGTTGTAATGTCAGCTATTTGGAAATAAAACCATAAACAGCAGAGCATAATAGCTCAGAGTAGGAGATGCTGACACCCAAGATTTAGCAGGGCCAAGCATGTTACATTCCAAGTTGATGTGAATTTCATTAGTTTAATTTGTGTACATTAGAAAAAAACCACAAGAATGCTTGCAACTGAGCAGTATCTTCTTCAAAAAGTATGTTTTACATTCCCATGTGAGTATGTCTTTTTAAAAAGTGTACTAACATCACAAAAGTGCATTTGATTGGAAAGGAAGCAAGGCCATGGCATAATCTAAGTACAAGTTAATTCCACTCTTATCCACTC
>CM044433.1:44118036-44132772 GCA_024363595.1 Xenopus borealis | reverse complement strand
ATTTGCATTGTGCCCACTAGATGGCACACAGTCATTAATTCAGTACAAAACACGTGGAACTGGTTTACATTATACTAAGAATGAACCTGCTTTTTATGCCTGGGATGTCATACTTGCATCACACCTGCAGATGTGAATGGTGGTCTCTGGAATTCTGGGAGGGCTGGTACTCTAGGGCTGCTAGCTATATCTGTATAATAGTACTCTACATAAATGTACATACAGCAGCTTGTCTAAAGGAAGCCTGAACTTATACATGTCTATAAATGGCACAGATCTAGAGGAATGGCCCCAATGGATCCAGATCAGTGTATGGCCCTCACACACATGGAGACGGTCATCCTAATTAATGTGTGATCATATGAAACAAGATCTGCCAAATCATTTAAGGGTTCAGTAGTGATATTAATCAGAAATAAAGGTATAGAAATGATCATACTGGAACCACAAAGTCTTATGTTACATACTCATGTTGGATTTTGGCATTTCTGCCATTTTATTATTTTGTCAACAGTAACAAAAGGGGTAGTTATGTGATGACATCACGGCTGGAATATAAAGCAGACACAGGGAAACAAGCAGATACGTCCACACTGGGATATACAGGCAGCACCAGCAATGCTCAGTAACATGATAAGAAAGGGGGTTAAGCAGAGCCATGATTAGGCACAGGTCAGGGCATTAGCAATTAGGACAGGCCATGGTTAGGGCTGCCACCTTTTTTTTAAAAAAAATACCGGCCTTCCTATATATTTACCTTTTTTTCCTATTAATAACATTGGGATCAACCATCAAAAATACCGGCCCGGTGGCAACACTAGCCATGGTCAAAGAAACAGTAGAGGTTACATGTAAAGCAAGAACTGATAGAGTAGACCTGCAGACAGGTAGCCACATTGGCATCATTGGGGTTATTTTTCTTCAATTTATATGCTAAACAAGCTGGTGATGTACACCACTATGCCTGCATTTTGCATGGACACAATATCTGTGCAGGTGTGAAGCTACATTACAATGACAATGACCCTTTAAAGAGAACAATGAATAGTTTATAGTAGAGGGGACAAAATTATAGGTAGGGCAAAGTAGAGGCTGTTCCTGTGGATCAGGGAAGAAAATAATGTTTTTTTCTATCTGTCACCAGGCCCACACTGGCAATCTGTGGATTCTGGTAAATGTCAGAGGGACTGCTGTAATATGCCATAGACTTACTATTTAGTGGGGGAGGGGGGTGGAATCAACCACTAAACATACCGGCCAGGTGGCAACCCTAGGACCATGGGAGCCATCAGCAATAATCAGAAATTAGAAGTCAGCTGGTACTACAGAGTGTTGTGCGGTGGTAACAGGCAAGGAGCAATCTATTTAGGGTGAACAGTATAAATCCTGATGACATTAATAAAAGAACATTGATATACTTTGGGTGTCTTGGTTTCTTTAAAAGGCCAAAGCAGTTCCGGCAGTGACGCTGCACAAAGCCCAGGGAACCAGAGACAGGGAGGGTTTCACTTTCAATTTAGTGGAAAAAGGGAACTCCCTCTGGAAACTTTTTCTGTGCATAGCTACGTGACTCTTGTTATCTCAAAACAGATTAAAAAGGCCCTGACAACTCTAGTCACTATCGGATTTGCTCCTCAAAGTGTATTTTCTTTTCCTTTGCACGTTAACTTGTCTGTTTCACATCACAATGTTCATTAGGTGGGTCATTTCACTACTTCTCTCCTATCATACCTGTCTTTGTTTACCTTTCCAAGAAATTTTAATTTACTATTTTCCGCACACCCCATGTTGCCCTAGCTTCTTGTTTTTTCCATTTCCCTTTTATGCTTTCATTTGCTTATCTGCCTGTCCAAAGGTAGCCACCATTTAACCCTTCTAAGAATTTCACAAAAGTATTGACACTCCACGGGGCTGTTCCATTTCCTGTGGTTTAGGGAATCTTACCGAATATTCCAACCAATATATTTCCTTTAGACTGGGAGAGCTTGATTATTGTGCCCCTGACCTACTAGAGGTATTCAAAGCTATGTGGGTAAGAGTACTTAAAAGAAAGTAGACAAGGAAGCCACACCAATTTAAATATATACTGATCTGTTAAAAACAATTACTATTATTAAAATTCTAATATAGTCATTATAAGGGTGTATACATCAAACATACAAATACTGACCGATACAGGACATAGAAGAGGCCCTGCTCATTACAATTAAGAAAGAGAGGGGTGACTGAGGTTCATGGACTATGCATTGGCAAGGTCAGGATTCAGCAATGAGATGTGGCATTAGGTATTGCAGGTGGGAGTAGCATATAGTGTATTGTGAAGGAATTTTTGTCCTAGACAAGGGCAAGCTTCAGTAAAGAAACGTGTTTTACGAGTTTTTGAGAAATTCTGATGAAAAGTCACAGTTTGTTAATTCGGTTATGTGAGGTGTGCAGGAGAAGGTTGTCACAGGAGCACTATGAGCAGTTTGTTGAGTCCCGTAGATAAGTTCATAGATATAATGTTGGGCAGAATTATGATCTGCTTTGAACTTCAGGGTCAGTAGTCTGAATTTTACTCTGAGCAGGAGCCAATGTATGGATACAGGGAGCCAATGTATGGATACAGGGAGCCAATGTATGGATACAGGGAGCCATATGGTAGATGAAGGGAAGTTGGAGTAAACTAGAGATCCACCAAATTTAGAATTTGGGCTTTTTCAGCAGGATTCGGGTTTGGCCCAATCCAAGTGCCTGGCCAAACCGAATCCAAAATATCACATGACTTTTCATCACACAGAAGAAGACAAAAAATGTTTTACCACATGTGGTTCTTTTTTCCCCTCATTTCCCTAATTTACATTTGCAAATTAGGTAACGTATTCAGTTTTGTATTTGGCCAAATCCTAAATTAGTGGATTCATTGCATCCCTAGAGTAAACACTTCTGAGATGTTTTCAGTAAGACAGGACCATTTCTGTCTCAGACAAGTACAAATGTTTTATATCTTGTATTTTTTTTAAACCTAACCTGTTTAACTTCTTTTTAAGTAGGTACTATACAGACAATGCAAACAGCAACAAGTGACACACTGATTATGCAAATGTAAAAGTACAACAAACTAAAAAATAAAGTATTACATAACAAGTATTCATGTTGGATTGCTGTACCAGGGAACTAATACCGTGGTTGAGCAATATGGATTGTGCGCAGCCATTGAACACTCTAATATATCTACTTTTTGTCTACATTGTTTCTGCTATTTTTTCAGTGTGGTGTTCACTGGATATTTAATATTTAGTTCTTGCTTTCCCAGCTTCTACTCTTGTAGGAAAGCTTTCTACTAGATGTTAGGACATTGTTGGTGGGATTTATTTCCATTCAGCCAGAGGTTGGGCACTTATTTTGGGTGATCAGACCTGGCACATAGTCAGCATTACAGTTCATTCCACAGTTTTTCAGCTGGTTGTCCACAGAGCAGTTTTGTACAGATTCAGCCCATTATTCTGTAAATATTGTCATTTTTAAACAGATACTGTTCTCCTAGCTTTTGCCAAATGTAAGATTAGAAGTCCTGTACAAGTAATTAGCAGGATATTGTTTTCAGAATATTATTATTTTCAGTTTAAGTTGAGCCAGCTCCAAATATGGAAAATGTTGGTGCCTTATAAATGCATGTACAAATACTAATACTACTCATAATAATAAGTCGCCATTTAGTGCAGTTGGTGTTTTCCCCGATAGTTTGCGGTAGATCATTAAACATATTATGTGCTATTAAAATAAAACAACATGCCTATGTAAAATTCACTTTTCTTTGGCTAATAGCACAAACTTGTTGACGAGATCTAATAAAGCTTTATAGTCCGTGTAGCATTGTTCCTGATTTTCAGGTTTGCACCAGCCTCGCCCACCTCATTGTCATGTCTATACTATATACCAGATAACTGCTGATAGTAACCACTACACACAAGCAAGACTGAATAAAGTTGATTAAAGCAAGGGTTGCTCAAACATATTGACACAGGGTCTACTTTCATTCCAGGGTTACACTGCTTTGTGAAATGTTACTTCATTGTGTTTTAGTGAAACCACATATTTAAAAAGGACATATAGTGCCAAGTAAAAACATTTGATATTGTATTAGACAATGGCCTTTGGGCTGATGATCACAACCCGAGCATGATTAACCAGATTCTGGCTGAGGATTGGAGGTGAAGCCAGAGGTCTATAGATAGAGGATATATCCTTGGTTTTCAGTTCCTCCTCACTCGATCTCAGTTCCATATTCAGATTATAAAAGTTACTCGTACTGCCATCTAAGTCCACCTACCTCCTAATCATAGACAAACTGACTGCAATTAATACTTAATACCCAGTAGATGTAAATATCAGGGAGACAACACACTAATGCCCTAAAATAAGTAAGCAGTTATTAATAAAAAAACCTCCATTGCTTAAGCAGTCAAAGGACATTGACTTGAAAACAAACAGAAATGGCCAATATCAGCCATGGCATCCCTTTACGTACCACCAGCTCAGCGAATGCAAATAAGTAACCCTAATAGGGGCAATGCATAAATCAAGCAGAGGTTTGATTAGGGAAGAAGCTGTATTTAGAAATTCATGCAGGTTCGCAATAGACACTGCGTTGCACCACAGTAAGTCTTACTTTCACTTTAAAGTTGTACAGAAAGTCCTATGTATGCACAGTGCCACCTGCAGGCCATTTGTATAAACAACACACTGTTTTGGAGCTGTGAGTTACCAAAAGAAGAAATGTATTGTATGTATGTACAGTATATGTTGTATATAAATGTATATTTAGGGGCAGATTTACTAAGGGTCAAATTGTTGAGGGATTTTAGCCCTCGATTTCGACTGGTGAATATTTGGCGAATAAATATTTGCCAAAATCTAATAAAATATTCGCCAGTTTTGAGCGTGTTTTTGACTATTCGCCAGAATTGTACGATTGAACGACTCTACAAAAAGACGCCGAAAAATCATTTGAATATTTGCCAAAATCGTATGAATCGTACGTTCAAAGTGTTCGATCGTACGATTGAAATTCGGCAAAAGACTTAGAAAAAAAAGCCTATGGGGGATTCCCATAGGCTTCAATTGCAATTCGGTAGGTTCAATCTGGCGAAGTAGGCAGTCGAATAAAAATTTAAAGGGCAAGTTCTTCGACTGTAGAATAGTCGAGCGACTGAATAAATATCTATTCCATCTATTTGATGCAACGTATTATTCCAAATTTGATGGTCGAAAATACTTAATTTGCATATTTGAATAGTCGCACGATCGAAAAGAGACTATTTGCGCGAATATTCGAATCCTTCACACAAATTTAGTAAATCTACCCCTTAATGTAGAGAATGGATGGTGTGTGCATGGGTTTGCAAACAGATTTTGTCAACCACAATTGTCACACATCTACACTTTTGGCATTATTGAACCAGTAAAGGCATAACACATTTGCACAAACCCAGTAAAGGTTTACTACATTTATTGCATAAAATATCAAATGCACTTTCGTATCATACTTGGAGAAGAGACCTGGACCTATAATGTATTGCTTTTATTGCTTCAAGCTGGGGGAAAAGTGTTAAGATGGACATAAACAGGGAAATATGCTTGTTATCCAAGCCTTGAGCTGTGCAAATTCATACTCTGGGCTTACAGAGACCCAACGTATAAAGGCCACATCAGTACACCAATTTAAATCCTGCATAGTACATATCTACATCATACATGAGCTGCAATGTTTAGATGGTGAGAGTTGGCAGCTATTGTCTGCCTATGTAAAGCATTCTTTACTTATTTGTTGACCATTATGACAAAAGGATAGAACAATGTTTGTCACAGCAATATTATCGCACGAGTTGTGCAAAATGATTATGAGAATGATCTCATGAGAATGAACTGAGAAGTGTTGAAACAGGAAAGAATGAAATAATTGGTAAGCCCAAGAGTGTGGAGGCAGTTGTACAGAAGTACTGTAAGTCTTATGAGATTGGCAGAATAATATGAACATGTTTGAACCAGGTCAAGCATCTTATAGCAAAAAATCTTATGCTTGCTTTCAAACAAGGGACCAGTGAATTTTACTGCAGATCAGTGGCTATGGGTTACTTAACTTGATATTAAATCTTTCTTTTTTGATGTAAGCAATGTAATTTAAGCATAGAAGTTCTTTCTGATTTGCAAAATGTACCAGTGCTTCTGAAATCTGTGCTGAAATCTCATCCTTTTATTGTATCCCGTGACTGCATTGTCATGCTACTAACTGCTTCCCTGTC
Organism: Xenopus borealis; assembly: GCA_024363595.1. Taxonomy (NCBI): domain Eukaryota; kingdom Metazoa; phylum Chordata; class Amphibia; order Anura; family Pipidae; genus Xenopus; species Xenopus borealis. The sequence goes on along the minus strand of CM044433.1, from coordinate 44,126,488 downwards.
TTTTGATCTTCAAAACATCCGATAGTCCACAATTGCTATACTTTCTTCCAATGTGTTTTCTGGCTCCCACATCAACACTTAAGTACTTCCTCTTCCCTTCAGAGCATGTTACTCAGCTGCACCTCCATATTTCAGGCCTCATCGCTCCCCATATGTTCATGACTGCCACCTTATTTCCTTTTAAAGCCACCCTATCCCTCTTAACACATGATGGACATCCCCTTACAGAATTAGTATTGTTGCACCCTCTCCCCACAAACTATCTGCTTGAACTATCAGCACTTTATACCCCAGCAGTGTCCCCCCTCCCTCTCTCTATGTCTATTCCTTCTCTTACATGTCCATCAGTTTTAGTATAGTTGTTTCCCTTATTTAGGTCTTCTATTTGATGAACTGCTTACACTTGTAATTGCATATAGTACAAGTGCAACATGTCAAATATTGAATTTCATGACAGCAACACATTTCACAAAAGTCGTGATGGGGCAACAAAAGACTCAGAAGGTTGAGTAAGGCTAGTTTCTCAGTTTCAACAACAGGTTTAAGGTTTCTTTTGTTGGTCCTAACTATTTACCTCCAGTCATATTTCAAAGGCTGGCACCTCCCTGCATGGTAGCATGTCTCCTGACCTGGGCATTGGTTTCAATTTGAGGGCTTAGTCCTCCCCACCATTAGCTCCTAAAGGAGAAAGATTGCTAAAACCACAGCATTGGTTCCACAAGATGAATCCATCCTCTCTTGTGCTTTTAAAGTAGAGAGGCTGCACAGACCAACAATAATTTTAACAGCATAAGACCTACTTAGCCTTGGAGTGCTCCCACATAAAAAGAGCAGATCCCAGAGAGGCTGGGTCTCTTAGAGGTAAAGATGTGGAGGAGAACCACTGCAAAGAGTTTATGGATTTCATCATCTACAGTACCACGTGCCAATGTCTGGGTTATGCAAAACAGTATCCAGGCAAGCCAAAGGCCTTTTGAAACAAGTGCTGATGGACAGATGAAGTACAAATTGAACTGTTTGGCTACAACAACCAAAGGTTTATTTTGAGAGAAAAAATGAGCAGCATTTGATGAAAAAAACACCTTTAATCTGTTAAACATGGAGGTGGATACATTATGCTTTTGGGTTGTATGATCCAGGTGAGGCCAAACAATGTGGACCATCCAAAGCTAGTAAAGGGAAGAAAAAAAGTGCAAGGACGGAGAAGATTCAAAATGAAGTGCTTGCGTTTTATGCCTGTAGAGTGGCAATGAATTCATTAGTATGCAGTCACATGGAACCCAGTGCTCAAATATATGCATCCTCTAGCAGTGCCAAACTGTTTGAATGACTCCCGAGCATGGCTAACAGCAGTTGTTGGGGGTCCAACCTTAAACCAGATCATTTGAAAACTCACTACAACCGTTCAAGCTAGAGATTCTCTTAATGTGCCTTGGATTTTTCACATGATCTGGTAACCTTCCTTTTGAGGTCAGATTTGAGGGGGAAAATCCTATTTGCTTATTAAAACTTCTGGCCTGAAGGTAAATGAGGGTGACCTTTTCTTTTCTGATGCACCCAGGTTTTTATGTTTATTTTTTTAAAAAAATCTGTTTTTTTATATTGAGATCTGGTGATGTGGCCCTATTTTATCATAAAATTGGTATTGGAGACTCCAGGTAAGATTTATATAACAACATTTTTCATATATGTGCAATTGTGTTTTGTGTTTGTGTTGCAGTAATAATCATCTTTAAAGATACCAAAATAGCTGCTGTGACTGTGTCTCCTTGGTTACTCTGTGACATTAATACTAATGTATTAGGTTTGTTATTAAATGCATGAGCTACATACCCAGCAACAAAGCACTCCCTCTCCATGACTCTATCTGGGGACAGGAGGAAAAAAAGCTGTTAGGGAGGCCTGGGTTATACAATATGGTGTAGTGTTGTATTCTGTAGTGTAAATAAAGGTGGGGCTTTCCATACTGTGTAAAAAGGGAAAGCTTTCCTATGCCAAATATTCTGCTAATTATGTTACTCTACTGCTGCTTAAGGACCAGTAGCACTAAAACAGTGAAGATATTGTATTAAGGGGAAATGTGGAAGTATTGAGGGTTTGCAATGGTGCAATTTAAGAAGGGGGAGGGTGGCCTTTACAGTGGGACTAATTTATATAAGTGGCTTTAATTTTCATTTAGAATTTGAAAAGGCAATACACACCTTTCTAAAAGTAAAGCTCTATGAATTCTTAAAGGGAAACTATACACAGTTATATTTATAAACTGTTTTTCTCTAGGGGGTTATTTACTAAACCTCAAATTTTTCTAACCAAGCTTTTTATGCCAAAAACGTTTGTTTTTCATGAAACTTGAATGTTTCGAGATTTATTATACCCCGATGCTGCAAAAAGCCAAAATCAAAAAATCTGCCATCTCAGACCTGTAGAGGTCCTGTATAAAGCTGGCCATAGACGCAACAATTCTCGATTCGTACGATTTTCGGACCATGTGTCCCAACATTTTTCATCTGGCGGAGATCGGTTGTTTGGTCAATCAGACAGGTAAGAAAATTTCTGTCGGCTTCCGATAATATCTCTGTGTGTATTGCTGATCGTACGACTTTCAGTGGGAGACTGTCACTAGGTTTTGTCGGACACAACTTTCATACGATCCCTGTAGGGGCAGAACATTGGCTGATCTGTGCTTTTACTACTTTTTTTGATCTGAAGGTTAGTGGCAGGTCTGGATATATACACATGGTCCGAAAATCGTACGAATCGGATCTTTGCGTCCAGTGGCATAACTAGATGTTACTGGGCCCCACAGCAAATTAATTTTAGGGCCCCCAACATATCCAGAGGTTATGCATTTTACTAGTGTATGTTGAAATTCTTCATTAATTAGGGCATCATGGGGCCCCCTATACCTCTTGGGCCCCCCTGCAGTCGCAGGGTCTGCTTCCTCTGTAGTTACGCCCCTGTTTGCGTCTATGGCCAGCTTTAGTCAATGGGAGAGGCACCAATCTCAATTTGAAGTTTTCGCGATCTGAGCTGGCAGTCCCGGATTTGTGGAAAGACTATCTAGGCCAGGGCCTAGGGTGACAGGATTTTAGGGGGGGCGGCATGCTGCCCAGCCACACCCACATTGGTCCTGAAACACTGGGGATACGCAGGAGATATGATAGTTTTTACATTTCCCATGTGCCAATCCCCATTGCTCTGGTCCTGATGATGAAACTTTGCGAATAAAGGTCAGAGTATGGGGGCGACGAATGGCAGTGGGCCTAGGGGCACCCGCTATGTAAATCCGGCCCTGTGTGTTAAGTTTAACCCAAAACTCATTGTCAGGAAAAATCTCTGAAAGATCTAGCAATTTGGGAAAAAAGACTGAAAAATTCGCACAATTCTCATACAATTCGAGTTTTTGTTTGATGTTATCGAGTTTTTTCACAATCCGCTTACATTGAGAGTTTTTTCTTAATTCATAAATAAGCTAAAATCTAGACATGGGAATTTAGTTGTGGCTTTTTTAATAAAAAAATCAGAAAAATTTGTTTTAATTTTATTTTAGTAAATAACCCCCTAGATCTGCATATTATTCTACAAAGAGATAAAGAAAAATAGTTTCCTACATATTTGCATCATACATAGCAGAGATTACACATCATTCCTATTAAGATGGCCATAGATGCAAAGATCCGATTGTATGACTCCTTGGGTGTGGAGTGTCCCGGCTGATCGGTCGATTTCTGTCAGCTGTCGATCTTATCTCTGCATGTGTTGCAGAGGGTGAGAACATCGGCTGATCTGTTCTTTTACTACTTTATTTGATCTGAATGGTTAGTGGCAGATCGGGAGATGTGTCTATGGCGAGCTTTAAGGTGACCATACACAGGCTGATAAAAGCTGCCGACAGCAGCAGATTATCGGCCCGTGAGTGGAGCCCTCCGACCGGCTTCCCCGATCGATATCTGGCCGAACGTCGGGCAGATGTCGATCTGGCAGGATTAAAAATCCCATCGGATCATGGCCGCATCTGTTCGTTGATGCGGTCCTGCTGGTACTCTAAAGTGAAGCAAAGTTCTGGAACAATAGGATACACAACTGCCATATTCACTAAATGGAGTAAAGAGCTTTTTTGAATTTTTACTCCAATTTAACAATTTTAGTTTACTCCACTGGGGGGGGGGGGGGGGGGGGGTGATTGTGTATTTGGCATTTAATGATGTTCTGGTGAAAGATTTTAACTCCATTTTAACTTCAAATTTGTCTTAATGCCCCTTTAATGAAGTATCCTCCATGTGGAACTTTTCTATAAAGCCCAGTTATCAGACACTCATTGCAATTTGATGCCACAGGGAAACTGCACTTCCTGCAGGTGGGTGAGAATTGCTGGGTGTAAGGCACTTAAATCATGTAATGTGATTCTTATGAGCTACAATCAAAAAGTATTTTACAGGCACATCCCTGGGGAGCATCATTTCCCATGGAGGTTACACTGCCCCATGTGCCATTGCTCTTAGAGAATCCCATTAATGCAATGCAATCAGTGCAGCCCAGCAACTTCTGTTTAAAAGCATGGTCTGTGATAGAGACCCAGTTTAATTTAATGGGTAGATATCATGCAAAAATAGTAGTATTTTGTTAAAGGAGACACATGGGATACATGAAAAAACTAAAATTTTGTAGGCAATAATCTGTAATATATAGTGTTGCTTTTACATGGCACTAAAAATTATCTTTAAAAATAGCCCCTTTATTAGAGCTCCCTATAGATGTTCTCTGGTCCCTGTCTGTGTTTCAAATAAGGGGTTGGTGTGGCCTAACAGTCCCTGTCAGAAGCACAGTAGGAGGGGGACAGCCAATCACAGCCCTGCAGTCACACAAGCACAGACAGGCTTCAGTTCCCTATCAGGTCCTGCTAGCTGCTTATTGGTTCCTGTCCTACAGTGCAGTGAGCTGAGAGCCGCCGGCTCCCCTGCACAGCCTGGGAATTCAGGGAGCAGGAAGTGGAAGAGAAGGGAGGGATTATGCAGGGTTTTGCAGAAATATTCAATAAATCAGCCTGAAACACTTTTTTAAGCACAATGAGTATAATGCACTGGTACATTCTTATTGTTTACACAATATGTCTCCTTTAAAACCCTCACCATATTGAGACATGAGTGCACATAATGAACGAGTGCCCAGCTGATTATGTTCATGCGTGATGTAAGATCAACTGGTGCATCCTCAATACTAAACCTCGATCATAATAAGCGAGCTGGGACATTTGTTCATAATGGACATGCAAATGCCGTAGCATGTAATGCTCAAAATGAGGGTTCTTCTCAAGATACTATTGTATCCGTGAATTGGAGTGTGACCTCTATTAGCCAGAACCACTGGTGTGGGATGTGTGGGCAGGCTGCTATATGGGCAAAGGACTTTAGCAGGTCACCTGCCATCTGCAGTGCTAGCATCCATCAATTCCTTAGCTTGCCTTATTTATATACTTACACCTGCCTGTCTGGTGACATCACAGATATCAGACACAGGTATATAAATAATAAAGCTGTGGGTCAGCTTTTTGCCTACCCATACATTACTAATAGGTACCCTTTAAGCATTATTTACTTCTTCAAGCTCTGTAAATCATTATGATGATAGATAGATTCTGCAGACAGACAGACAGATAGATAGATAGATGTGCTAACATATTCTGCAGAGCAGTTTAATAAAAGGGTGTGCAGAGACATGAGCTCCAGGGCCTGCACTTTCAGGGGAACTGTGCATACCGCTGCAAATTTTTTCCATGTTCTTTTCTCTGCGCATGCACACAATCTCCTTCATTGCAGCCGGAGAAACTATAAAACCCGTGGGAATGACGTATATCGATGGGAGTACAAAACTGGGTAACACTTGAAAAAAACAGAGGAGGTATGGGTGTATACATCAAACAAGAGACTGACTGATACAGGAGGTAAAGAGAGCCCTGCTCATTAGAGTTACAATCTAAATAATCATATGTATTAGGAGGCTTGCTAAGTTGCATATATTGTTTTTGCACAGCAAACATCCATCTTGTTATTGATTAGTATAACACCCCATGAATGCAGTGCAGTCTTCAACATGTAGCTAAGGTTGCCACCTGGCCGGCATTTTACCAGCCTGGCCGGTATTTTTGATGGATGATCCCAATGTCATTAATAGGGAAAAAAAAGATAAATATAAAGGAAGGCCGGTATTTTTTTCAAGAAAAGGTGGCAACCCTAAGCTGGCTCCGAACAGTAAATATCCAACCAAACCCTAGTGGAAAAGAAAGAGTTAAATGACTCAGGGCAGCCCACGTGTTGCCCCTTTAAGGAGCCAAAAGCGGCAGTAGTCATTAGGCAGGATCTCCCTCCTCACATCACGCGTTTGTGTAATCCCCAGGCTCCTCCCCCTCCACGTTGTTTTTTTTTTTTTTCCAGCCATCCTTGAGCCTCCTCCCCCTGGATTATTGTGAAACGTGGCCTCACCCACACACGCCCCTAGCCAACAGCATGTGGGGAAAACACACTGATCCACCGGAGAAGGGGCGCACCCTGCTAGCTGCAACTGTAACCCATTCACTACCGGAATGTGGCGTTGATTGGGGTCATTGGCCCAAGGAAAACCATATTCTTCTTTAAAAGATTCATGTATATTCTGCAGAGCTTTAGGGTAGAGCTAAATGGGCGATTTCAGAGCAATCTGACACAACGAAACATTGGTGTCAAGTCGGATGCGCTGAAGCTACATGGGCGATTTTGGCGCAATCTGACAAGACGAAACAATGGTGTCAGTCAGATGTGCTGAAGATAAAGTAAGAAATTGGAATGTCGGATGCAGTCGCAGCATGCAACTGCAACTGCAGCCGCCATTCTTACATCTTACCTTATCTTTGGTGCATCCGACTTGACGCCAGTGTTTTGTTGCATCGGATCGTACCGAAATCGCCCATGTAGTTCTACCCTTACAAATATGATATATCATTCACATCAGTCCCTGCCTCAGTGGAGCTTACAGTGGACGGAGCCATTTTTAGTGCACTTTACGTGAACTTCAGTTTGAGCACACCTAAACACATCAACTACATGATTTCATTGTATGCTTCATGTGAGCTGCAGTCAAGACTCCCTGCAATTTTTTAAGCATAACATGCTGCATTTTTATGCATTGACATGCGTTCCTAATACAGTATATTAGAAGAAAGAGATGTGTTTGATAAAACAAAAAGGCACTTTTTGTTAGATTTTACTCCTTTTTGCATTTTTAGATGCAAAAAAATGGCCTGTATAATCAATCTAATCAATTTTAGAAAAAAAATCAGTTAACCTGTCTGTATGTTTTTGAAGTGTGGAAACAAACTCACACAGACAAGAGGAGAACATACAAACTCCCTGCAGATATTGCCCTGGTAGGAATGGAACCTAATGGAACCAGTTGGGCCCCCCGGGTTGCAGATGGTTTGACCTGTCTCTGATAAATTAGGGTACACAGGTATGGTAAGACACAGTATTGTTCGATATACTGGCATATGTTAGTAATTGCTGTTGTCTACAACAGGAAGCTACATACCCTGTAACCTACCACTTTAAAAGGGGGGCACAAGGCATCAGGGAGGCACAGGGGGGTACAAGTGTTCCGGGCCCGGCTGTGCTGCTCTTTTCAAAAGAGCCATGCCCCCCTTCCAGCGGAAGTGCCAAAAACTAGTAAGGGGGGCCATGTTGCCAAGGTTTTTCTTTTTTAAAAATCTTTGGGGGCGACAATTTTTTTTAACTTGTAAGGGGGGCCCTGGCGCCAAGGTTTTTTTTTAACTTATAAGGGGGCCCTGTTAAACAATTATTTCTTTTAACATTTAGGGGGGGGCCTGACCACCAATTTTGTGGGGCCTTGGCAGAACAGTTTTTTTTTTTTTTTTTTAAACTTATAAGAGGGCCTTGATTATTAATAGCTTTTTATAACGTGTGTGTGTGGGGGTTTTTTTTTTAGCACTGATGTATTTTAACTGGGGTGGGGCCAAGGTGTACGGGTCCCAGGGGGCACCCAGAAATTTTGTTGTAAAGGGCCCGGTGATTTCTAATGGCGGCCCTGTATACCATGCACATAAAATACCCACCTACTGTGTGGCTATTTATCATTTCACGTATATATGCAAGGTTGCACAAAAGCCAATGTGCTTAGCAACATTAATCATGTGTTGCTAATTAGTCATGCAGGAGGTGGACTTAAAATGCATCTATAAGGCATGAGGAGGAGGTGGCAAATAGTGAGGTATACTGCAGCAGGCAACTAACACAGGCTTTTACTTGGTCCAGGAATAATAATCTTTGGGTTCTGGCAAAGACCAGAGGGGCTACGGTAAGACACCATCGACAGTCACTATTTATTGAGCCTGTGAGAGCTGTTTGGGCCTCTGTGTAGTTGAAATACCAGGGCCTATTTTGAATACTAGTATAAGATTGTATTT
>CM044433.1:44055762-44089152 GCA_024363595.1 Xenopus borealis | reverse complement strand
TATTAATGAGCTGGGAGTGTTCTGAGGCGGCTGTGGCCCGTGTAATGGGCAGCTATTCTCTGAGCCAGGAGCTGGACGTATTGGTAGAGTTGCCCCTGCTTTAGCCAGACATTGTCCATTAGTTTGTGCATAAAGCAGCTGTGTGAGGTAGACGGTTTCCCCATGGGCTACACATGCCAACTTTATGCCATTAGATATCAGGTTAGGGAGGAAAGGCCTTATGTAATGTGGAAAGATTATTGCAGTCTTGTCCATGGAATTATGTTTTGATTTCTGAGTCACAGAATCCAGTTAGCAGTGACACCAGGAGAAAAAAGCTGCATTTGTATATTGAGTATAAAAAATTAGCATTTAATTTTTTAAGCTCTTTCATTTCCCCAGATGGGGGCTTTTGTACATACATTCTTTTTAAGTGCCTTCATTTGCATGTGTTGTGTAGCCTTTACGTTCATTTACACACCACCCCCGCATTACTGCTGCTGCTGCTATACTCCGCCATTGACTGTAGCACAAGCCTCTTAATTCTCTGTCTGGCTGTTGCGTCTTTGCTTGGGAGAATATGGCTATTTTGTCTTCCCTTGGTCAGCGGCAGGAGCGTAACTACAGAGGAAGCAGACCCTGCTGTGGCAGTGGCAGAAGCTATAGGGGCCCTAATTCATATATCATTTCAATAAATATTGGTAAAACAGGTCAACCTCTAGACATTTTGGGGGCCCAAAAAATAATTTGCTGTGGGGCCCAGAAATATCTTGTGATGCAACTGGACAACTCAGTGAGCATTGTACTTGAATGACATCATTCTCCTTCCTTCAGTGCTACAGAGAATATTTTAGGCTGCGTACATATTTACACAATACTTGGTGTGGCTTACTAATTGGACACAGTGTGGTTATTGTCTCGCATTGTACTGCTGCTTACTGGATCAAAGCTGGCTGGCAAAAAAAACATTGGGAAGTTCCATCTTGCTAAAATCATTTCTGGCTGCACTCGTTTCAATCTTTTAAATTTTAATATATAATATATAGATATAATTTAAAATACGATCTCCAAGGCCCCTGCAGAAGTGCCCATTGATATAATATACATAACATGATCCCCAAGGCCCCCATTGATATAATATACATCACATGACCTCTAAGGCCCCTGCAGAAGTGCCCATTGATTACCGTTGATCAAAAGAGCAAAAATTGACAAATCAGTAACGAAGGGCCTCCCAAAATGTAAGTAGGCAAGGAGCCCCAGCAGTGCAATCTATTAGAATAGCCAGGAGGTGCCTTGTATATTGACTCTCCCCAGTGCTTTTTACATTTACTCATTGCTGGGGGGGGGGTCAATGTGTACCAGATTTACACACTTTCCTGGACAGGTTATGGCTCATACATGTAACCTCTGGGTTGGTTGCTCTAGTCACTTGCATGGTGCCCCCATTTTTCACCATTTTCAGTTATTCCTGAAAATGGTTTCCTGCACCACAGCTGTGAACTGCACTTAAAATGAGGGAAACAGAAACTGTAGTATAAATTAAATGGTGCATTCCCTGCCAAGTATTGTGGTGGCTCACACAAGGGTGAGGGCGGCCATACTGGGGCATATGTGGATAATGAACATGTATCTCTTATTTAATGTACACATGAGTATAAGGTGGAATCTGGGGGACTCTTAAAGCCCACATACACGGGCAGATAAAAGCGGCCAACAGTCCGAGACGGCAGCTTATTGGCCCGTGTGTGGGGCCATCCGACGGGCTTCCCTGATTGATATCATCTCGATCGGGCAGGTTAAAAAATCCCATCAGATCGCGGCCGCATCTGTGCGTTGATGCGGTCTCACAATCTGCCCGCCCGTATCTCCTCCATTTTGATCCAATTGTTGGACCCACGATCGGATCAGCCCTATATCGCCCACCTCAGTGTGGGCAAATAAGGGAGAGATCTTGCCCACCTCAATGGGGGTATATTGGGGAGAGATCCGCTCGTTTGGCACATCACCAAACGGATCTCCAGCTTCAGTATGTGACAGGGCATCGCCTATATTCCATGTAATGCTCATATTGAGCTATGTATTTCTGCCCGCAGTGGGAGTGGGCAGCCTCTTGCCTTTGAACTGAATTGTGAGTTTGTAGTAAAATAAGTGCAATGCACATTAATTAGTGCAGCCTGTCTGGGCTTTGCTGGTAATTGGTCCATGTTTGCTGGGTACACGTCAGAGGATCTTGCAAATGTTCCACTTAAGCACACAGAAACTTGCCTGATCATTATCTTACGCTCATCCTCTGTATGACATCAGGACAGGCAGCGTGAACTCGTGTTGACAGCCTAACACAACACATTCTGAGCATGTGCTTGCTAATCCCGTGTTCTGCTCGCTCAGTGCCGGCCCCCTGCACAACAGCTCTGCCTTTATTGCACTTTTATATTAAGCCGGCATAATACTCTTATTTTTCATGCAGACGCATTGCTGCATGCGGGGGGGGGGTGTTGTGTTCTGGCGTATATTTTCACCTTCCAGACAATGCTTAATCATGCTGTCCGTGCCCCCCCCTTGCACAGATGTACTGGGGGGGGGGGGGGTGGAGTGTAAAAGTGGGTGGAGATTTTATTTCCCCTTCTGTCCTTTACGGATGCTGTGTCTGGTTCTTGGGAGAGCCCTCCTGAGTACACTGGTGGGGGATGGGCAGACAGTATAGGGCAATCCTTAACCAGCTTCCTGCTCAGATTGAGTGTAGAAACCTGAGCTATCACCCCTTGCTGGTGCTTCGTGCTGCACACCCTGCGATACAGATAGACAACAGATTTCTCTTGGTCTGTGTTACAGCACTTAGCACTGATTGAAAAGGATTCAAGCACAGATTTTCCTTAGCATATTCTTATTTTGTGCTGTGATTATGGTGGCTTCAAAGTTCTGACTGCTGTACAGTACTGCTAAAATCTATATATATATTTTTTTGTCATATAGTACAACCTCATGAATTGTTTTATTGGTTAATTTTAATTTCAATATTTTGTTTCAGTGACTGGAAGATGATTGCTGTGCCTTTAATAAAGGTCATTAAAACACCAATACACATTTCAGTTTAAATTTCGCATAGTGTTGGTTAAGAAGTAACTTACCGATACTCCTCTTAACAAAAGGCGATCCGGCGACGATTCATCGCTCAATTTCTCCTCCCTGCCTTCTATATGAGATAGGCAGGGAGGAGAAATCGATCGCCTTTTCTGAAGAGGAGCAGAATCGGAGTATCCGTAAGTTATTTGTTAATAAAGACTATGCAAATTTAAACTGAAATATGTATTGGTGTTTTTTCTTCCCTTAGGGACAAACAAATAAAAAAAAATGTTACAGGTCTAAGTTTGTGCCAGATCTAGTAATCCATAGTACCAATTAGAAGTTTCATATGGCTTTCTACATGTGGTGCAAATTTGGCAACTTTTATCAACGTGCCCTTCTTATCATGTCCGGTCACCCATTGACAGGTAACCGAACGCTGTGATTTAGGCAGTATGTCTGTGCACTAACAGGACAGTTAGCAGATTTTGCCCAGACCCCTCCAATATGCATTTATTGTATGGAAAGGCCAAATCAGAGTTTCTTCCTCCAACACTTTTACACCAGTAGAAAAAATCTACACGCATCAGTAGCCTATACACACATCTTGATGCGCCCCACCTGTGTTTAACTCTTCCTTGCAATGTAGCGAAAACTCGTGCATTTGGGCCCAATCCAGATGTCCTTTTAGGCTTTAAATATGATTATATAATTAATGTTTGGTCTTAAATTCATCCCTTTGAAGCAGCTGATTTTTATCGAATGAAAATGTGCGCGCACATTTGCATGGTGGCTGCTGCGGCTAATTGGCCCAGGTTTATGATGGTTTGTTTGGGAGCAGTGCTTCTCGGGGAGACCAGGTTTATGGAGAGATCTCCAGGTAGACAAATGACCACTTTGATGGTCAATAAGTTAAATGTCCTTTGTGCAACTGGGAGAAGAACTGACATTCATTGTCGGCACTGGAATTATTTCTGGATCCATATTGTGCACAGAGGTTGAGGAGAGGCGTCAGGAGGAGGAGGAGTATTGCAAATGTGCTGATGTGGTATATGCTTGGGGTAATGTTAGTTGGGAGACTTGACATCACAACATGACCTCTAACATAGTAACGGGTCTGGCTAAAAGTGACAGATGTCATAGGGAGTTTGGAGAAGGTGGGTATCTCAGCTGATTGTCACCCAAAATGAGAAGGCAGTTTAGAAGTCAATCCATAGTAAGCAAACACTTTGATGAATGATCACATTGGGAAAAGGGGGAGGTACTTGATACAAGAGTCAATTATTAAACCCGCTGTCTGAGGAAAAGGGGATCATATTCCTGAACCTCAGTCAGGAAAGTGCTAATAAACATTAACATAAATCCCCAAATTAAAGCACCTATACAACCATCTGCTAACCAATGGCAGAAAAATGGCTTTGCCTTTGTTACATTTTATATTATGCTGCCATAATACTTCTATTACTTCTGTCTACACTCCTGCAGTGTTAAAAACTGTGTACCACAGAGGCTTTAATATATAAGTAAGCATTTGTTACCATTAGAGTTTGGAAAGGATTATATGGTAGTGATGTGCTGAACCGATAACCGTGGGAGCCGCAGCTGAATTTTGGACGTGCATTCAGGGTGCGGGTCACACTTGGGTACTAGAATACTGAAGTGGCTGTGTTTTCTGAGCACATCACTGCCATACTATACATTACTACTGTATACTGCCCATATTTGCATAGGACAGCAAATTCTAGAATTGTTTCCATGCATAAATCAATATTAAAGAGGGGTCAAATGCCATTTATTCAATTTTTTGGCTTCAAAAGATCTATTAAATTTATTTAAGATCTATTTCTTTAGAGAAGTTTAGCATAGCCTCAGTGTCCACTATATGCTGCTGGATGCAATTCTCACTTCCACATCGCTCACTTTGCCTACTTCTGATTTTGCCCACCCCTACACCTTGTCTCATACCCATATCTCACTGTATGCTTTTTTTGGGCAAGGCCCTCTTTGTTTCTGGTTTCATTTATCATCCGCTATTTTTCTAAATCTGTATGCACCTGTTTGTTGTACAGTGTTGTACAGTGCTGTGGGGAAATATCAGTGCCTTGTAAGTATGTGATGTAATATTGACATGCTAATTTATGGTTCCCTTAGAGCTGTGGCACATGCTGTTGTGGGTGATTCATGGCACCAAATCAAAAAATCTTGAACAGATTGATTAAAGTGTCCAAATTAGCCCTGTGTTCCTTTACTTTTACACACTTATATGTTGACAACCCTTTCTCATGCAAAATAGGACTGCTGCTTTCAAGGTATATTTTTGCATGTTCCTTAAAGGAACAGTTCAGTGTAAAAATAAAAACTGGATAAATAGGCTGTGCAAAATAAAAAATGTTTCTATTATAGTTAGTTAGGCAAAAATGTAATCTATAAAGTTTGAAGTGACTGGATGTCTAATACAATGGCCAGAATCCAACTTCCTGTTTTTCAGCTCTCAAACTCTTGAGTTAGTCAGTGACTTGAAGGGGGGGGGGGGCACATGGGACATAACTGTTCAGTGAGTTTGCAATTGATCCTCAGCATTCAGCTCAGATTCAAAAGCAACAGTTATGACCCATGTGGTTGCCCCTCAAGTCACTGATTGGTTACTGCCTGGTAACCAGTCAGTGGAAACCAAGAGAGCTGAAAAGCAGGAAGTAGTGTTCTGGCTATTATGTTAGACATCCAGTCACTCCAGTCTTTATACATTACATTTTTGCTTGACTAACTATATTAGAAACATTTTTTATTCTGCACAGCCTATCTATTTACCCAGTTGTAATTTTTATACTGAACAATTCCTTTAAATGAAAGTAAATTTTGTTCAACTGGTTTTACTGGTCTTTTCAACATTTTGATTATTGTGCATGTAGGAACTATCAAACTGGAGGTACATTGCATCCCACATCAAATAATCAGGTAGTTGGTGGTGATAGTAAGTGGCCCTGTGCTACACATGGTACCTTTTAATTGTGGTTATCCAAATTCCATGTGTGCAAATGACTCAACACTCATTGTAGCTATACTAGACCATTGAGGCCTGTGCAGCAATATAATAGTGGTCATACATTGGCTGATTTGCAGGGCAGTGTGTTGAAACTGCCAATAACCTGGCATACGACCAGGTGGTTGGCTAGTATCTTTAAAATCCAGGTCTGGACTAAGATTCATAATAGGCCCTGGCATTATAGATACACAGAGGCCCAAACAAATGCCCACCAGCCAAATAAATAGTGAATGTCTATGGAAACTTACAGCAACCCACCCAGCATTTGCCAGAACCCACAAATTGCCAGTCTAGGCCTATAAAAGTCATACTATTTGCCCAACAAATCTGAGCATGTATGGCTTGATTTGGTCTTCTGTTCTTATATTGAAGCACACCTCATAGATGGGTATGGTAAATTTCATGTTCACCTACAGCAAAGACCTTGTCAAGCAAGTTTTTTTTTTTTTTTTTAGCATGAAAGCTTCTTCCTCATTGAGGCAGAGTCTTGGCACTTGTACTAGGAAGTTCAGCCAGGGCAAATCCTGCTTTATCAGCAGCAGCATATTGATTCCTGGTGGCATCATATGTGTTTGTAATGTTAGTCATCAGTTTGACCTTGTTCCATTCATGTATAACTGGCCTTTTTCCTGTGTGTCTGTTACATACTGCCTGAAATTCCCCCCATAATGGCTTAAAATTTTGCTTATGTTAATTTCTTCCTATTGAGAACAGTGTCTGTCTGGGCCGGCGGGACACACCAGGAAAAAAACTGGTGTTTTTTTCCCAGTGTTTGACAATAAATGGCTTCAGCCAACCACTAACCATGAGTGAAAGAAATGTTTTTGTGTTATCATTCATATTCTCTGAAAAATGGTTAAGAAATCATAAATTCTGCCAGGTATGTAAACTTATGAGCACAACTGTACTGGTTCACCTTTAAGTGAACTTTTAGTATGTTCTAATTCTAAGCAACTTTTCAATATTTTTTTTTAATATAAATTATATATATATATTTAAATAGCTTTTAAATTATTTTCCTTCTTCTGACTCTTTCTAGGTTTCAAATGACGGTATGTAAAAAAACAAATGCGCTGTACAGCTACAAATTTATTTTTATTATTATTACATTACTCGTCTTTTATTCGGGGCCTCTATTCAAATTCCAGTGTGTTATTCAAATCAATGCATGGTGTTTAGGGTAATTTGGACCCTACGACCAGACTGTTAAAGTTGCAGACTGGGGAGCTGCTGAATAAAAAGTTGAATAACTCCAAAAGCCATAAATAATAACACATTTATAATTAATTATTTAAAATTACAAATTGTCTCAGGATATCACTCTATCTTCATGATACTAAAAATTAAATCAAAGGTGATCAAACCCATTTAACCCGCAGATTTGATGTATTACTGCAGAGCGGGGATCCCCAACCTTTTTAAACTGTGAGCCACATTATGATGTAAAAAGGGTTGGGAAGCAACGCAAACATGAAAAATGTTCCTAGGTGGTGCAAAATAAGGGCTGTGATTGGCTATTTGGTAGTTCCTGTGTGAACTGGCAGCTAGGGTTGCCACACCAGCCAAGGCCAGGCAATGTAGTTGCTGGTAATTAGGGCTGCCACCTTTTCTTGAAAAAAACTACGGGCCTTCCTATATATTTATCTTTTTTTCCTATTAATGACATTCGGATCAACCATCAAAAATACCGGCCAGGCTGGTAAAATACCGGCTAGGTGGCAACCCTACCGGTAATTTGTGATACCCTTAAGAAAAAGCCCTTGGCCTGCCCCCAACTGCTCAGTACTTACTTTTTTGTCAGATTTTCTGTCCATCACATGAGTTGCTCCGCCCCCTTTTGCAGCAATGTGTGGGACTCCGCCTCCTTTTGCATCACAGGCTCTATTTAGCATTTACCTGGTTTTTATGCAACAAAAATGTGCCTACAAGCCAAGAATTCAAAAATATGAACCTGTTTTGAGGCCAATGAGAGCAACATCCAGGGGGTTGGTGAGCAACACGTTGCCTGTGAGCCACTGGTTTGGGATCACTGCTGTAGAGGTAGCCCTAGGCAATAAGTTTTTCCCCAGTAGAGTACACTGCTGAAAGAATATACTTCTTGAACCTGAATTTTGGGTTCTTTGAAACATCTAAAATTTAAAGTGGACCCGTCACCCCAAAAAATTATTCAAAATCATATTTAATCACATTAGTCAAGCAAAATAAACATTAATTACACTATATAAATTATTTTATTCTTGTTTCCTTCAGTCTGGGAATTCATAATTATAGCAAGTTGGTAGGAGCCATTTTGTGGACACTGTTATTAAGAGAAGCCTTGCATCATCTCAGAATCTTGTTTGTGCACCAGAATGGGGGACCCAATGTCTGTGCACATGTCCTGGCTACACAATTAAATGGTTAAGAGAACTGGGGGAATGTGTGGGGAGCAGTGACATCTAGGAAGTGCTGAATGGAAAGTGAAAGTAATTATTTGCCCCGCCTCTATGCCTAAGGCATAGAGGAGTGGCAGACAATATTTGATTGACAGCTGAGATTTTTAAATGAGCTTAAAACAGCTATGAATGCTTTAATAAAAATTTGAAATTAGTTTTCATGTTTAATTTGAAAAGGCCTTTTATTATACAGATTTTTGTGTCTGGGTGACAGGTCCACTTTAAAGGAAAAATATTCACTAAAGTTCATGGAGTGGTTCACTTTTCAAACACTTTTTCAGTTGAGTAGTTTTCAGATTGTTCTCCAAAAATAGACCTTTTTTTTTACCATTATTCCAAAATCAAGTTTAAAGGGGTTGTTCACCTTCAAACACCTAGTTGGTTTCAGATAGTTCACCAGAAATAGACTTTTTCCAATTACTTTCTATTTTCTATGCGTGACCGTTTTTCTAATATTCAAGTGTAAAGTATTATTTGTCACCTTCTGCAGCAGCTCTGGGAGGGAGGGTCACTGACCCTGTAAACTTCAAAATTGATACATTTAGTTGTTGCATTCCTGAATTTTATAACTGGCAGCTGTTAGAATTGTTCGTTTTACAGCCGTCTTATATCTCAGGCCGTGTCCCTATCAGATATAGTGATCTTGAAGGCCATCATGTGGCCCCCAAGATAGTCCAATAAACCACCAACTCAGTCAAGGTTTCTAACCATGGTTTATGCAATCTTGGAAGCATTTATGGAAATTGCTGTTGAGAGACTGTTTCCATTCGATGATTGCATCATAGCAAAGAGGGTCGGTTTACTTAAAACTAATATGCACATATTAACAAAATCTGTTGTTGGGAGAAAAAGTTCTAGCTCAATCTACCCTCACCCACAATTTCATTTATTTTTTTATCTGTTTATATAGTGCAGGCACATTTATGCAGCACAAAAATTATACATGATTCATATCGGTCCTTCCCTCGTGGGGCTTACAATCTAATCTCCCTATCACATTCTCGCACAGTAGGGTCAATCGTATCAGAAGCCTGTATATTTTTGTAGTGTGGGAGGGAGCCAAAGTACCTGGACTACATGCCAATTACATGCAGATCCTGCATCAAACTCTGGACCGCAGCGTTGGCAGGGCAGAAATCCTACCTACCAAGCTACTGTGCTGCCCAGTGAAAGTATGTGGTGGTTGCAATAATATTGACAGTTCCAGGAAGACGCTGGCACTCACAGCAGATTCAAGCAGGGTGATAAACTTGCATGTTTATTTGCAAAAGATGCAACGTTTCGGGGCTATAACCCTTTGTCAAGCATAAACGTGTATAGCCCCAAAACTATTCATCTTTTGCAAATAAACACGCAAGTTTATCACCCTGCTTGAATCTGCCGTGAGTGCCAGCGTTTTCTTGGAACTGTCTATTGTGGGAGAGTGCCGATCCCTCCAACATTGAGCACCAGGTGTATACTTTTGACGGCCAGGGTGTGTGAGTGGGCTTCACTATCCATTACTGCAATAATATTGACACAGTAAAGGGAATTTAAACCCCAAAACAAATGAGTTTGTTTGAAACTTTTACTATGGGGCAGATTTACTAAGGGTCGAATTTCGAATTGAAAAAAATTCGAAATTCGACCATGTGAACAGGAAGGGAAGTAAAATCCTTCGAATTCGACTATCGAATTTGAAGGATTTTACCGCAATTCGATTGATCGATTTATCGTTAGAATATTTCCTATTCGATCAATAAATCAATCAATTTTATCGATCAATCGAATATTTTTTATTTGATCAAAAATAATGAAACCCAATTCAGTAGCTTTGATCTGGCGAACTAGGTGGTCAAATAAAAATTTAAAGGGGAATTACTTCGACAGTGGAAAAAAAAAAAATATTTATATATATATATATATATATATATATACCTATGAAAAATGCTGCTGCACACCAGGATTTATCATAAAAAAGTTATTAATTTATTAGATCAACGTTTCGGTCCTCACCGTGGACCTTTATCAAGATCTTGACCGTGTGTGTGTGTGCGCGCGCGCGTGCGCGTTTCGGCTGATACAACAGCCTTTCTATGTATATATATATATACACAAAAAATACAATATATACAAAAAAGACAATGTGCACAAAATATTGCTTTCCATGTGGCTTTGGCACAGCGTTTGCTTAGATGAATACGCAGAATTATAGTTCTTTAAATGTTTGAGTGCCGAGTGTTTGGCTATCCACGTGCCTGTTTGAGAACAACTAATCCTCCCTTCCCCCCACGCCTCTTCATTTCCCTGTGCCCTAGTTAAGCGTGAAAAGAGGAGGCGTGGCCTGATGAAACCGGGAGGGCGCCGGGAAATGCTCAACAGGTACTCTTGTATCCTTAACCAGTTCAGATTTATCCATATGGGTCAGAACAATTATGATGTATCCCTGCACAACCTGTACTTCTGCTGCCCCGAGTTGGCATTCATGCTGCACATTGGCTTTTACCTTTCTAGGTCACCATGTTCACTTAACTCTTACACTGCCTTCAAGGAAAAATCACTTAGAGTTGTGACATCCAGATTACCTTATCCAGTCATTCTGGCCCATTTGTTTTTTCTAGCGTGTAAGGAACTACTTATGCAATGATAGAGGTGCATTTTATTTATTTTATTATTATTATTATAGAGGCGTCTGACTGGCATTCCGTCTGCCTGCCTTTAGGGCGAGAAAGGAAAAATATATTTTAAAGGGAAACTGTCATGGGAAAAGATGTTTTTTTTAAAAAAATGCATCAGTTAATAGTGCTGCTCCAATAGACTTCTGCACTGAAATCCATTTCTCAAAAGAGCAAACATATTTTTTATATTCAGTTTTGAAATCTGACATGGGGCTAGACATTTTGTCAATTTCCCAGCTGCCCCTGGTAATGTGACTTGTGCCAGCACTTTAGGAGGGAACTGCTTTCTGGCAGGCTGCTGTTTTTCCTTCTCAATGTAACTGAATAGTACGCAGTGAGACATGGGTTTTACTATTGAGTGCTGTTCTTAGATCTACCAGTCAGCTGTTATCTTGTGTTAGGGAGCTGTTATTTGGTTACCTTCTTGTTGTTATTTTGTTAGGCTGCTTGGGCGAAAGGGAGGGAGTGATATCACTCCAACTTGCAGTAAAGAGTGATTGAAGTTTATCAGAGCACAAGTCACATGACTTGGGGCAGCTGGGATATTGACAAAATGTCTAGCCCCATGTCAGATTTCAAAATGAAATCTAAAAAAAATCAGTTTGCTCTTTACTTCAAAACAGTAAAACTCAGAATAAAAGTCTTAAGAATAAGAACCAGAAATAAACTCTTTGCATAAATGACTGAGAATCGGTGGCACTATTTGAAAATGAAGGAGCTTGACCATGCTTACCAGAACAACTTTGAGAATGTACACCTGCTAGAATGGGCTGAAATCCACGCTGAGTACTGTGCAAGATTGTATTGCTGCAAAACATGGCTCTGCAAAATGTCTGTTGGGCTAATATCACACCCAGTAGTTTTACTGCCAGTAAATTTCCTTAGAGAAACTCCCAAACCGCCCATGCCACCTTCCATTGGCATTCATGGAAACTGTCGGTTCACAATGGTACAAGTAAGCCCCAAATATGTGTTTTCAGGTTAAAAAAAACCTGCCTGTATCAGTACCTCATATATTTATATGGTCCTGGAACTCCTCGGTAACAGATCCTTATATTTTACAAGAGGGGGTACTTTATTCTCTTTATATATTCTGCCTGGTTGTACACATGAGATGCATTTCATTGCATTCACGTTTGTGTGTTTTTTTTTGTTTTTTTTCCCAAGATGCAACTTTCCTTTCCTGCAATTTGGTTCGTTATTTGGCCGTATCTTTCACAAAGGATTCAGGGATTCGGACGAATCCCAAATAGTGGATTTGGTGCTTAAAGCGATACCGACACGTTTCTATAAAAATCATAGGTCATTTACCGCACCTGGAATAGTTTCCCTGAAAGCTCTCCTCAAAGTTGCCTCCAGCCTCGTGAGCCTGCATTGACCCAACCCTCCGCCACTGCAAAACGATCTTTTGTTCTGTTTCAGTGATGCTAGGCTGGGGACTTGTCAGTATCGCTTTAAAGGAAAACTATACCTCCCGAACAATGTAGGTCTCTATAAAAAGATATTGCATAAAACAACTAGTATGTAAAACCCCGCTTCATGTAAATAAACCATTTTCATAACAATACACTTTTAGTGGCATGTGCCATTGGGTAATCATAAATAGAAAATTGCCATTTTAAAAAATGACAGCCGCCTGGGACCATAGGATTCAACGGTGCACACAAACATACCAAACAAACTATAAAGTTAGGTCACATGAGCCAATTAACAGACAGTTCTGTCTTTTGCTTCCACACTTCTTCCTGTTACAGTTAAGGCCCCGTGTGTGGGGCCATCCGGTGGGCTTCCACTATCGATATCTGGCTGGTTAAAAAAATCCTGCCGGATCACAGCCGCATCTGAGTGTATGCAGTGCTGCGATCCGACCGCCCATTTCGGATGCATTATGATCCATTATCGCCCACTTTGTGGGCATATCGGGGAGAGATCTGCTTGTTTGGCGACATCGGCAAACGAGCGGATCTCTGCGTCTGTGGCCACCTTTAGAGTTGAACTGTTTCTGGTCAGGTGATCTCTGAGGCAGCACACAGACCATCACTAAATGATGGTTCAAGGCAAGAGATGTAAAAGGGCAATCTATACTAGTTTGGTAAGATTCTTTAATATGTCACTTAAGGTGGCCATACACGAAGAGATCCGCTCGTTTGGCGATGTTGCCAAACGAGCGGATCTCTCCCCGATATGCCCACCTTGAGGTGGGCGATATCGGGCTGATCCGATCGTGGGCCCTAGGGCCCAACGTTCGGATCAGTATGGGCGGTCGGATCGCGGGACCGCATCAATGAACAGATGCGGCCGCGATCCGACGGGATTTTTAAACCTGCCCGATCGACGTCTGGCCGACTTTCGGCCAGATATCGATCGGGAAAGCCCGTCGGAGGGCCCCCCACACCCATAGCAACCAATGAGTCATTGTTTTCAGCCAACAGCAGGTAAAACAATGAAAACAAGCATCTTATTTGTTGCCATGGTTTATCGATGAATGGAACCCAGCCTTCTCTGGACTGCTGTCTCTGCAGTAATACAAAAGTGATTCCAGTCACTTAAATTTATTCCAGAACTAGACTACAACTTTACACATTGTATAATATGGCAATGAGATGTCTTTTACTTTCCATCCATGTGCTGAACTGCCCACAGTAGTCATGGGCCTTGTTTAAAATGTATAAAATACAATGTTTCAAATGTATAGCAAGGTTAGTTGAACATGTCCTGACTGCCCATTTGGGGTATGAGGAGTTGCAGTTTAACAAATGCTTGAGAATTTTTGGTTTTAATAAAGGTTATCATGATTTTTTAAAATCTACTGTGATGTTTGAACTAGTACAACGTATTGCTTCAGTGAATTATACTTTTGCTGCAGTAACGCTGTGTTATGGATATATATATATAAACCGTCATTCGACTAAAGTTTCAACAAAATCTAGTGCAGCCAAAATATTCACTGCCAAGTTTATCTTCGCTCAGTCTTCTCCACAAATCTCACCCTAACTGGCCTGCCCAGGTATTGTTCTGGATCCTCCTATTACAGTTTGGGAACCAAAGCTTTAATGGATTTACTTCCCCTTTAAAGTAAAGACTGTGTCTTGTTCTCCAGTGAAGCTCCTAACGTGACTGTGAATCACTAGACTGGCACATGAGAGTCATCTGGTTCTTTGTGACTGGCAGGGAGCTGCTTGCCAGGGTTGCAGGAGAGGCGCAGTTTGTGTTTGCTAAAAGACTGAATGAGGAAGAAGGAACTGTATAAAAAGAACTGTTTACTTAAACAATTAAAAAGACAAAAATGGTGCATTGTAGCAATTCTGATCTGTCCTAAAACAGTCGGATTTCAAAGGTGTGACATCGAGTGCTGTTGCGGTGCCAGAACCTATAGTGAGTATGAACTTTTTGTGTACTTCCCAAGGCACCCTGTTAACTAGTCTTTTCCATTAGTCATTTTCAAGGAACAAAAATGGAACTCGGGGTCAATCTGCCTTGTTTAATCAAGCAGTCTTTCTTTCTGTAGGTCATATTTACACCTATTCATCCCACCTGTAAGGCAGAACCATAAATATATATTGTTCTGGCTTAGATTGAAACTTATTATTAGTGGCATTTATGTTCCTGTCTTTTTATACCTGTGTCATAAGCATCAGGAAAGGCTGATTGTTAAGTTACAGGAATAGAATTCATTATCCAGAATAATTGGTTTCTGGGTTTTCTGGATCTTTCCAAGATTTTTATCCCTGTACCCTAAAGGTGGCCATACACGGAGAGATCCGCTCTCTCCCCGATATGCCCACCTTGAGGTGGACGATATCGGGCTGATCCGATCGTGGGCCTTAGGGCCCAAAGATCGGATCATAATGGAGGTCATATGGGCGGTCAGATCGCGGGACCGCATCAACGAACAGATGCAGCTGCAATCTGACAGGCTTTTTAGTCACGCCCGATTGACATCTGCCCGACTTTCGGCCAGATATCTATTGGTAAAGCCCGTCGGAGGTCCAATAAGCTGCCGACTGGGTCTGGACGGTTGCCACAACTAATCTTTGGGCCACGGGCGGGTTAAGGTTGAGCAGTTTCTTCCGCTCTCCCGACCCATGACCTAACACTTTTGCCTTCCAGCTTCTCTATTTATAGATTCGCTCCTGAACCGCCCTCCCCTTTTGTGGCTTTAGTGCGGGAAGGGCCTTTAAATGGTGGAACAGGGTCAGGCTGGGTGTGGTTTAGGTGAGGGAGGGTTAGGGTCAGATGCGGGTCCTAAAAATGTGGACCCACACATCACTAACACCTATCTTTGTGATGACAGAGATGGGTGTGTTCGAAGTGTGTCTATAAATACAGGTGAAGGGGGTCAGGTTGGGGGCGGGTTAAGGTTCGGGGTGCAGGTCAACCCACACATCATTATGGGTACAGGACGACTATGCTGAGCTGTTATCATTCCTGTCTAATGACTAATCACTAACAGCATTTATCAGGATGTCCCAGTTGGCGTGACCTTATGCTGCTCTTCTGTATGCCTGCAATGGAATGTCTTCTCATTGATCGTTTCCCCCCTTAAGGACTTTCCATTTGTACTTGGGTAATGGCTACAAATTACGGAAATAATACTTATCCAGAAAACCCCATGTCCTGATCATTCTGGATGAAAGGTCCTATAACTCTAATACATTTATGGATGCATGTCGGGAGTTTATTAGACTGGGAAGTGGTGGAGGGGATTTTTGATCTCCCCTTGCCTTCTCTAGTTCTAGTACAGCTTCCAATAGGAATGCATGCAAATAAGAGACATATATATCTTACTGGTTTGCTCTCTTTAGTGCATTATAGAACGACAGTCAATCAATTGATTACATATTCTCTCGTATTGAAAGTAGATCCCTGCGAGAGAGGTTTATTTTCATATTTGTGTTTTGGAGATCTCATATTTCAAGACATAAAAATGTTGATGAACTGGCTTTTGAACTTTTGACTGGAGCAGTTTCTTTTATAGTGACAAGCTATTTAAAAAGTGCAGCACGGCTGGCGTATCCGAAGCCTGGACTGTGTGTGCTCGCAGAATGAAGAAAGACCTTGCATGGAACCTTGATTGCTTTGGGAGGTTTAAGTTGGGCAGTAAAATAAGAATATTTTAGTATGTCAATAAGTTTCATTGCTACTGATGGCTTGTGCTCTATTGCACAATAAGTTATACCCTTTGATCTTGCATTTAGCCAGCCAGATTGCAGTTTTGGTTTGCCACCTGGCCAGTATTTTACCGGTAAAAAATTGTGCTTGACCCAAAGGTTATTAATAGGGGAAAAAATCTCAATATATTGGAAGGTTGGCGTTTTTTTCCCAAGAAAAAGTGGCAAGATGGCCTATTGTAAGTTTAGGTCTTCATGGAATGACTTAGGGTAATGCATACAATATCCAGATGAGGCCACACAGTGCACAAAATTTTGCCATCTTTAACCTTCTTGACTGACCGTCCCTCAGCCATCAGGTTCCTTGCACAACATTTTTCTATTGCTAGACCTCAGATTATCCGAATCCAGTTATCCAGAAAGCTCCAAATTATGGAAAGACTGTCTCCATTTTATTATGATTTCATTATTCTCTGTAATAATAAAACAGTACCTTATACTTGATATAATTATCAAAGGTGGTTCACCTTTATATTTCAATAATTTTTATTGGAATTTTCATATAAATATACAAACATTTAGTAACATGTTATCTCAGGATAGATATATCATAAATGCAGATTTTTAATACACAATAATATATCAATTTGACCTTTAATGCAACATATTTCAAATAAAGAATAATTAACATAAATCCGATGTTTCCTCTTTAATATGTATACATTTATATACTCATAATGTTAATTATATATGGCAACACTGTCATTCAAAATATTAGATCTTCAAATAAAAAATGGGTTACCGGTGGAAAATGAATGAGTTAAGGTATGTTACTAAATTATAGATTATTCTGTTCATTATCCATTCCAATATAATTATTGCACAATTTTAATAACAAACATATACAAATAAGGTTGAACTAAACTATACTAAAATGAACTAAACTAGAGCTTCACTAAGCTACTTTTCTTTATAGTAATTTCTTGAATAGTAGTATTCAATAATATATATACATCTTCTTAGAATGGTTGGCAATGGACCATATGATATCGGAGTCCAGGATTAGTTGTATAATATAATAGATTGTAAGATGGTGTATAGATCTTCAGCAGTTTATTGGAGACCTTTCTAATCATGTGCGGGAGTTTATTTATCACAGTTTTCAAATCTTATGGAGTTTTGATTCTCTGAAGATAGTAGGCCATAAATATGCTTTTTTCCAAAATGTATGTACATTACCATTTTTAATTGCCCATGTCCTTTCGGCCATCAAATTATCATCAACTTTTTTTAAAATATTCTCCAAGCTTGGGACATAATGAGATTTCCAATTTTCAGCTATGGTTAATTTAGTAACAATACACACATGGTTAAAAATTAATCTTTCACTTGGAGGAAAATCACATGTTTTTAAATGTAGCAAGGCCATATCAGGAGTTATGGTAGTGAAAAAGACAGGTAATTTTTTAAAAAATTTCTCTATTTTACCCCATAGTTTTGCAATAGTGGGACAATACCAAAATATATGAACTAAGGATCCAATATTGTTACAATTCCTCCAACACATAGGTGAAATGTTACTTTCAAATTTTGATATCTTTTCTGGAGTCAAATACCAATGCCACAGTAATTTTAAAAAATTTTCATAATGAGATACACAGTGAGTAGATTTCCTAAGAAGCCTGTAAGCCCGTTCCCAGTCTTCTTGATCAACATCTATATTCAAAAGTTCCTGCCATTTATCTAATTGCCAACTTTGGGGCCTCATCTTTCAATTCTAAAAAGGTTTTATAAAATATTGCTTATTATTTTGGGGAGCTAGAAGTTTTTTAATTTGGGGTAAGTGGAAAATATTATTTGGTTTGTGATTGATTAAAAATTTGCTAATTCTGAGGTATTTGGGTCTATCGGATTCTGGGATATTATATGTTGAGACTAATTCGTGAAACGGTTTTAGTTTATCTACTGAAAGTAGATCCTCCACATTTTTTATACCTTTTTCTGTCCAATTTTCTAATGACAGGTTCTTCAATGCTTTCGATAAGTTAATCAGTGGTATTTCTGTGTATATTGCAAGAGAATGTTTAGTACTGAGATTAATTAGTTCCTTCCAGACTCTGATCAGATTGGCTGTTATAGGATTAGGAATTTTGAGTGGAATTTTCCAATTTATTCTAGATTCTAAATATGAAAGTGCTTCTTTATCTGGGAGTTGTTCTAATTCTATTGTTACCCGGTGGTTCACCTTTAAAGGAACAGTAACATCAAAAAATTAAAATGTTTTAAAGTAAAGAAAATATCATGGAGTGTTGCCCTGCGCTGGTAAAACTGATCTGTTTGCTTCAGAAACACTACTATAGTTCATATAAACAAGCTGCTGTGTAGCAATGGTGGAAATTGAAGAACGGCTATATAGCACAGGATGAGTAATGGATAACAGATAACATTATGTTCTACAGAGCTTATCTACTATCTGCTTTGTAACTTGAGCCTTTTCTCCTTTGAATGGCTGCCCCCGTTGCTACACAGCAGCTTATTTATATAAACAACAGTAGTGCTTCTGATGCAAACGCTGCAGTTTTACCAGTTAAGGGCAACACTGCATTATATTTTTATTACTTTAAAACAATTTCATTTTTTGATGTTACTGTTCCTTTAAGTTAACTTTTAGTATGCCATTGAATGGCCAGTTCAAAGCCACCCTCATTATATACCTTTTGTACTATTTTAATTATTTGCCTTTTTCTCCTGACTTTTTTTTCCAGCTTTCAAATGGGGATCACTGACCCACATCTAAAAAACCTAATTCGCTGTAATGCTACAAATATATTGTTACTGCTACTTTTTATTACTGATCTTTCTATTCAGGGCCTCTCCTATTCATATTCCAGTCTCTTATGCAAACTAATGCATGGTTGGACCCTAGCAACCAGATTGCTACAAATTGCAGACTGGAGAGCTACTGAATAAAAAGCCAAATAACTCAAAAGTCACAAGTATCACTCCCTTTATAATACTAAACGTTGACTCAAAGGTGAACAACCCCTTTAATGCTTGGTCTGTTACACACTCTCTTAGGGATCCTCAGTTTGTGGCAGTTTAATTAGAATTCGGTAACAGATCTGAGCATTGTATGTCACTGTTTGAGTTAGTAATGACTGATGGTTCTGTTGGCAGACATTTTTCTAGGATGGGGGGGTGGGGTCAAGCAATACAGGAAGGAGCCTGTGGACCTATCCCATCACTGTACTTTACCTGAGGCAATGTAAGAGTGTAAAGAAGGGTGTTTAGCATTGCCCAAAATTCCTCCAAAGTGCTTAACAGTTTAAGTCCAGTGATAACGAAACATTTCATGTTGTGTATGTCTGTGCATATGAAATGTTGAACCGTGGTTGCAAAAAATGCCTATGTATATTTTAAATAGCCCATGGTCTGCTTGTAATTGACTTGTATGAAATCTTAATTGTAATAAAACACTGGGATATACTGAATCATTGACCCCTTCATTAGAAAAGGTAGCAGTAATTTAATGTTTGTCACATGGGCAGCATTTAAATGTGAATTGTGTGGCGATATGTTTATTGACATGTGAACCACTTGTCACTGAGTGTACATTAACATTTATTCTACTTGTAAAAAGCAACACCGTGTTGAGACTCTCAAGTAAAATACTGCTCAGATATATTGGTGACAATTGTCTGACACGTTAATAGCAAAAAACAGGGGAAAATATGTATTATTAAAGCTCTGAGAAGCCATCAGGAAATATTTCCTTAAAAATGAATGAGAGTTGTTAAGTGTAAGCCTATGTTCTGCACAAACAATAAATAGGAAAGAATAAATATAAATGTTGTGTTATCTGTTGTCAGGATACGTAATATATGGCCTTGTGTTGGCAGTGAGTTCTAATTACTGAATAGAAGGTTCTTCCTTCTGATTTGTACTGCCTGTGTTCTCATGCACAATACTGAAGTAGCTTATTGCTGATGGAAATAACCAGTGCAATAATACATTGAAAAGACCTGAAAAAAAAAAAGAATAGCAACTTATATGCAGAATGCTGCCTGTTATTTCATGCTGTTTTCTGGTTTATTGCAGAGGAAAATGATAAGATTTTGGTGGAACAGGAGGAAGAAGAGGAGGAGGAAGAAGATGAAGAGGAAGAAAACAAAAGTGTATCGAGAACTGAAGAACATATAAACCAACTCCAGCCTGATCCTGTAGCTCCCCCAGCTCCTGCACCTCTACCTCCCCTTCCCCCATCTGCCCCTGTAACTGTCATCCCCCTATCTGTAGTAAGCAGCACTCCTCAACCAGTAGTTCAGACATCAGTGTCACCTCCTGTTGTACAGCACCACGCACCTGTTGTTAGTCCTCCTGTCCTCAACAAAGAAGTGTCCCTGCCTCCTGTCATTCAGCGGCCACCAAGTACAGTGCTACCTGAAATCAAAACCAACCCTCTGAACATGGGAAGCCCCAAGCCATTACACCATTACCAAGCTCCCGTACTGGCCATTACACATCATCACCTTATGCAACCGCAACAGCAGCCTATACAGCCTCAGCCTACATCTCTACAGCCTTTGCAACAGCCTCATCCTCAACCCCTGGGTGCACTCAGACTTCCAGTAACAGATGATGGAAGGCCCAATGAGCAGCGGCGGAGGCCTGGAGGGTAAGGACTTCTTAGTGAGATACATCAACACAATATCTTATCTTCTCAACCTACATAACATATGACCTGACAATAGGCATACACTCAAAACTGCAGCAGAGAGGTTAATTCTAGGGGCCCCAAATAGTATATGAATCCCTCTTGAATACAAAATATCCATGGTCATACCTTTTGTGTTAAAGGTTTTTTTTTAAAATAAATATATATATATATTTATTAAAACCTAATCTGCAGCCTGGATCCAGTTCTAAACAAATTCCAACATCTTAAAGGCTTTTAAAAGTTGGGAAGTAGAGGTAATTTGCTTTGTATTTCTCACATTAGCATCACCTAGCTGCAGTGCAAGTGGGGGTTCTCTTTCCAACTCGGCACAAATAGCAAAACAATGATTGTATTTTGTACAAGAGCTTCTGGCAGGGACTGATAAACCATAAACTCTTATGACAATGGGTAAGTGTGGATATAAAAGTATATTGTATATCGGAAAAATGTCGTTTGGTGGCACAGAATATATTTTTGCAGAAAACAAGATGTAAGGTCTTGAGATGCCTCCAGCAGCCCCCCTATCTTCTTTTCTGCTGATTCGGAGCAAATCCTCTGAGCTGCTACTAATTGCCTGGGTATAGGGACCGGCTCACAGTGTGTACAGAGCTGTCAACCAACCATATGACATGAGGGATATAACGATCCACTGCAGGACTTTTGAGAACCTATTTCATGTTATTTAGTGTAAAGAGGAATTCAGACCTAGAAATAGGACTGGATCATTATCTCCTTCGTGACATGGGGTTGAGAGCTCTATAACTATGTTCATGATTAAAATTCACTAGACAATGTTGATTGTTGTCTAATTCTTCCAGAACATCACATGGCATAGAAATGAGTGGCCTGTAATATAGGCTGGTGCAGGACTGGACTGAGAATCAAAATAGGCCCTGTCATTTCAGGTACACAGAGGCCCAATCAACCCACATAGAGGCCCAAACAGTCCCCACCAGCCCACTAAATACTGACTTTCTATGGCACCTTATAGCAGCCCATCTGGCATTTGCCCTAACCCACAGATTGCCAGTCCGGGCCTGAGCTGGTGCTACAGGGCTGATTATTAAATTCTGATGCTAGTTGCACTGGTTTCTGTGCTGCCATGTAGTAATTATCCATAGTAATCACTAATCAGCCTTATACTGTGATGTTTATACCAGCGGTTCTGGATGCATAGTTGGCCACAGGGACATAAAGGAGTGATTTACATGTCTCTGCCCATGATGCATTATGGGAGGAAAAAAACCTCTAATTTTTGCTATATGTATGGCATGAGACAAGTAAATACCTTCTGATTTCAGAGGGCTTCACTTTGCATGCTATTGCTTGTGAAGGGCTTTTTGGCTCCTTTCAGTCCTTCTCACCCTAACGAGGTTTGGTTTCCCTTTTTGCTGCTCTCCAAGTCCTACCTCTCAGAAGCCATGTTCCAATATCTTGCATTGATGAGATCTAACAAGATCGAAACAGGCTGTCTGCAAGTTTGGATATATGGCTCTGAACTATTAGGCTGTATCTGTGCTATAAACCAGCGGTTCTGGATGTATAGTTGGCCACAGGGACATAAAGTAGTGATTTACATGTCTCTGCCCATGATGCATTATGGGAGGAAAAAAAACTCATTTTTGATATCTAGGCAGTGCTATATGTATGGCATGAGACAAGTAAATACCTTTTGATTTCAGAAGGCTTCACTTTGCATGCTAATGCTTGTGAAGGGCTTTTTGGCTCCTTTCAGTCGTTCTCACCCTAACCAGGTTCGGTTTCCCTGTTTATATTCTGTGTACTGTATATTTTGAGTTGGTCCCTAATCTCAGTAAGTGACAGCAGCACAGAGCATGTGCAGTGAATCGGCAGAAAAGAAGATGGGGAGCTACTGGGACATATTTGGAGTAACAGATCTTTACTGCTAAAGGGTTGTGGTTGCCTTGAACCTGTACAGAAGCAGAAAACATAATGTACATCATTTCTAGCTACTTCTTTAGTTTAACTTTCCTTGTCCTGTAAGACATAGGTCATTACTGTTATGGGGCTGCCGAACATCTGAGCTACTTATGTTCAGCATATGAAATAAAGCATTTCTAACCTTATCTCTTTCTCGCTTCCCTCTCCCAAGTTCCCACCCAGCTTGTGTAAAGGGGTAACTGGGGATAAAATGCACCATGCAATTTAAAGCTTTCCCCAGCCTCCCCCACAATAATAGAAAAATTTTCACCGAAGCTTACAGTCAAAACTGGTGCCGGTGAAAATTTTCTACTATTGCGGCCCCCAGCCTCAAAGCCCTCTCTACCCCCCCAGACGCAACACCATCCCAGCTACAGCCCCCTCGCTCATCTGGGTGTCTGCAGTGATTGACAGGGAAGAAGGTCGGGGCAGAGACTGGGGTCAGGGAAGTAAGGAGATCAGCAGCGTAGGGTGGGTCTGGGCCATCAGTTTTTTTTCCCCACTGTCCTGTAGGCCCTGTCTGCTCCTGATCAAAGTTGGTCAGATAACTTAAATGCCAGGTAGAGCACCTGGTTAAAACCTGTAGAGAACAATTTTTGTATTGTTTTAAGTCTTATGGTATACTTTAATTTTAAAATGTAACTTGTGTCCTATTTCTGTAGCCCTCAGGTTGAATACTTTGGCAGGGTTTCTAATCATTTATTTTATTGACAAGGAAAACTACCTTGAGGCTGTGAAAAGTGGAAATGAACACGATGTTAAAAACAGTCTTTTGGAAAGCGTGTAGTGATCATTCCTTGTATTTAGCCTATGACAGAGAAAATCAAGATTTGGTATTTTTGCTACATCTGAATCTCCAACATACCTTTACTAATATCTGTACATTGAGAGACACTTATTAACTTGCCATAAGAACTTAGGACCTGCTAGGGTGCACTTAAGATTGTTTTGACCAGTATTCCATGCATTCAGGCTTGCACACAAACATTTGATAAATTGGCCAGAAGCTGGCGAAGTGTACTAAGCGTTGTCTGTAGTTCCCTCTGCACTCCCAGGGCTCTGAATATAAGCCCGCATAAAGAGAATAGATCTATAGTAATTCCTCATTTGTGCAGTGAAAAGTCTACTCTGCAGAAAACAAGCAAGCAGTACCTTCTCTACACTTTAGACTAAACATGTCATACCCATTGAGATTTGAAGGATGGGGCACTGCACATTCTCAAAGTATTAGTGGTTGTAGAGATACCAATTTCTGTGTGGGCAAAGCAGATAATAGCTGGCTTTCAAACAGCATGTCGTTTTTTTGGTGCTAGAGTTCAGAATATTAGAGTTCATTTCTTGGATGGGAGTGACTGTGTATAGCAAACTTGTTTTTTGTCTATATAATCTTTTTACTGACTCTCAGTCCATGTACTGTGATAGTGATGTTACAGATACACTGAGAATTTAGGTGGTTACTGAACCCAAAATGAAGTATACTTACTGTAGACTGACAAAATCCAAAACTGGTCCCTTCATGTCCCTGGATAAGTATAGAAAAGACTAGTTGTAATCATTCTGCTTCAGACTGATTCAGCTTTGCTTCCAAATGTGTTCTGCTGACAAAGGGAAAGGGTC
This sequence comes from Xenopus borealis, assembly GCA_024363595.1. Lineage (NCBI taxonomy): Eukaryota > Metazoa > Chordata > Amphibia > Anura > Pipidae > Xenopus > Xenopus borealis. Next base: position 44,064,586 of record CM044433.1, on the reverse strand, counting down.
TGTATATATTAGGAATGGATAGGTAACAGATCTGGACTGAGAATTAAAATAGGCCCTGGCATTTCAGGTACACGGAGGCCCAATCAGTCCACATAGAGGCCCAAACAGCCCACTAAATACTGACTTTGTATGGTACCTTATAGCAGCCCCTCTGACATTTGCCTGAACGCACAGATTGCCAGTCCGGGCTTGATAGGAAAGCACTGGATTTGTTAAGGGTGCAACACATTTATTGCATGTACTATAGAGCTGCAACTGTTTGGGTGGGGGCCTTGTCATTTTTTTCAGACCGATAAACTGAATACAGAGTTTGATAAATTTCATGTGTTGATACCAGTTTTATAGAGCAGATGAGAAAAATTTGCTACTGGGTCTGTTTCATTGGTTTGTGTTCAGTATTAAGCCGTTTGGACACACCATAGGACTGCTCAGTGCAACAAAAGTTATTGCTACATTTAATTCTATTGAAGCCATATACCAGAGATTTTTTGTCACTTTTAGGGTAGGGACAGACAGGGAGATTCGGGGAGATTTTGTCACCTGGCGTTTTTAGCAGGCGACAATCTCCCCGAATTTCCTTCTCCCTGTCTGCCGATCGTAATGGGACAAAGCGCCTGTGCAGACGCGGCGCAGCGATTTCCGGAATAGCCCGAAGATACCTCGTGAGGAAACTTCGGGCGATTCCGGAAATCGCCGCGCCGCGTCTGCACAGGCGCTGGCGCTTTGTCCCATTACGATCGGCAGACAGGGAGAAGGAAATTCAGGGAGATTGTCGCCTGCTAAAAACGCCAGGCGACAAAATCTCCCCGAATCTCCCTGTCTGTCTCTACCCTAATTGGGTTAATTTTCTTGCAACATAACACCTGTTACTGCCTTTTCTTCACTTGTTCTAGGAACATGAAATTGCTCCAGGTCAGATACTGTAAATCTAAGAAAATGTAATGCAGGTCATTACTGTGAGAAACCATATTACTGTGCAAAATAAAGACTTTTCCTAATCAGCCTGCTAGACAGCTCGTATATTTCAAAATTAAAAAAAAAAAACCCTTAAATATTCATGAATGGCACATAATGCACAGTTACAGAGTTGCATCTCTCTATCTATAAAGTTTCTTTTAACTGGTTGACAAGGAAGAGATTATTTTTCCCCATCAGGTAAAGTAGTTTAGATTATGTAGAGATGACTTTGCTTCTGGTCCTTATGGGCCTACATAAAAGAAAAGCATCAAATTCAGATTTCATAAAGTCCTAAATTTTTTTTTTGTTTTTTTTTTCTTTTGCGTGCAGGGCAGGCACCCGGGAAGTCCATAATAAACTGGAGAAGAACAGGTGTGTATTTAAGCCAGGCCCTGTTTTGTTTAGTCTCTGGTTTAAGCCTCCTATTCAATTTCAGCATAACTTTCTGCCTACTTTTAAATGACCTCTCTTCACAGATTGCGTGCAGAAATGCATGTGACCTTGACCCACACTTTTCTTGCACTGGAGTTTAAATCCATTAATTGCTGCAGGGCGTTTATAATGAATTGCTGTGCAGTGTTGCTGGACTCCGTGCCTAGTAATGGACTGGCCTTCTGTTTATTACAAAAACATTGCTCTTCTTTTGAAACCTGGGATGCACTTTCTACACTGAATAGGCTTACATATGGCTTTATGTGTCCACCCTGCAGCCATGCAGCATTTATCCCAGCGTTCCATGGGTGTCCAAAGGCTTTCATATGGTGCTACAAGTTTTTGTTCCTGCTGGATGGCTGCAGAGTTGACCTTTTTCATGTCCCAGTGCAATATCAATTATTCTTCATTCATGGGAAAATCATTAATATCTCACTGCCTTAGAGGTAGGTTACAATTGCTATTGCGCTTAACCAGCAACATGGTATGAATCTGCACATTCAACTAATTCATAGCAATCAAAACATTCTTTTCAGTAAATATTCTAAGCAAAATGAGAGTCTATCCTCCCACCTTATTACAGACTTGTTGCTCAGAGAACATTAGGGTGCTGATGTTCCTGACTGACCTGTAACCAGTGCTGTATTATTATTATTCGTATTGGGGTTGTTCATATTTGAACTAACTTTTAGTATGCTGTAGAGCGGGCTATTCTGAGACAATTTGTAGTTGGTCTTAATTTAGATTTTCAGATTTTTTTGCTTTTGTTCAGTAGGTTTGAATGAAAGACACAATGTAAACATAAGAGGACCGGAAAAGAAAGATAAATAATAAAAAGTAGCAATAACAATAAAATTGTAGCCTCTTGGCGCAATAGTTTGTGTGCTGCCTGGGTTAGCGACCCCCGTTTGAAAGCTGGAAAGATTTAGAAGTAAGCAAATAATTTGAACAAAAAAAACAAAGACCAATTGTAAAGTTACATCGAATTGAACATTAAAAGTTAACTTGAAGGTGAACAACCCCTTTAACGCGTATAAAATGCTCGCATACTCCACAGCGTTGTACAATAAATGGGCGTATATATTAACCATAGAAGAATACATACAAAAACAAATGATAACCAATACAAGGGGTAAAGTTGGCCCAAAAGACCTTACATTAAAGAGATGTGAGCAGTAGCCAGTTTCTCTTGGGAATGTCATATGGTCCCCACTAGAAATGCACTCCAAACTGATTGCTTTTGATAGCTGGATTGGGGCTAATTTGTACCATGTTGTTAAATATGCCAATTAATGTTACATACCTTGAGATAAAGTTACTAAAGCACTTGGTCCTTAATGTGCATTGTTGTTCTCATCTAAGTGTGGATGTTTCAAGCAGTGTGTGTTTTTTTTTTTTCATTTAAATCACATTTCTCTGGACAGTGTAGCTAATGCCTACACTTGGTTCTGTCCACTTGTGAGTCTGTGTTCAGTATATGTATGCCTGTTCTGCATGTCACAATCACTAACAAATGTTTGTATTTGTAATTTTTGAAAATTATGTTTTGGGTTGGGCGGGGGGGACTATATAAACAACTGATAACAGAAACTATGAAAGTGGCACTGATCTACAATTTTGTTCAGATCTCTCTATTAAAAGTTACATGTATTTCCTCCATGTTTCCACAGACGAGCACACCTTAAAGAATGTTTTGAGACTCTAAAGAGGAACATCCCTAATGTAGATGACAAAAAGACATCCAACCTCAGTGTTTTAAGGAGTGCCCTACGGTATATTCAGGTATGTTGTTAAATGTGCATGTATATTGCTAACAGTGTAAACTTTAATATTACCAAACTCTGATTGTTAGTGATGGGCGAACTTGAACCGTTTCGCTTTGCCAAAAATTTGCCAAAATACATTAGTTCATGGGTGACGCACAGCATTTTTTTTTTTATGCCAGATATATATGGGTGTCATTTCCGCAGTGAAACCCTGTGAAAAATTTTGCTCATCCCTACTGATTGCTAACCAACTGCATTTGTGCAGTAGTGAAGCGAAGAGGTGATAATGGGCTATTTCTCTACTATATGTTTATAAAAGTGTTATGTTAATGCTCAAGATGGTCATGGACTATGTCTTTGGACTCTTGCTCCCATATTATATTCTGGAGAAGAATAAAATATGCCATCACCTCTACTCGGTGTTTCCTACAGTTGCTCTACTTACTACTACATCTGCATGCACACTGGTCCCCCTGGGCAATAATGATGAGGCATGGGAGACCTAGTAACATATGTATCTGCGGTGACCCCTGTTGTCCCATCCATAAGTCTGTAGAAAAATAAGCATGTTTTTTCTTAGGGAATTCTTGTTTTCACTTTCAAAAACGTATTTGCTAATTTGTGTGCTGATTTATAAAGTGCAGACTATGATAAAGAGCAGCAAGGTTATTAAACTTTGCACAAATATGTGTCTCTCACAAACAGCCTGCTTTTTTCAGTATCATTGCTTTTGAGACCACATGATCAAAAGTGTCTCAAGAAGCTCATATGCTTTCGATGACGACTCAAACTTTGTGTAATAGGTTGTAAAGAACAGCATGGTTCCTGAAGACAAGCACTCTGTAGAAGATGTTACTGTAAGCAGTTTGGGAAGCATGGCTGGGGAAGTTGGGGGTGGAAGCTAGAACTATATGAATTGGTACTTTGGTTCATCTCTCCCTATTACATCTAGCTCTATGTTTTAAGCCCAAAGGCATCACCCTTTATTTAAGAAGCTAAATGACAGAATATATAGATTAAAATTCTAATTGATAATTCTTGTGTTTACTGAACCAACAGCACAGAGGTTCAACAGCCCTATATCTACCATGCCTTCAAAGTGGTCCACAGCAGCTCCCCATCGCGGTGTCCATCTATTGAATGTTAGTGGCACTGGCCATACTCGGTGTGCTGTAAGCTGATGCAGAGATGATTAGAGGTTGTCAGAAATCATAAATTAGTTTCGATATAAAATCAAAGTACACTTGTGCCTGGAGAACAGTCACAGTAAAGGGGTTAACTGCCCTTCAAATCTTTCCACTTAATAGAACGTTGGCTTTATGCTCAAAATTCCTAAGACGTGCAGTGGAAGTTATAAAAGTAGGTTTTATGCTGACTCTCTTGTATCTTTCTTTATTACTTTAATTGGAAATGTTTAGCAGACAGTGGAAAACAATTACAAAACTCAGCAGGCCACTTACACAATGATTTCTCTCCTGTGGCCCTCCGTATGGGAAGAAAGCAAAATCTGTCTCCCCGGTTTTATTTTTTTATATTTATGTTATCACATAAATACAGCAACATGGCACATGCCAAGGCTGACTTGAATTAATCGCAGTCTATATATAGATATATTTATTTCAGACATATGACATAGAATATGAACAGGGTAAAAAACTGAAGTTCAGATATGCGTGTGTGCCAAATGTATATAGTTATCAAACTTTACTTCCCCTTTGTTCTGGCCTATTTGTATGCTAAATGGAACTTAACTAAGCACTGCTTCAATGCAACATGTAAAAAAAAAAACGCTTGTTTCTCCTAGTGAAATGTATTTAAAAGTTCTGAATATTTGTTGTGGTTATTCATTTTTTAGCTTTACATGTGTCAATAATGTTCCTGATTAATTATGAACTGGATTGATGTTAAAGGGGAATTCAACCCCTAACCATAGGCCCCCCTCCCTCCTCTCCCCCGGGCTATTTCCCCAAAGTTGCTACTTATTCCTCTGTCTATGTCCCCTCCAGTGAAGTTCACAGGGGCCATCTTCTCTTCCAACCGCTTCTTCCTGGGCCCTCTTCTGGCTTCTTCCTGGATGCTGCTCCGTCGGCGGCGCATGCGCAATAGGACGCCCGAGGGGTTGAATTCTCCTTTAAAAGTAGTGTCAAACAACACTACATGGATTTCCATAAGTAATTTTCTCAGATACATGCAAATGTAGCCTGTGGTTCGGTTAATAAAGTAATTATGTAGCAAGTTCTGCTCTTGAAGTGATTACAAAACAGTGACAATGGCAGAGCTAAGGTCTATGGATCACTTCCTATTACACTGATATGATACTAGTATTGTGCCATAGCCCTTATAGCTGCCATCTGCAATGATGCCTGGTCCATCACCTTTACATTAACTTCCACTATGTTATAGCCATACCCACTCTAAGCAGCATTTCAGTTGTCTTCATTTTTTATTTTGCGTGATTTTTTTAATAACCGTATTCTTAATTGTTCTGTTTCTAGCCTGCTGCAAATTCTATCAGATTTTAAGGTTCACTGACCCTGGAGGATGATCAAAGTTTTAGTTTTGCATAACAACCCCTGCTTCTCTTCCCCAGTTTTTCCTCCTGAAATGTTTTACAGTATTTGTTAGATTTGAATAACCATGGATATGGTTGCAGTCTAAAAAAAATCTGATTGTGCTTGGCTGCCCATTTTACCCAAGGTGACATCATGTGCCCTGATTGGATTTTGCACAAGGTATATCCAATACCATGATGTTTATGCAACTAGGTGGCGCTGTTGTATTGTAGTGTATGAAGAGGATCATTGGGCATTCTTGACCATATTTATGAGAGGGGATCTGTGCATAGAGAGAAGCCAGGTCATGAGACTGAAGCCAGTTAGCATACAGTTCTTCGTTATTCTAGGCATATATAGACTTTTGTGTGTGTGTGGTCTTGTTATCTGGAACCAAAAAATTGTGAGATTTTTTTTCTCCAAAATAATGACCAAAAGTATAATTAAAAGTTCAATCTTTTTATTGGGACATACAGTTCAAGGCCTGACACATTTTGTGCCTGTTGGGGCACTTATACATTCACAAAAGCTGGCCATAGATGCAAAGAACTTTCCGTGATATACCACTAAACTGCAGGGCTATATCGGGGGTAATCTGAACGTTCGGCCATAGGCCGAATGATTGGATTGCAACGAGGGCAATGGGCTCCGGGTCGGTCGAGTGAAAATCAAACCTTCCTAATCAATATCGTTTCCAGATATCGATTGGGAAGCCCCGTTGGAAGCCCCCACACACGGGCAGATAAGCTGTCAAATTGGTCTAAAGAACTAATATCGGCAGCTGTATCTGCCCGTGTATGGCAACCTTAATAAGTGCCCCAACAGGTGCAAAACGCGTCAGGCCTTCACATGTATGTCCCAATGTATGGACTAAACTTTTAATGATACTTTTGGTCATTATTTTGGAGAAAAAAAACTCACAATTGTTTTGGTTCCTGTTGGCGTTTATGCACCCATGGACTTGGGTGAACTGTGAGTATATTTTTCTCCCCCTATCTTTACTGCCCTTATTACTGGGCACTATGGGCAACCTGCATCAATTTTGTTAGTTTGTTTAAATGTGGTCTTGTTATCTGCCTGGCCTGTGTAGAACATCTTTCAGGAAGCTAATGTCAAGATTATTAGTGAATCTGTGTTCTGATTGTATAAAAGGTAGAGATGCGTATTCTAAGTGCAAAATAGCTGCTTATATGCCAGGTTTCCCTTTTGCTGTAGTATCTTAGATATTTATGGGATAGAAAGCAAAGTTACTTGTTTATGAAGAGAGAGAAAGACATGGAGATAAATTGCACATCTGTGATAGAAATAAAAATAACAATTGCTGTACATTGTAATATAAAATGATAAAGTATGTACGTTTGCTGTGGTAAATTGAATTTCCCATGGGTACCATCTGAGGCTTGGGGCTTCATTTAAGTGTCCTTTATGCTGTACCATAGTATGTTCTCATACTTGGCCCAAATGATCAGCATTCATTTTGGCAGGTGAGCTTTGATGCGGTCGTCCGCTCATGTGCAGGGCCTGAAATGTGTTAAAAATTGGTGGGGATTAGCTATAAACTAATACTGTGTGCATGAAGGGTCATTTTATTGTGTGCAGTCAGCAAATCAAAGAACATTTGCCATTTATTCCCCCACAATAGGAATTTGCGCTGAAAGTCTGGTCGGTGTCGTTTCTGCGTTTGGCATTTGAGTGACGTGTCCCTGATTCTTTTGCCGCATCTGCTCTCTGCTTTGACATTAAGGTGTTGTGGGAACTCCAAATCTGCTGCCTGGTTTGGGGGTGGCACTTGCCGTTGTGGTTGTAAATGACCCCCCTCTGGGTGTCTTCGTCTGTTGTTTTTCCCCTTTCCCTCGTGTGCAGGGACAGGCCAATACCATGTCTCTCAGTGCAGACACAAGAGGGAGCATATTTAGTTATTTATCTGATCAATGTCCTGGTGGGACCTGATTGTGACTGTTTAATATACTTGCTGTGCAATATTCCACATATATTGTGGGTTGAACATAAAATAGTTTTGCCTTTAGAATCATAGGATAGTAGAAATATTTATTCCATCGTGCTGCACTTTTTGGCACAGTCGCTGGCCATTAAGTTCCTATTAACCTTTCATTGACCCACTGCGGGTCATGTGGAATCTAAGGGGAAACAAACAGTAACCCACGTGGCAGGGTTTTTATGAATGACACTGCTTTATTATCTCTCACAATATGCTAAAGGCGTGCACTGGTTTGTGTTTTTCTTTTCTTTCCATAATTCAATGCTTGCCGGCACAAGATATTTCACTTTCCCTTAACATCTAATAGTTTACTAAATGTCTTTAGAATTAGGCATTTTGTCCCAACGGAGACACTTGCTGCAGTGAGTATTTCGCCGTATTTACTGCTCATGAGACTGCCCAGGACATCAATAGCTGGGAGCTATACAAGGGATGTAGGACGTTGGGAATATTAGCACCCCCATTCCCCTGTACTAGCAAACTATTCTACAGGTGCAAGGGTATTGGAGCACTATATTTAATGCCTGTCTACCTACCACAGCAGGAACTTACAGGGTTCCTTTGCACATGGAGCAGTGATCTCTGGGCCGTACAGGCACCGTGACTTAAAGAGAATGGACTAAGAAGTCCACATTGGGGCATATTTATTTATTTTCTAGGGTTTTTTCCCCCCACTGTCTACGAGAAGCAACTCAGCCGAGGCAGTTACCACGGTGACATCTAGTTCAGTCTCCGTGGAAACGAGCTGGGACTTCTCTGATGGAATATGAAATGCAAAGCATGTCCTGGGTGCATGCATTTTAATGATTTGCACTTCTACACTTCTAGTATTTCGATGGATGAACACTGCAGAGATATTGTAAGTCGATGGCATTACCAATTCTTTCTTAATTTGACCAAAAAGATAGCAGTGACCTGCACACCTAAAGTGTGGATGATTGGCTGCTGTAGATTTTCAGCAGTGTTTCAGTGGAAAACATGTCCCAGATCAATAAATAAATGCTTAATAGTACTTTATACTCTCTAAATGTGTAAAAGGGATTGTTCACCTTTGAGTTAACGTTTATTATGATTTAGGAAGTGATATTCTGAGACTATTTGTAATTGGTTTTCATAAT
>CM044433.1:44032253-44053929 GCA_024363595.1 Xenopus borealis | reverse complement strand
TGCAGCCACCTTAGGCCCAAAATTTTAATGGCAACCCCAGACTAAAGATTACTCTGCACACAGAGGAACGAGTGGTCATCTAAAATGTTTTCAGCTAAGCAGACTGCAGAGGGAGGCAGAGCCAGACATGCAGCACGGGAAGAGGACACGTTTGTGACAGTCTGCTTGTTTTCTGCAAATTTTCCTCAGTGATTTGCTGGAATACTCATTGTCCATTTTCTGTAGTGATCATATTGTCATATCAATGTAATTTATAGTGAGTGAGTATGGTGAGGGTGCCTCTCCCTCACCAACTAAAATCAGCTACATGATTTAAAAGGCATTAACACTTGAATTAGTTGAAAACTCCATGTAATGACTTACAACTGAGATTGCTACGCACAGCTGCTGGGATCTGATCTGTGCAGTCAGAACACACAGTGATGACACAAGTGGCTATTATTATAGCACAAACAATATGGCAGCAAGTGTTTTTGTTTAATGCAGTAGTCTCTCCAGGGGCCGGCATTCACGTCATAATTTTTATTCCCATTTCATCAAGAATATTCATAAGGCTTTAGCAGTTCTTCTGAGCTAACTGAAAAATCATCAACTTATTCATTCAGAAAGGCAACAAGCTGCCCCAATGTATATATCATAAAGTGTCTTAGAACTGTGACAATGTGGTCATTTTCCATGCTTACCATACCACACTAATTTAGATTCCAGAAGGCCTAGTTACTGCTGTCATTTTGAGAGAAAAAGGGTTCCCTTAAAAGAACACTAACATCATTTTTTTTAATTCTTCTTTTTTTTTTTTTTTTTTTTATTCATTTTTTAAACGAAAACAGAGATAAATCTTCCAAATCGGTAAGTTTTTAATAAGAAATTACTTACCGATTCTCTGCATGCGCTCCCCTTCTGAGATGGAGAAATGACGACGATCCAACGTGCAGCGCTTGATTTCTCCTCCCTGCCTTTAATAGGAGATGGGCAGGGAGGAGAAATTGAGTACCGCACGTTGGATCGTCACCATATTGCTATCTCAGAAGAGGAACGCGTGCAGAGAATCTGTAATTTTATCATTAAAAACTTACCGATTTTAAAGATTTATCTCTGTTTTAGTTTATTTTCGTTAAAAACCATTAAAAATCATGAAAAGTCTGCATATCTTTTAATTGATGCATATTGTAAAGTTCTTGAAATTATTTTGACTTTTCATAAAGCTTTAGTTATGTTTTTGTGGAGTTTTCCCTTTAATCTTGATGCTTTCCAGTAATATTGAAACCCCAGACCTTTGTCACCATAATGTGGTTAATAGCTGATTTGTTGAAAATGCAACCTTTGCTTTGTGCTGGTTCTGTTGGAGTATGTGCAAGGCATTGGCCTCAAAACATTCCTATTTCCAGATAGTGTTACAGGTGGATTTACAGATGTAAATAAGGTGAATCTTAGTCATAACAAAAAATGTCAACTCCATTATTGAAAGCAGCCCTAATAATATCTAGCAGAAGAGTTATAGGATCCTCACTTTAATGCACTAACACAAACACCAGGTGATTTGATCTTTTTTTTTTTTTTTTGTGTAGTGGTGGGTAACTTGTTACCAGCAGCCATTGTATTTAAAGGGATAATGTCATGGGAAAATGTTTTTTTCAAAACGCATCAGTTAATTATGCTAGTCTAGCAAACATCTGCACTGAAATTGAATTCTCAAAAGAGCAAACAATTTTGAAGTCTGACATGGGGCTAGACATATTGTCCATTTCCCAGCTGCTCCCATTCATGCGACTTGTGCCTGCACTTTAGGATGGAAATACTTTCTGGCAGGCTCTTATTTCTCCTACTTAATGTAACTGAATCAGTCTCAGTGGAACTTGGCTTTTACTATTGAGTGTTGTTCTTAGATCTACCAGGCAGCTGTTATCTTGTGTTTAGGAGCTGCTATCTGGTTACCTTCCCATTGTCCTGTTGTTAGGCTGCTGGGGGGGGGGTTATATCACTCGAACTTGCAGTAAAGAGTGGCTGAAGTTTATCAGAGCACAAGTCACATGACTGAGGGCAGCTGGGAAACTGACAATCTGTATAGCCCCATGTCAGAATTCCAAATTGAATATAAATCTGTTTGCTCTTTTGAAAAATTGATTTCCGTGCAGAATTCTGCGGGAGCGGCATTATTAACTGATGCGTTTTGAAAAAAGACATGTTTTCTGATGTCAGTATGCCTTTAAGCACCTAGTTCTTGATTGTAAGCTCCTCTCCCATGCCTGTTTTTCATTATGTGTAGCTATAGTGAATAATTGGGCAACTATATGGAAACAACTGGATTATTTTAAAGGAGAAGAAAAGCTACAAAGTCATTTTACTGCAATAATGCAAGATAGAATGCAATATTTATTCTGTAGAATGTTTTACCATACCTGAGCTCTACAAGCTCTCTATTTGTTAAGGATAGCAGCTTCAGTATTAGCTTGGTGTGACATCACTTTTTAGCTCTGGGCTCAGTTTACAACAGAGAAGGTGGGGGGGGGGGGAAGAGGAGCAAACTGAGCATGCTCACGCCCAGGACAAGGAGGTTTAAGTTGAAAACAGGAAGTCTGATACAGAAGCCCCACAATAGAAGGAAAGAAATGCAGTGTTTCTTTTGACAGAGGACTCAAAGCAACATTACTTTGAGGGTTTACTGGTATATTTAGGTGGACTTTTCTGATGAGACTTGCTTAGTTTAAACCTTTCCTTCTCCTTTAAAGACAAGGAAAACATAATCTCAATACCTTCATCATAATTTATTATGTTCACTCAGACAAGAAAGAATGTAGACTGGATTTATTGGTAAGCACCATTCTATAGGATATGGTTTGTAGTATCCTATCAAATAGGGCCTTATCATAAAATCACCTTTTATAGCCTGTTGCAAAGCTAAACACTCTCTTGCACTGTTATTCAGATACATTTACTGAATTGATTTTTGAACTTGGAATTCTCTGTGGAAACTTGGCAAAATGTCATTAATTGCTTCAGCTCTTTGAAATATAAAATAAAAGTTCATGCTTTCCCGTCTCCTTTCATGCCTCCAGGAATCCGATTTCTAGGAAACTTTTTTCCCTATTTTTTTTTTTCGTTTTGTTTTTATCCCTCAAGGATGCAAATCACCATGACAAATATTGATGTTCTATGTGACATTTAGGTTAATCAACTCTAAGAGTAAATATATTTCTCTGCCAACAGTCCTGTGAGTTGTGTGAATTTCAAGAGCAAGCTCTTAAAGCCAGACTGACTCTAGAAATGCTTATTAACGTATAGGCCTTTTAGGCAGTGATATTTATATAGATCCACCTAAAAAACATAAATTGTATAGAACAGATTAGCAGTGAACCCTTGTTTGGACAAAAGACAGAATCATGTCCAGTGGTGACTTGAGCTGTGGTTAAAGGACAAGGAAGGTATAAATGTAAAATCTGGTCCATGTAAAGGCATACTGTAATCCTCTCTTAATGGTGCTTTCCTTGTCCTTTAACTAATACTGCCCTTCACAGAACTGGCAGTGGTGCCACAACCATAGGCTGCTGTTGACTGTGTCTTTCCCTTCTTTGTTAGAAATGTTTCCACTGTGTGGGGCAAAATTATATCTGAGCACTATGTAAACTTAATCCATAAATAACCCTGATTTCTGTTGAATATATGGAGTGCCAATCCTATGGTTATGGCAGAATCTTTAGATCTGGTACAAGTACTCCTAAAGGTGATGTAGTAGATAAGAGGCAGCACACTCCTGGGCTTCAAAGAATCAATCGCTTGTCTTCAAGTTTGTTAAAAGATATATGTTACACTTTATTTCAACATAGTATTAATCAAAACAACATAGCGTGTGAGGTCTGTGAAGTCTGTGACTTTGTATTAGCTGAGATTGAACCTGCAACTACTTTATTAAGGAAAGCAAACTCAATAGTGGAGCCGGGACTTTTTGTTACTCCTAAAGGTGGCCATACACGGGCCGATAAAAGCTGCCGACAGACTGAGTCAGCAGCTTATCGTCCCGTGTGTGGGGCCCTCTGACAGGCTTCCCTGATCGATATCTGGCCGAAAGTCGGTCCCAAGATCCGACCGCCCATACCTGCGCCGTTCTGATCCGATCGATTGGACCAGTCTGACATCGGCCACTTCAAGGTGGGCATATCGGGGAGAGATCCGCTCGTTTGGCAACGAGCGGATCTCTACGTGTATAGCCACTTTAAGATCCCTCTGCTGGTCAAAATGTATTTTTGTGCAATTGCATTAAAAGACATGGGGTTTGTCCCAACAAAGGCTGCTGAGCCTAAGGGCAGTAGGACAAAACATGCTTAGTTTACTTTCCACCATTGTGAAGTACCCTGATGTTTCCTGAAAATGGTAATAGCCCTGGGTACTTCTTTATAAGCACCACGTTACCATCTTCCTCTGCTCCTTCTCTCTTCTATGCAGCCCTAAGCCAGCTTTAACTCTACTATGCATGCATGCCCATCTTGAAATTTTGAGAAGATCCTAGATGAAAATAGCAGCATGGCACTCCTAGTCTAGTACTCTGGTGCAGTTTTTAATTAACAGGACCACTGCCTCAGGCTCTATGGTAAGCAATTACCTGACATTTTGTCTCCACAATCATTATATTTTTCCTCTTGGGTATAAACCCCAAAATACAATTTTTCCTAAAGGAAGAAACTGCAATAGGCAACCCCTTTTCAGTATACAGTGGTTTTTAAGTTATTTCTACATATAACTGTCGATTTCTGTTGTTTGCACTTAGCACCTATCGATTCTTTTTTTAAATTAATAAGCAGGGAGGTAGTCGAAACTTATTCAAGGGGGAAATGAGCGGTAGAAGGGAGCACTCTGGGTAGAGGGTGGTTGAGTCACGATCCAGTGTGCGGTGCAATAGACCTTGAACCTCCTACCCAGTGTAATGGTTACCGCCGATGCAGCACATATGTCCTTGTGAGAGCCGAGCTGGCTCATTACCGACCGCATCGGAACTTGTTTTTGGCTCAATAAGGGGACTATTACTGGTGGAAGGGCGGGCTCTGAGTGGAGGAGGGTTGCTTGATGATCCGTTGTGGGGATGGATTAGACTAAGAGTCTCCTATCTACACCATTGACGCCACCGACAAAGCAGAAACGGTTTTGTAAAAGCCGAGCAGGCTTAATAACGATTGCTCATGCAGCAGACCTGGTTGCTGTGAACCGCTGTCCCCACCTACTGTGTTCCATAACACGCTACTGCCTAGGAGTGTTTTAATTAAATGTATTAGACATCAAGTATTTTATACTATCAATAAAAGTTGTTTTATTTATTTAAGAAATGTTTGACACACAGTGGCTTGGTGCAGGGTCGCTCCTTTCTGCTCTTTATTTACAATTCGTATACTGCAAATATGCAGCTGTCTTTGCTAAACCGTTAGATATGTATAGGTTACTGGTACAAGTTAGAAATAATGGCAAAGTTCTGATTGGTTGCTGTAGGTAACTGCGCTGGTCTCTTTTAGCACAAAAGTTCTTAAATCGCCCCCCATACTCTAATCATTTGGCATATATACACTAGATAAAGGATGATGCAAGTAATAATGATCTCAATAAATACAACCATGATCCACAATGAATCCACTGTTTGTATATAATTTTATTGCAAAGTTGCAAATATGATGTTTGCATCCCTCACAAAATATTATTTTATAGTATTTCTTAATATGCTGGGGACACTGATATTTGGGACATAGCACACTGATCGCAATGTTGCGCACACAACAAGCTTGACAAATCCCCTTAATACGTACTGGATTATCCTATTTATGCCAAAAGAATGCAGGTTAGAGAGAAGTGCAACGAGTTCCCCCCACACGTGTCTAAAAGCCCTTACAGTGTACAGTCCTCATCTAACCCGGACCAATGGCCTGCCCACAGACCTAGCTTATTCGTTGGGCTGTTACAGTGTCAGTCCAGAAGTACATGAGACCTATCCAATCTCTGAGGAAGCTCACTGGAATTAGCTTGACTATCCAATACTCTTTAACAGCCAAACATTGTTTATTCCAGGGAATGTTATCCCTCCAGTGATAAACCCTCCCCCCCCCCGGCCTACCTCTTCCCCTGGGCAAATCCCCCTAAGTCGCTACTTACCTCTCCGTGCAGGTCTCCTCCAGCCAGGTTCCCAGGTGCCATCTTCTCCAGCAACGTCTTTTTCCTGGATCCAATCGGCGATCTTCGTGAACTTTGTGCGCATGCGCAGTAGTACCAACCGGCAAATGCCTCCTACTGCACATGCGGCGCCAATGGATCCAGGAAGAAGACGTTGCTGGAGAAGAATTGGGGGGAGGGGTTTAGCGCCAGAGGGGTTGAATTCCCCTTTAAACTTGAAAACTGCAATTATATGCACATTTTTACATAGTTTTTCATGTGTGATTATTCTAATGATACAAAACAGTTTTAATATGTGTAAGTATAGTAGAACCTCAATTTTACATCCCCTGATTTTAAGTTTGCCCTTATTTTACATTTTTGTTTTGTGGCCCCACCTATATATATCATGCAAAATATATTTCCCTGATTTTACATTTTCCTGGAATTTCCACCATTTTTTTTCTGGTCCCCTAAAAATGGAAAATGGTGGTTCTACTGTATGTAAAATATATATGTTCCTTGGGTACAGGACATCCGTTGTTATAGATATTCTAAGAACAGAACAATGTGTGTAGCCATAATTTTCAGGAAATGTATATAGAGGCAGTCCCCTGGTTACGTACAAGATAGGGTCTGTAGTTTTGTTCTTAATTTGAATTTGTATGTAAGTTGAAACCTATACATTGACTTATTAGTTTACTATTATATGCAACTTAGACAAATATTTGTCTTAACATAGTATTTATTTTTACATTTCTGCGCTCTGCAGTAGACGACACAGAGGGGATTGGGGCAGGTGGTTTATTAAAGCTAAATGTGAAACCCGCGGGTCTGGCGGATTTGGGTAGATTTATGCACAAAGTGTGCAGGTTTCTGGCAGGTGAGGGCTGAACTTTAAGCCTTCTATTGCCCCACTTGTGCCCTGGCGTGCCCCAACCATTCCATGACATCATGGTGGGGCAGACCTATAAATATAAGTGCGCGGTGGGTAAGGGTTGGGCACAGGTTTTCGATGGTTGAGTTAGGGTCGGGTGCACATAACTATAGTCTGCCATTAGCCTTGCAATTAAAAGTTTGCTAGGAACCTAGAAAAGCCCCATAGCTGAGGTACAAGTATTGGTAGGAGATTGAGTTACTTTCTAACTCTGTATCTGTAATTATATTTCAAATTCCAAAATAGTGATTCATGGGACTGTGAGTAACACTTGGCCTATCCACACTGCATTTCCAGTTCCACATAAAGTGGAGAAGTTTCAAAGAGGTTCTTTTTGGCATGACAGGATGTTTGTGAAACAACATTCTTGGAATAAGCTCTGTTTGTGGAAGGGAGGAGTAGTCTTGTAGGAAAGCACATCAAGAAGTGAACACCCAAACTCACAGCATAATTAAATCTGAGCTAGGGAATGGGGTAGCTGATTGATTTGTACTTGCTGTCAGATTCTGAGCTGTAGGCATCCTTCCAGAAGTGGTGGAGAGGCGAGTCCTGCAGCATGTTTGGTACCTGCAAAAAAGCAGGTATGCTGTGGCTCGCAGGTATAGATGCGGTCTGCAGGTTGGATTTTTGGGTCTTTTCATTATTTCTTGTTTTATCTATATTTTACTCCTTTAAACATTTTTAATAACCCACTTCTGATGTTGCTTCCGGTCAGAGGTTGTGGATATGGCAATTTAAGTTTAAGGTGCAGGTTCGGGCTGCGGGTCTATTACTGGTTTCAAAAATTGATTCCGCACTCTATAGAGAGAGGCATACATACTAAAGCAGGCAGTGGGAAGCATGGAGAAGTTGTGGGCATGGTTCCCAGCAGTCAGCGGGGGAAGCAGAACGTGTCTGCACGGGGCAGATAGTGGGGATCAGAGTGTGCTGGGCCCCTCTGAAGATTTTTTACAGGGGGGGCTAGTGCACTCTAATAACACCACTGCTACTAATCCTGAAGTGATTGTTACTATTGTTATTATACTACTCCTGCTGGCTGAGAATAATATAACTGGGTAGACCATAAACAATTGACTCATCCATGTATTCTATTTTGATTAGTTGTATTATTTTTTGGTTTTAACATATAAATACACATTTAGGCTCATCTAAACATGCCACAATGGGGCTCTGTATTTTTTGCCTGCCCTATATCAGACAGTAAGGACAAGGCTGGCCTGCGTCTGTGATTCCGCACTCTTCGCCTTTCACTAGATTTTTTTTTTTAGGTGTTTAGTACAGAACCTGGGCATAAGTGCTCTATACACCTATCACCCTAAGGGCTGAACTCCACGGACAATTTCTGTGCATTTCTGTTGGATCCGACGCTCGGCGACAAAGCACAGGAGTCAAGTCAGACTTTGGTTGCCACATTTTCTTAAAAAAAATACCGGCCTTCCACTATATTTGGCTTTTTTTCCTATTAATAACATTGGGATCAGCCATCAAAAATACCGGTCAGGCCGGTAAAAAACCGGTCAGGTGGCAACCCTAAGTCGGATGCGACGGGTAACAAGGTAAGTAATAAAAAAGTCGGATGGTGTTGCAGCGTGCATCTGACACGACTGTTTGATGCAGACGCAGTGATTTCACACATCCGACTCGGCGCCTGCCATTTGTTGTTGAGCGTCTGATCTGACGGAAATGCACAGAAATCATCTGTGAAGTTCAGCCCTAAAAACAATTTCCCACTAGAGGTATAGGCAACATTTTCCAAAAAAAAAGTCCAATTTTTTTCCAGATATGTGCATACATGGGATTTCACACACATGCGCATGAGTGTGCTGGGAGATTCAGCCATTATTCACATCACTAAATATGGCTGTCTGCAGGGAGCTTTTTTTTTTAACTCATATTTCCCCCCAACTGTAGTGTGAGCTATGTCAGCTCTGATAGTGGAGACTATTTTATGCCTTGTCATTCAGTGCCATATGCAAAATATGGCACTGAATTCATGTTCACTAGCATGCACAATGTTATGCCGAACAGTAACGACACAGGCCTTCTAGTGAAAATGGGGAAGGGAATAATGAAGAAAGGAGCAGGAGACGCTATTGTTTACAGAGCTTCTTGCCATTATGTTACTCCTATCCTTTGTGTTGCCATTATGTTACTTCTATCCTTTGTGTAGTGGGACTGTGACCTAGTTCTGCTAATGTATTCAATAGGCCTTAGAGCTGACATGTTCCTTGTATCTGTTCTCTCTATTCTTATTCTCCACTGCAGATTTAATCTGCCGCTGTGTACAGAACAAGATGCCTCGGCACTGCTGCTTCATTTTCAGCATGCCTCACGTACGGAAGGGTGGTTCACTTTTAAAGTATATTTTAGTATGTTATAGAAAGGCCAATTCTAAACTACTTTTCAATTGGATTTCTTTTTTATAGTTTTAGAATTATTTGCCTTCTGACTCTTTGCAGCTTTGAAATGGGCGTCCCTGACCCCATGTAAAAAACAAAAAAAAACTAATGCTCTGTTATTGCTACTTTTTATTACTCCTCTCTCTATTCTGGCCCTTTCCTCTTCATATTCCAGTCTCTTATTCAGATCAGGGCATGGTTCTGTGGTAATTTGGACCCCAGCTACCAGATTGCTTGCAATGCAAATTGAAGAGCTGCTGAATAAAACCCCAAATGACTCAAAATCCTTGAATAGTAAAAAAACAATTGCAAATTGTCTCAGAAAATCCCTCTCTACATCATACCGAAAGTTATCTCAAAGGTGAACAATCCCATTTAACTTTCCTTGCTGTTTCCTGCTAAAGTGTAAGAAGACCATAAAAATCTGCAGCAACAGGAATAGATAGATAGATATACATATATATGTGTGTGTGCTCCAACAACATCTTTGCATTATGGATGAGTGCAGCGCCTAGAGAGATGTGATGGAGAAGCAAATGGCAGGTACATATTGTAGAAGGCCTGCAGCCAAGAGAAGTGTGCTGATTGCTCAGAGCAAGCATTTCCAGTGTGCAACTCAAGCTGAACTACACCTCCTAAACCTGTGGTAGAGTCCTGTATCAGGTCAGGTACCTGCAAAAACTGGCGTTGCCCAGTGGGTTGCAGGTAGGAGTTTCAGGATCGGGTATGGACTATGGATGCACCGAATCCAGGATTTGGTTCGGGATTCGGCCTTTTTCAGCAGGATTTGGATTCGGCCGAATCCTTTTGCTTTGCCGAACCAAATCTAAATTTGCTTATGTAAATTAGGGCCAGGGAAGGAAATCATGTGACTTTTTGGCACGATACAAGGCAGTAAAAATGTTTTCCCCTTCCCACCCATAATTTGCATATGCAAATTAGGGTTCGGATTCTGTTTGGTATTCGGCCGAATCTTTCAGGAAGGATTTGGGGGTTCGGCTGAATCCAAAATAGTGGATTTGGTGCATCCCTAGTATGGATGCGGGTCGGTGGTTTTCACGTGGTGGATCTTCTCAAAAGCAAGTTATTCTCTTTTTTTTTTTCTTCTTTTTTTTTTGATGACGTCTACTTCCGATGATGTCACTTCCGGTTTTATGGCAGCACTTCCGCCTTTTTTCTTTCTGAGCATGCCTACTTCCGCTGATGTCACTTCCGGGTTACTACAGCACTTCCTGATTCTTGATGGTCAGCAGGTCGCGGAGAAGGTACTTGTGGGTCGGGTATTAGGTCCAAGTGGGTCAGAACGTGGGTTGCGTGTTCGGGTCCCGAAAAATGGCCAGGCACAGGACTCTAGCCTGTGGCAGCCTATAAAGAAAGATTCCTAAAGCTGCAATGTGTAGTTTAGCTATTGTTTTTTATTATTTGTGGTTTTTGAGTTAGATTTTAATTCAACTCTCCAGTTTGCAGTTTCAACAGTTTGGTTGATAGGGTCCAAACTACCCTAGCGACCTTACGGAGCATGTCAGTGACCCCATTTAAAAGTTGGAAAGATTCAGAAGATTAAGGCAAATCATTAAAAAAAAATGACCAATTGAAAAGTTGCTTAGAATCGGTCATTCTCTAAGGGCTAGGCCAGACGGGGAGATTCGGGGGCATTTTGTCGCCTGGCGACTTCTCGCCAGGCAATTTGGAGCAATTTCAAAAAGCGCGCCGCTCCGTGTGGATACGCGCCGGCGTTTTCAAGCAACGCCGGTGCGCTTGCTTACTTGGCTATTCGGGGAGGTTCTGGGGCTACAAGTCGCGGCAAGAAGTCGCCAGGCGACAAAATGCCCCCGAATCTCCCCGTCTGGCCTTAGCCTAATATAACAGATGTTTACCCCTCACCACCACTTTAATGTCTTTTTGTGTTAACAGGGCCTTGTCTGTGCAATATTAGAACCCCAGCATTTCCCTTTTCCTGCCATGTACTAGTTCCCTCCTCTGCGACAGAAGGGTTAATCCATCTAGTGACCGTCCTGATACATTCAATTTATTGTAGGCAGACGCCATTAGACAAGGAAGCCTTCCAGTGTTTCCCTCTCCCCTTCCCCAAGCACTTCTTCTTCTTCTACGGCCAGCTCTCCCCCTCCCCTCTCTGCTACGAGCACATGGGTTACGGGTTCTGGCAGGCTGTGTGTGCGCAAGCCATAAATGGAATGCACTCTGGCAGCAGGGGCGGTTGTGGAACTGGCTGCCTTCCAGTTCATTTCCCGGCAAAAAGGGAGTAAAGGGGAGGAGGCACTGGAAGAGCCTGACGTGTCTGCTGACACGTGTGTGACTTCTGTGAAAGCAAAAGGGGGCGGGGAATGGAAGGGGGAGGAGTCTCCAGTAAGCTCTGTGTGTGAGTCGGACACTTGCGTAAGAGCTGTGTGATAACAGATAGTTGCCGCTGGTACATCGTTGCCAATAGCAAATTATACATGAAAGTAGTAAACATCAGGAATGTATGATTTTATCCCAGTCAGGCCTTTATTTGTGACCTGGTTAGTGTACTGCTGCCCCACTGGCCTGCCTGGGGTTTCTTCCCACACATGCCCAAAACTACCTGTAGTTAACGGCTTCCTGCTAAAATGGGCATTTGTCTGTGACTGGGACCAAGATTGTCCACTGCAGCAGGCACTATTTGACCTATGTACCAGGACACCAACACACAAATTCACCTTTTGGCAATCGAGCCCTAGGTCTTTCCAGTCTTTTTGGTGTGTTCTCAGTCAAAAGCACATATGCACACACCCACAAATAAAATGTTTCTGCTGCCTGAGGGCTTGTCACTTCAGAACCATCCCTGAACTATTGCTGCATTCCCTGTAGGCAGCCTCAAGAGCATCACACTTGCTTTTTGCTCTTATTTTTGTTTTTATTATTCTTGCAGACCCGTGAATGTCAGTGACCATACTGATAAAATACTGATACCTGATAAAAGCCACAACCTTAGAAAATAACCGCAAGGTGTATGGTATTCAAGGCTGGCTATGCTACCACATCTACAAACTATAAAGAACATCTATATCTTAGGTTAAAACATATTGTATACCTGATAGGTGCATGTTTATCTACTTGCAGCACTAATTTGGCTTCATTCCTGACACAATCTGGGAAAACATGGGCTTACACAGCACTTTATACATATGTGAGAATTTCAGCAAACTGGGGCAAAGGGATTTCCTGATCTGAAGAGGGTCATTGTTTATTGTACAAATGCAACCCCAGCAGTGTGTAGAGCAAAAGCACTTTCCTAATTTCCTCAATTGCTTTACTAATTCTTTAGGGTAAGGCCAGACGGGAAGATTCAGGGAGATTTGTCGCCTGGCGACAAATCGCCTCTTCTTTGGGGCGACAAATCTCCCTGAACCACTTCCCCCTGCCTTCTAGCTGATTAATGAATAATTGCCTGTGCCTATTCACACGCGGCACTGCATTTTTCGAAGTTGCCTCCTTTGGCAATTTCAAGCGATTTCGGGATATCGCAGCACTATGTGTGAATAGGCTACTAGTAGCAGTAGCTACTTGTTGTGGCTACAAAATCCCAAAAAATAGCCTGTCATAGACAATGATGAAAATTGCCTCTGCTAAAACACACGTTGTGTCTTCGCAAAGCCAATTGTTTCTATTGTCTATTTTGTAGCCGTGGCAAATAGCTGTTACTAGTAGCTCTGTGTGTCTTCACTCATAGGGTTAGGCCAGACAGGAAGATTCGGGGAGATTCATCCCCTGGCGACTAATCTACCCGAACCGCTTCCAGCGGCTTAATGAAAAATTGCTTGTGCCTATTCACATGCGGCACTGCGCTTTACCAAAATAGCTAAAAATTACCTAAGGAGGCAACTTCGAGCGACTCCGGAAAAGCCAGCGCCGCATGTGAATAGGCGCAGGCGATTATTCATTAATCAGCTGGAAGGCAGGGGGAAGCAGTTCAGGGAGATTAGTCGCCCCAAAGAAGAGGTGATTAGTCGCCAGGCGACAGATCTCCCCGAATCTTCCCGTTTGGCCTAACTCTTAAGCACCTCCCAAAACTAAAAA
The DNA here is from genome assembly GCA_024363595.1 of Xenopus borealis. NCBI lineage: Eukaryota > Metazoa > Chordata > Amphibia > Anura > Pipidae > Xenopus > Xenopus borealis. The sequence continues at coordinate 44,040,408 of CM044433.1, read as the reverse complement.
TGTCTCTAATAATCCTGACACCAAACTGTATTTTAACTATGTTTACATTATGCTTGAGTGTAATATTTACTATTCATGTTAGTGCAAAAATAAAATCAATTTAATGAAATACTGTTGTTTCAATATATGCTAGTTTCTCATTGTCCGATGTGCTTCCCTGCGGCCACTGTTGACAGCAACTTTTAGACCTCTCTCTCTCAAATTAGAGCCATAGCGTGTTCAGATCATGCTGCAGTATTTTATGATGTACTAGCAAAATGATTTTATTTAAAAATTTGCATCACTGGACTCAAAACACCCATTGTACTTTTTTTTTTTTAAGCTTGGGATGTCTATATTTTAGCAGAATCCTTGTTGTGACATGCATACAAGTTGTAAAATGCACTTCCACATGACTGAAAGTTCAATCATTCAACTAGTCAACTGTGTATTCTATTCTGATCTTATTGTTTTAGAGTTTGAAGAGGAAAGAGAAAGAATATGAGCATGAAATGGAGCGCTTAGCAAGGGAGAAGATTGCCACACAGCAGCGACTAGCGGATCTGAAGAATGAGCTATGTCAGTGGATGGACATCATGGAAATTGATCGAATTGTTCGACAGACAGTTCAGCCAGAGGATGACCAAGCCTCTACCTCGACAGCCTCAGGTATATCACACTGAAATAACACTGGCAGTTCTTGTATGTGGCTCTTCTCATACATCATTGGTTAGATGTGATGGTAGCATTAAAATATTAATCGAGTAGTACATTTTAGTGTGTAGTGCTTATACAAACTTGTTCCACTATTCAAAGATATAATGCACCCTGGGCTGTCTTCAGGGGGGGGGAGTTGTCCCGGGCCTTCCGTCAGTTCAGAAGCAGAGCCAGTTAGGGAGGGTGGAGCTGATGTCCATGCATCTTAGAGGAACAGTAACACCAAAAAATGAAAGTGTTTTAAAGAAAATATCATGTAGTGTTGCCCTGCACTGTTCTGTTTGCTTCAGAAACACTACTATAGTTCATATAAACAAGCTGCTAAGTAGCAATGGCAGAAATTGAAAAATGGCTATATAGCACAGGAAAAGTAATGGATAACAGATAGCAGATAAGCTCTGTAGAACATAATGTTATCTGCTGTGTAACTTGAGCCTTTTCTCCTTTGACTATTTGCCCCCATGGCTACACAACAGCTTATTTATATAAACAATAGATGTGTTTCTGAAGCAAACACTGCAGTATTACCAGTGCAGGGCAACACTGCATTATATTTTTATTACTTTAAAACAATTAAATTTTTTGAGGTTACTAGTCCTTTGAGTCAAGTGGGGAATTGATAGACTCGGAGGGGCAGTCCACTGTCATGCTGTATAGTTGAGGGACCCATCCCAAATTCGTAGAAGGCAAGTTGTATAACAGAGTGTTTTACTACAGACACATTCCACCACCCACTCCCCTGTGCTGTCAGTGCAGCGTGAGTACAGGCTTTACATTAACTGCAGCTCTTTGTTATTCTTTTTTAGTCTGCCTAACCAAACACTTCCCTAATATCTAGCACCCTTTTGGCTCACCTATGGCTCTTCCTTTCTTCCACAAAGATGCCATTAACCCTTTCTTACCTTCACCATCTGTACTTTTTTGTGTTGTGTGCTGAGGTACTTTAAATTGGCACATAGTTTAAATGTCACTTTCATCAGGTGTTCATTTTCTATTAAATTGCCGCTACATTTAACCAGCTACGTGTTCTTTGACAGGTTCTTATGTGAATTAAATTGTGTTCATTCCACTATATGTTCTGAGGATGTTATGCTTGCAATTGCCATTGCTTTAAGCAATGTATTTTAGGTTATTTAACATAAAACAAAGAAAACTGTTTATTTTTAGAGAAATGGACATACAAAAAGCACAATGTTGCACCTTATTTTTTATTTTTATGAACTACTACTGTCATTGGACCCCTAAATGCATGAAATTTACATAATTTATGGAAAAAAGTACATTCCTTTTGTAGAAACTTCTGCAATTAGTGCATCAAGCAATGTCAGGTAGAGAAGCGTGTCAAAATGCATTGACCACTGATGAACTGTGAATCAGCACTCATTGTATAAACTGCTTATACAGAGTAATCTGTTCATATTACACACACAGAAGAGCTGTGCCAAAATGTTAGTACTGCGTGCTTGTGTTACCAGAGAACTCGTATAAATAACTTTTGCGGGCTCCAAAGTTTCTGATGGCTGCCCTGAATACACCATGTAACCCCATCAGTATGCACAATAGTACTGTTCCAGAGTTGGACTGGGCTGGTGGGGGATACCGGGGTAAAACCACACTTGCTCCCCTGGGTGTCCCATAAAGAACTGCTGTTGTGCCGCGGCAGTGTTTGCGTTGTGCCGCGGCAGTGTTTGCGAATGCGTGCAGCTCGTCATTCGCTCATGCACTCTGCGTGCTGCAATCACAAGTGCTCTGTGAGATTGGCTTGTGGAGGTCTGGAGGGGGCCCCTGAGACTATCAGGAGGGCCCTTTGTTTTGCAGCCCTGTTGGGCGCTCAATGCTCCAGTCCCACCCTTTACTGTTAAGATAGATATTTTAAAAGCATTTGTATTCTGATAGGCATTTATATTTGTAGCAGAGCTTGTTCTCCTGTCCAGTAGATTGAGGAAATCAATTTCATTTCCTCTAAGTCATGGCCAGCTTTTGGTTGGATTCAGAGTGCCATATGTAGGGTTGTGGTTTAGACTGGCTTTTACTTATGATATTTGTATGATATTTTTTAATATCAGCCTCACACTGTGCACTGAAAGATTCTAGCCATATTTTAAGCACTGTGTTTCATATTGCATAAACACACGACCAATAGACTGTACATAGAGATTTTTACCTTGTGACTAGTTCTGGCTGTAACATCTATGGAATACATATTTTGTAGAGTGTATGCAACTAACTAGTAACATATTTAGCTTGCTGAAAAAAAATATCTACACCGGCTGCCCCCTGCTGTCTAGTTATGGAATATTAACAGGTTTAGCATGTACGGCAAATTGGGTCTATCATAGTGTAAAATGCCTTACTCTTTAACTAAAATGATGTGACTTAACATAGAATAAAATAACAGCCAACTTTGTACATTAATATGAATAAAAAATATTTGTAATAATCTAAATCTAATAATCTAATAAAGATGAAAATTACTGGTGGGGATGGTGATAGCAAAAAAATCTAGTATTTTGGGTTAATGTTTATATATGTGCAAAAACATGGAAGGTCAGGAACCATATTTAATGAGCCATAAGCCCCTGTATAACAATTCGTTAGACCACAGGCAAAAATACGAATACATTTTCTATTGTGGTTTCTGTATTTCAATATTTTTTTTATATGTTCTAATTTTTATATATTATTGTGTTACTGGCTATATATTTTTACAAAAATCTACTAAGAGAATGCTTATTGGTGAATATATTTTTATAGAAGTCATCAGTGGCCAGCGTCTTCTTGTGGATCCTAGCATTCCCATCTTCTGTTAGGTCTACGACAAAGTGGCAACCTTTAAGCATTGACTTTAGTAAAGCAGCTAAAACATATGGGCTAAGGCACCAACCTTCATTAGTTACCCTTGAATTAAGAAAATTACAGTTTTTGGTTTGTTTTTTATATGCCAATTTTATATACACCTTCCTGTCAGGAAAGTTTTTATAACGAAAAAAAAAAACTGCCTCTCTGTGTTGTATCACAGTAAGGGCATTGACACACGGCAGATTCGGGGAGATTTAGTCACCTGGCGACTAATCGCATCTTCTTCTGGGCGACAATCTTCCCAAACTGCCTTCTGCCTGCTAAAATGAAAAATCACCTGTGGCAATGCACTAGCGGCACTTCGATTTCCAAAGTTGCCTCACGAGGAAATTTTGGAAAATGAAGCACCGCGGTTGCCATTGTGCTGGCGTTTTCTCATTATAGCAGGGGGAAGGCAGTTCAGAGAGATTGTCGCCCAGAAGAAGATGCAATTAGTTGCCAGGCGACTAATTCTCCCCGAATCTGCCTGTGTGACCTTACCCTTATACAGACAGGCTGTTATTGGTTCACCATCTTTATTTCACACACACAGACTAGCTTCCCAGTCTCCTCCCACTATTCCCAAGGCTGTAATATTCTGACTTAACTGACTTAAATTCTGACTAAAACCTAACACAGCTTATGCAAATACATAACACTCAAGTCTCTGTAAAAATGCATAGTGGTATACTGAAGGAATGGGATAAAACTGACAACAGGGGCACACATGACTTTGAGGAAGTGAGCCAGCTTAAATACATTGCAGTGTATAATAAAAATATTATAATGTTGGCACTGATGTCTCCCTCTTAGGTTAGTGCTTTCTATTACAACCTACTTTTAGGCTCATGTAATAAAAGGTGCAATGTTTGCTACAGGTATAGTCACCTAGAGCAGTGGTTCTCAACCTTGAGAACCCACTGACCTAGAGCAACAAATCGGCATGAAGCATTTACTTTTCTCCTGTTTAAAAACATACATCCGGTTGCTATGGGTTTTCTCTCCTGGGCAAATTTTGTGCCTTTTATTAAATAGATTGTAAGCTCTATTGTGCAGAGTCCTCTTTACATCAGTTGTTTTTATATTTAAAATTAGTTTTTTTTATTTAAACTGTACTATCACTGTGTTGCCTCACTTATAGTATAGTGATGCAGGAAATGTTGGTGCTTTATATATGTGTTAATAATAATAATCCATTTTTATTTTTAGAAGGTGAAGATAATATTGATGAAGATATGGATGATGACAGGCCAGTAAATGCACTCTCAAAACGTCAGCAGCCTGGTCTTCTAAAGATGATACCATCAAGTGCAGCAGCCCACAATCACCATTCCACGGTTCTGCCTCAACATGTGTCCATTCAGCAGAAACAAGTCCCTTCACCCCACACACAGGCTCAGATCTCCAGTCAAGCACTGGTTCCAACACAGACCATGGTTCCAGCACAGACTCATATTGTGGCTGCTTCTGCTGTGCAGTCGACAGTGATAGCTCACACGGCTACTACTCATGCGTCCGTCATTCAGACTCTCAATCATGTCATACCAGGGCCACAGACCAAGCACATTGCTCATATTGCACCTTCCACACCAAGCCCTGTACAGCTAACCACTGCTGCTCAGCCAATTGGCCACATCACTGTGCACCCAGCAACCATTAATCACATGACCCATCTAGGCCAGCAATTACCCATTTATCCTCAACAAGTTGCAGTAAGTCAACCCATGATGAGCCACATTGCTCACACCATCTCTCACCCACAAGTTAATGGAACCACAAATCTGGGCCAGCCGGGTGTCATGACAAAGCCAACTGTGGGGACCCAAGTGGTCCACCACCCCCAGTTAGTTGGGCAAACAGTCCTAAACCCTGTGACTATGGTAACCATGCCATCATTCCCTGTCAGCACTTTGAAGCTAGCCTAGATACTCAAATTAATAAAGTAAGAATTAATTAACAAAGTAAATTATCTGGCGGGCAACTCCTGAAACTCCATACATTCCTACCAAGTCATGTTCCAAGGAAGAGAAGCGCAGACATTCTGTAATAAGGGTATTAACCCACAATGTAATTGGCTTTTGGAAAAAGGCTCATTCCCAAAGTCCTCCTCTTTGACAAACATTAAAGGGCCAAGTGCGCTGGAATTTTTATGGTTCTTCATTGTCTCAATGGCAGCCAGTCATGGTGACTTCTCATTTTTCTCCTTTTTACTTGTAATCAGTAAATATGAAATGGGACATTTATTTCTTTTACCCAGCATAAACTTTTAATATTTTTTTTTTATTTTTTTTTTTAACGTGTTGCTTTGTAGAATACAAATTGATGACCTCTTAAAGAAATAAGGCATGAAGTGGGTAACGTATGCATAGTGTTGTTGTACATCATCATAACCGTAACAGCTGCAGGGAACATTAACCAATAAAAAGAAACATTGCCACCATCATTGTTGTGGTAGCCTAAACAAACAGTGGATGTGAGCATGATAACGAAAAAATTGATTTCTTTGCTGCCACAGAAGTTAATAAAAAAACACAAACAATTTACAGATCTTTGTGGTAGTAGTGGAATGTTGCAGAAAAAAGTGGTCTGTGACATGGTGTGGTGGACCAGTGCATTATTCCCTTTTATAGAATGTTTTATGGAAAGGATGAACATATTGACTCTGAGAAAATGAAAAAAAAAGTGTGGATAGTCAAACTGTAGCTTTCCAGCTGTTGCTGGGAGATGTGGCTCAGTAAGAGCTGGAGGGCTGAAGGTTGACTGTCTTTATTTTACTCTGTGAGTATTAATTGCTAGAGCATTATTAAGAGGATTTAGATGAAATCCTTTTGCTCTAGTGGGTTGGGCACAACTAATACATGCATGCTTATGCCTATTCTACATTATATACAGTATACAATCCTGTATCCCCTCCTGCCGTTCCAGAGGATACTAGAAGAGTCCTTCTGCCTGGTTTTATTATTATTATGTCGTGGAACCTTATTGTTATACACAGATCCACATATATGTCTTATTAGAAATAGTAATATATCCCAATATGTTTGGCTATCATAATGCATAGTTTGCAGTATCCCTTTACCATACTCAAGTGACCAGTGGCCATCTGAATGTAAAATATCATGATGCTTCCCCCAACACTGGGGTGTTAAAAGAAAAGTCTAATGTACTGTGCTCCATGTCTCTCTTAACCCTCTTTCACCATTTAAATAAAAATAATATATTTTTTTAATGATGTCTGGTAGATGGTTCTATTCATACTGAATATGCTATCAATGTGGAGCACGCAGAAATATCAGTTATCCGCTATAACAGGGTATCTGGCAGGCCTAGGTTTTACATAGGTCTGAGTGATGCCCTGTACAATGACGCTCTTGGAAACCAAGCAATGCTTTTTGTTTAGTACTCAACTCACTTGCAAACTACCCTTCTGCTGTAATGCCATTCAAAAGCAAGTGGCTGTGATCAGTCCACTCATTTTTTGAGCTTTAAAGAACAAGTAAACCTTTTTTTTTTTCTATCTGTAAATTTGCTCTAAACAGCCCCCCAGATTAATGTACCTTAGTCCCTGCTGCAAGTCTGCTCTGGTTTCTGTGTTATCAGCAGCTTGTTTCCTCTTCTTCCTGGTGCAGAGTGAAGCCCCGCCCCATAGCTTACTGAGCTGACCTTATCTCTGTGACTAGTCCTGGAGATCATTTGCATACTATGACATAGCAGAGACCAGTGTGTGCAGCAGCTTTTGCTTGGGGAAACTAGCTTACTAATGCACACACTGGCTCCCTCTTCCTCTCTATTGTGGATCAGCAGCAAATGGACTGCTCAGTAAACTAAGGGGCTGGGCTTCACTCTGCACCAGGAAGAAGGGGAAACAAGCTGCTGATAACACAGAAACCAGAGCAGACTTGCAGCAGGGACTAAGGTACATTAATCTGGGGGGCTGTTTAGAGCAAATTTACAGAAAGAAAAAGAAAAACATTTACTTTTCCTTTAAGACTTCCACAGTTTATCATGTTAGGACACTGTGTATTAAATGGCTCATGGACTGCAAAAGGTTGTGAAGGGATGACATCAGCTAGTGTGTTTTACATTGGTGGCCAGTGGTTGCAAAGACATTTTTATCCATCATCCCTTTACAAAAGGACTACACATCAAGATGTGTGTTAAAATTGATAGCTATGTGTATAATGTGGCTTAAGTATTATACTAATTTATAGGAAAGCAAGGAGTGTTTATTGTTGAGACGTTATACGAAATTTAATAAAAGGTGCAAAGCTTGCTACATGTCTAATCACCAAGAGCAACCAGTCAGCAAGTTGCATTTACTGGTCACCTGTTTTAAAGCAACAATCTTATTGGTTGCTATGGACTACTATACCTGGGCAAACTTAGTGCCTTTTACTACATATGGGGGATTATCCTTTATCTCATATTCAGCAAAGATCTTTAAGCACTGAAAATTCTTCTTATAAAATGAAAGAATTGTATCGTCATACCATTTTTTGGAAAAATCCTTATTTATTATTTGTTTTATTTGATTCCAAAAAAAAAGTTGATTTTTTTTTTCTTTCTTTCAATGCCTGTTAATTTTTATTGAGATTTGCTTTTTAAAAATGCTTTTTTTTTT
>CM044433.1:44013287-44032234 GCA_024363595.1 Xenopus borealis | reverse complement strand
AAAGCTATAATCCTCATGTTCTAGTTTATTATAAAGCACTAACTAAAATAAATTCTTATTAAAACTCAAAGCATACAATGTACAAAATGTAGATTTACTGGTAATGGGGCCTCACATTTCCTGATTTCTTTTTATTGATCTGCATATTCTATGTCCATCTATAAATGTGTTCAGTCTTATGGGCCCGAGGCTAGCTTATTCATTTATGAATGGGAGCCAAGCTGCTGCTTAAGACATAATGAATTGGCTAGGCTAGCTTAGCTTTTGTTTTGTATGAGGTTTGTTTTTGGTTAGGTTTCTTCGTAATTGTGACCAGGCTGAGTAGTAGAATCATCAACTGACAAAAAGACATGAGAACAACAAAAGAGCCTAGCTACCACCATGGGATCCAACTATTCAATTACTCCGTAAAGTAATCTCAATGAGCAGCCTGAGACATTTTCTCCATTATGATTTCCCTGTGTTTGCACTGGGCCAGACAAATTATCTGCCCAAACACGCTGCCTTTATCAGGACACAAGTTGCTGTATGCATGTTAACAGGGGGTTGGCATTGGGCATGGCAGCCAGTTTATTACCCAAATAATGTTGCATTTCCCCTCCAGACATTATACCTTAGCTGGAAATGTCATTGCTTCCAATTCCTTTGCTTTTGGAGTGTCCTCCATTTCTATAGCTAATTATCTGAGCTTGCATCCATTCGGAATGAATCTGTGGGTTAATGTGTGCATCCTTTCTGTGTCATTCAACATCCACTTTATCGTTATTTAAACTAGTATCAAATAATGCGATTCACATTTCAGTTCCACTTGTATGTTAATCATGAAGTCTCTTCTTAGCTTCTGATTAGCAATTTTTACATTTTTACGCCAAAAAAAAATTAGTTTATTTTTTTTATTGAAAAATCATAACTAGATATTATCCATTTACATATGTGTGTATATGCATATGTATGTAAAAATATAGGCTATTTATTTATAGGTATATATATTTTGTTAAACATTCCTGTGTATCGTTGTTACAGAATACAATCACTGTGATTTTGTTCTAATGATATTCGAGAAACATTACTGTCAATAAAATGGTGGGCGCCAGGGTAATCACTGCTATGAATTTACCAACGATTGAGTTTCCACTGTTTGTACAAAAAGATTATTGTGCTTACTTTAAAAAAAGAAAAAATAATGAACACTTTATTTATTTAACAAGCTTTCCATTTATTTTGACTTTTTGTTTGTATGTTTTCTTCCATTTCTTATTGTCAAGTTTTATCATCCGTAAAGTCCTTTATTAACAGCTGGTTAGAAATGAATTATTAAAGTGAGATTCTAAGTGGGCCTGTAGCTGACACTTTGAATTCAGTTTGCGCATTCATGCAAAGCCACTTGTTTAATTTGCCAGTTAAAGTCAGGTGTTGTTTTATCAGAATTTAAGATTTAATCTCACCATCTTTGACCCTAAATCTGACATCCTATTCCAGTTAATCACTTTATGTAGATGAAACCTTTAAAAGGCAAAAGAAACATTGCCTAGATATGACAACACCACTTAGATTGGTAAACACTGTTCATCAATTGGCAGTCATTTCAAGCACACTTGCAAAACTCATACTCCGTAGGGCAGTCACACTATGTATTGCATATCCAGCCTTTTCAGAGCAGAAAGTACTGAATTGACTGTGAATGTGGCAAGAAAAGATAAAGGATGCTCTTCATTTGGTGCTTCCTGAAACATCTGCATATATTGATATCACCTGATATGTCATCGCTGATTCTAAAAAGTGGGGGCACAGTGGGTTAAGCAGAAGGCTGTGAAGTTCAGAAACCTGTAAACTAACTCTAACAAAGGCACAAGGGAATAAAAATACTGCACCCAACAATAGTAAACTAATCCAAGCAGTAATTTAATATAGGTCAGGTCAACCTTCATTTGTATAATATAGCGTGTAATCATAAAAATATAAGCACAACATTTTGAGGGACATAGACCTTTTGCCAAATTAATGTAGCGTAATCATTGCATCTGGCTGAAGCATTCCATCGAGACAAGTCCATTAAATGACCGTTGACCCCAAAACCGTGAAAAAGTTTTATATTCATTTAAACAGGATGTACAGTTGTGCTCATAAATTAACATAATCTAGCAGAATTTATGATTTCTTGACCATTTTTCAGAGAATATGAATGATAACACAAAAGCTTTTCTTTCACTCGTGGTTGGCTGAAGCCGTTTATTGTCAAACTGTTTACTCTTTTTAAATCCTAATCACTACATAAACTTCCTAAATGACGCTGATCAAAAGTTTATATACCCCAGTTCTTAATACCATGTATTTTGTGGCGGTTGTGGATGAGGACTTATCTTCTCAGATTGTAAAGCTGCCCATTCTTCTTGGCAAAAATCCTCCAGTTCCGTAAATTCTTGGGCTGTCTTGCATGAACTGTACGTTTGAGGTCTCCCCAGAGTGGCTCAATGATGTTGAGGTCAGGAGACTGAGATGGCCACTCCAGAACCTTCACTTTTTTCTGCTGTGGCCAATGACAGGTCGACTTGACCCTGTGTTTTGGATCGTTGTCATGTTGGAATGTCCAAGTATGTCCCATGCACAGCTTCCAGGCTGATGAGTGCAAATTTTCCTCCAGTATTTTTGATCTAACTGCATTCATTTTGCCATCAATTCTGACCAAATTTCCTGTGCCTTTGTAACTCACACGTCCCCAAAACATCAGTTATCCCCACCATGTATCACAGTAGGAATGGTGTACTACAGGCCTTGTTGACTCCTCTCCAAATGTAATGTTTATGGTTGCGGCCAAAAAGTTAAATTTTAGTCTCATCACTCCAAATGACTGTGCCAGAAGGTTTGAGGCTTATCTCTGTGCTGTTCACCAGGGTATGTAAACTTTGGATCAGTGTCATTTTGGGTAGTTTGTATAATGATTATGATTTAAAAAGAGTAAGCACAGTTGTTTGACAATAAATGGCTTCAGTCAACCACTAACCATGAGTGAAAGAAAGGTTTTTTGTGTTATCATTCATATTCCCTGAAAAATGGTTAAGAAATCATAAATTCTGCCAGAGAATGTAAACTTGTGAGCACAACTGTATCATAGCATGTACTCTGCATTAGTACAAATTAAATGCTTGCCTCAGAAGCTCTGTCATGGATAAGCTGCTGTGTAGCCCTAGGGACAGCCATTCAAACTGAATATGGCAAAAAGGAACATGTTTACAAATCAGATAGATAAGCTCAGTATAATTCAGTGTTTTTTATACTTAGGAAGTGATAGGCCAAATGCCCTGGAAGATAAATGGGTCAAACGCCATTCATGGTTCTTTACAAATTATTTTTAAAGTTATGACCCTTTAGTGTTGACCCATTAAAGGCTAAAAGAAATGGTATTTATTATCATGTGTTCTGTTTTTAACACCTTTTGTATTTCAATGCAATCATTTAGTGCCTATTTAAAAGATTAAAAGATTTGCTTTCACACAGGTATAGGAAAGGAGAAGCATGCCTTAACTAGCCTAAATAATCTGCAATTTTATCATTTAATATGAAGATGTGATTTATGTTAATATGCAGCAGAACCATTTGGAGTTTTGTGTTGATGAATTCTACTCAAAGTTATGTAATAAATCATATGTACTGATGTATTTAAAGAGGTTGTTTACCTTTGAGATTACTTTTATTATGATGTAGGGAGCGATATTCTGAGACCATTTGCAACTGGTTTTCATTTTTTATTATTTGTGGTTTTTGAGTTATTTAGCTTTTTATTCAGCAGCTCTCCATTTTGCAGTCTCAGCAATCTGGTTACTGGGGTCCAAATTACCCTAGCAACCATGCACTGATTTGAATGAGAATGTGGAATATTAATAGGGGAGGGTTGGAATAGAAAGATGAGTGATACAAAGTAGCAATAGTAATAAATGTGACCCCCTTTTGAAAGCTAGAAAAAGTTAGGAGAAGGCACATAATTCATAAACTATAAAAAAATAAAATAATGAAGACCAATTGAAAAGTTGCTTAGAATTGCCCATTCTATAACATACAAAAAGTTAACCTGAAGGTGAACCACCCCTTTAAGGGAGGATTTTCATACAGTGGGACATGTAGTCTAACATTTCCTTACTGGCTTCTTTCCTTTTATTTTAAAGTGAATAATCCTTGAGATATACCATGGTGTTTCTGCTACTAGTATAGAACAACCATATAGAATAGCTTGTAAGGAACTGCAGGCTGTTACATTTGGAAGTACAGGTGTGGGACCTATTATCCAGAATGCTTGGGACCTGTAGTTTTCAGGATAAGGGTTCTTTCTGTAATTTGGATCTTAATTAGTCTACTAAAAAAATCTAAGCAAAAAAAAATCCAATAGGTTTTTTGTGCCTCCAGTAAGGATTAATTATATCTCGGCTGGGATCAAGTACAAGTTACTTTTATATTTAGAAAAATAAAAAGGACTTGAGCAATCCTCCTAATTTTGTGCTTTTTGGACAGAATATTCATTAGACATACCAAGATCCAATGCACTCCCATAATAAGCTTAACAGGAATATTTATAAAGCACCGAAGCTGAACAGCTGGACCGTTCTACAAATTCACATTTAAAGGAATTGTTCAGTATAAAAGTAAAAACTGGGTAAATAGAGAGGCTGCGCAAAATAAAACCTTTTCAATATAGCTAGTTAGGCAAAAATGTAATGTATAAAGGCTGGAGTGACTGTAAGTCTAACCTAACAGAACAGAACACTACTTCTTGCTTTTCAGCTCTCTTTTGTTTACACTGACTGGTTACCCTGGTTACCAAGCAGTAACCAATCAGTGACTTGAGGGAGGGCCACATGGGTCATAACTGTTGCTTTTGAATCTAAGCTGAATGCTGAGGATCAATTGCAAACTTACTGAATAGATATGTCCCATGTCCCTTCAAGTTGCTGACTAACTCAGATTTAGAGAGATGAAAAGCAGGATTCTGGCTATTATATTAGACATCCAGTCACTCCAGCTTTTATACATGACATTTTTGGCTAACTAACTATATTAGAAACATTTTTTATTTTGCACAGCCTATCTATTTACACAGTTTTTATTTTTACCCTGAACTGTTCCTTTAACATCCCTTCTGCATTTTTCACAAAATGTTAAATTAAACCTTATTAAAGTAAAGGTTTTATTGCAAGAAATATTTTATAACACTCGAAATTCATGTATTTTAAAACTTTAACTCAGCATGGGAGAATAAGTATGTCAACAATGACATGTTAAAACCTTATAATACCATACACTTTGTCCTTAATTATGCAAATACCTGAATCACTCAAATAGACTTCTATGCAGGGCTGGATCTGCCTCGCGGGTGCCAGTAGGGCTCCAATCTACCCTTGCTTATATGGGTAAGAAAATGCCACAGTATGCAGATTTATAGCTCTATCATAGGTATGCTCATACAATTGCTGTTCTTCGTACTACTAAGTACTCTAGTTTTATTGTATCCCTTTGTACAACAAAGTTAATTATCTACTACAGATGCTTAGGCCATCTATAATTCTCTTTTTCTGATTGACTGCACTCCTGTGATATACCAGACTCCTTACACACAATGCCATAGCCCACTACTGGCTTCATGCAAGGGGGATTCTTAAAGGGCAGGGAAAGTCTAAAAATAGAATAAGGCTATAAATGCTGTATTTTGTATACTAAGCATAAACATGAACTTGCACCACAAGCCTAATCAAACAAATGATTTATGCTTTCAAAGTTGGCCACAGGGGGCTGTCATCTTGTAACTTTGTTATACATCTTTGCAAGACAAAGACTGTGCACATGCTCAGTATGGTCTGGGATTCTTAGGGATCGTCATAAATTACCAAAACAGGGACACAAACAAAGCTGCTGGAGTTCTGCATGGCTGGGAAGTAAGGCGAGGGCTCCCCCTGCTGTTCATAAGTATGAATATTTCCCTGCACAGCAGTTAGGGACTGTCTGAAAATTCCTATCCACAGCAGTAAATGAAGAGAGAATTTCACTACATACAGTCAGGGTTCTTATAAAAATGGTACACATTTTTTAATTAAAGTATATTGGAGATAGGTTTCTTTTTCATCAAAGAAAGTAAAAATGGGATTTAATTTTTTTGCCTTTCCTTGTCCTTTAAGTTAGGCATCTGGACCGAAAATTGGTCTCCTTTCTATTTCCTCATTAGTAATTACAATGTGATGCATAGTTCAAAACCAAATTTTGGGTCATAAAACTGACTTCCATACTTGTTTTTTGTCTCACCTGTAAAACCTTATGAAACACTGTGGTAGGATATTTATTACATAATAGATGGGTTTAGGGAAGCGGTAGATGCTAGCAAAAATTGAATATCATTTTGTATTGTATGTAATTACTTATTAATGTTTCCAGTCAACAAAAACAAAAGGGAAAATAAAAGTTGATAGTAGCCATGTTGCCACTTCAAATGTATATTCATGTAGCACTGCGCAATATGTTGGCACCCTAAAGATACATGTTAATAATAACAATAATAATGTAAATTGTTTTTCGTAGTTCCTATGGTTTTTTCATATATAAACAGTTAAAGGAACAGTAACATCAAAAAATGAAATAGTTTTAAAGTAATAAAAATATAATGCAGTGTTGCCCTGCACTGGTAAAACTGCTGTGTTTGCTTCAGAAGCACTACTATTGTTTATATAAATAAGCTGTTGTGTAGCCATGGGGGCAGCCATTCAAAGGAGAACAGGCTCAAGTTACACAGCAGATAGCAGATAAGCTCTCTAGAACATAATGTTATCTGTTATCCATTACTTATCCTGTGCCATATAGCCGTTCTTCAGTTTCCGCCATTGCTACACAGCAGCTTGTTTATATGAACTATAGTAGTGTTTCTGAACCAAACAGATCAGTTTTAAAAGCGCAGGGCAACACTATATGATATTTTCTTTATTTTAAAACACTTTCATTTTTTGATGTGACTGTTCCTTTAATGTGTGTTTCTTGTTTGCCAGTCTGCAGGGCTTCTGCACTCGAGTGTTTCCTTGAGGTGGAACTTTTATTTGTTCCACCTCCAGGGAATGCAGGGGTAAATGCAGCCCCTGTTTTTCAATCATTTTGTACTTATAGTTCTGCCGGGAAGCACAAAATGCAACTTTAACACAACATATACAATTGTGCGTGAAAGTTTGTGAACCCTTTAAAATTTTTAGATGAATGTGAAGTAAACAAAGAAAACATAGATAAACAGATTAAACAAAAGTTGTTATATTTGGTCATACTTTTGAGTATGTCAAAAGTAAGTGAGAGTGTGAGAAGTTACCCTGATGCTCTAGTGGGGATACAGTGGGGACGCCTGCTGCGTCCATCCTTCTCGTGTGTTGACTGAATATCGAGCAGGCACATTTTCTCTTCTGTAATTTTTGTTGCGTTGTGTATGACATCATTGCACACTGATTCAAATATTTAAAGGGCTTCTCTACCAATGCTCACTGCCCAACTATTTCTTAGTTCCTGGGTGTGCTTCCTAGTGTTCTTGATTGGTTGTCGACCCTGTCCCTGACTCTGTTTTGTTATCTGCCTGTCCTGATTCTTGCTAGTTTTTGATTATTCCTTTGACTCCTGCTCTGTACTGTGATATTGATGTGTTTTGACCTGGCCTGTAACCCACTACTCCTTTTTCTCCTGAGTCAGACTGTTACCTGCCCGGCCTGGCTTTTGGCTATGCTTCTTGTTTCCTGTTCTACTACCTCACACTCGGTTGCCTTGCTCCTTCAGAAGTTTCTGAGTTTGGGATACCCTGTGAAAGCAAATCCTGATCACACATAAAACACATGTGTATGATGGCTTCAACAAAGGAGGTGTCAGAGGACCTCAGAAAAAGAGCTGTTGATGGCAATAAAGCTGGAAAAGGTTAAAAGACTATCTCTAAAGCAGGGGTCCCCAACCTTTTTTGCTCGTGAGCCACATTTCAATTTAAAAAAGAGTTGGAGAGCAACACAAGCATGAAAAAGTCCACGTGGATGTCAAATAAGAGCTCTGATTGGCTTTTTGGTAACCCCTATATGGACTGGCAGCCTACAGGAGAGAATGTTTGGCAGGACATCTTTTTTTTTTTATGCAATCAAAACTAGCCTCTAAGCCAGTAATTCAAAACTAAGCACCTGCTTTGAGGCCACTGGGAGCAACATCCAAGGGGTTGGAGAGCAACATGTTGCTCGCGAGCTACTGGTTGGGGATCACTGCTCTAAAGGGTTTCCACTCCACCAATCAACCATCAGACAGCTTGTATACAAATGGAGGGAGGTCACCCTACCCAGAAGTGGTTGACAATTAAAGATAACTTCAACTACAAAAAGGTTCTAATAGTCTGAGTGGTTATAACTGAACCCAGGGTAAATTCCAAGCAACCAAAGGCCTGTCTCACATTTGTAAATGTTGATGTTCATGAGTCCACCATCAGGAGAACACCGAACAGCAGTGGTGTGTATGGCAGGGTAGCATAGAGAAGGCTACTGCTCCCTCCCAAAAATATTGCTGACTGTCTACAGTTTGCTAAAGATCATGTGGACAAACCAGAAGGATACTGGAAGAATGTTTGGTGGATGAATGAAGCTAAAATAGAACTTTTTTGGCTTAAATGAAGAGTGTTACATTTGGATTCCAGCATAAGAACCTTTTCCTATCTGTGAAACATGGTGTTGGGAGTGTACTGGTTTTGGTCTGTATTGCTGCATCTGGTCCTGGACGGCTTGTCATCATTATATGGAACAATGAATGCTGAACTATACCAGTGAATTCTTAAGGAAAATATAAAGACGTCTGTGAACTGAATCTGTAGAGACTGTGGGTCATGCAGCAACACAACAATCCAAAACACACAAGTCGTTCTACCAAAGAATCGTTAAAGAAGAATAAAGTGAATGTTCTGGAATGGCCAAGTCAATTTCCTGATCTTAGTCCAATTAAAATGTTGTGGAAAGATGTAAAGCGAGAGGTTCCTATGAGGAAACCACCAACATCCAAGAGCTTAAACTGTTCTGTATGGAGGAATGTGCAGGACTTATAAACAGTTACCGCTAACATTTAGTTGCCATTATCGCTGCAAATGGGTGCCTGAGAGCAAGATTCACTTAATTTGTGTTATTGGATCTTTTTTTTTCTCAATAAAAATATGATGAAATATTATATTTGTTTCATTTGTTAAAAATTTTTTCTTCATCTACTTTTAGGGCTTAAAATCAGATGATGTTTTAGGTTACATTCATGTAAAAATATAGAGGATTTTGAAGGGTTCACAGACTTTCACACATTACTGTAAGACTAGGAATGCACAATTTAACATGCAAAAAAAAAGTGCACAATGCACACATTTTGTTTGCCTTTTGTACCCTGTATGAATGAATTTCTGCAGGTCTGTATGATTCATCTTCTTAAAGAGACCTGTGTCTGCCTTGTTTAATATAGCATTGCCTGCATTTAGCCGTGCTGTATTCATGAGGGGTAGTAGTTGTAATGCCATGTATCCAAGGTCAGGTATCAAGAAGTCTGAGGCCCATAGCACTGTAGCCAAATTTCTATGGGTGTGACAAATATTTCAAAGATCTATTGTTCAAATTGTTTTCTCCACAACTACCAGACAGACAGTTTTGTGATCCATCACTAACTTAATTGAAGGGGGTTTCTATGTTAGACCAGTGGTCTCTAACCATTCGATCATGAGCAACATGTTGCTCACCAACCTACTGAATTATGTCCCTAGCTCTATTTGCATTAAAAAAGTGTACTGCCAAACAAAGCTTCCTGTAGGCTGCCAGTCCACATAGGGGCTACCAATAACCAATCACAGCCTGTATTTGGCACCCCCAGGAACGTTTTTTTTCATATGGCTCACGAGAAGACTCAATGAGAAATAGAATAAAACCAACTGGCATGGAACCGAACATCCCTGAACAAGCTAAATCTGGGAGAATATCCTGTGGACAGATGAGAAGAAAGCAGAACTTTCTAGTAAAAATCTCCTGCAAAGGAAACCTATAGGTGTTTGCTGTCCCTGGAAAAGGATGCCTTGTGGGTGCATGACAAAAATCAGAAGATTACAATAAGGCATTTTAAAAGACAATGGTGAACTCATAGTGCCAGAAATCTGGGCCACAAATCATGTGCCTGCCACTAGCCCCTCCGCTCCACCCACCTTTTTTAAGCATTTATTTCTGTATAGACACCCAAGGGCTTCTATCTCTTAGGCTAAGGCCAGACGGGGAGATTCAGGGGAGATCGAGCTATTTGGGGGAGATTCGTCGCCGCGAGAAGTCGCCAGGCGATGGATCTCCCCCGAATCTCCCCGTCTGGCCTTAGCCTAAAACTTGGCCCTTGGGATGTGCCCTGGCGTTCCTATATAGAAGTCATGGCTGAAAGACCATGATCAAAGGCGCACTTCAAAATGATAAGAATGTTTAGAATGACTAGTAATGAGTGGAAAACCCTTTGATCTCATGTGGGAAGTTAAGGAAACTGCATTTGGGAAATGACTTCTTTAAAATTTGGTGTTCCAAACCAAAGTGCATTACAGGTTATAGGAAGCACCTAATTTCTTTCCAGAGGGTGCTCTACCAAAAATAAAGTTTTTAACATTGGATTGGGCTTGAGGAACACCAGGAGAAAAAAACATTGGTGCTTCACCACTCCAGACCCACTGTTTGCTCTGCATGCAAGAGCTGATCTTGGTGGCCATAGACAGGCAGCAGCTGGGAGCAAGAGTTGTAAATGGTGTAGCTCTAAGGTAAGGTGAAGGGGGGTGCAGCACGGGGGTTCCCAACGCCAGATTGCCCCCTTCCATCACAGGAAGCTATCTTTACCCCCAACTTTGCCTGCCAACACTGCTTTTCCATGTAAAAGCACAAGGGGACCTCAGTTTGTTGCGGTCATCTAGAACCTCGCCGGGCAGGTCTAGGCTATGCTGTGGACCAGACAAAGCAGCTGCCCTATTTGGGGCTTGTCTTGGATCCATCTTCGCTTGACCTCAGTACATTTCTTCATGAGGACAGTGTTCTATACAAAGGGTGAAAAAAACCACAAAGCCTATATCCGCCCAGTGAGGTTCCCAATGAGCAAAACAACCAAATGTCCTATGTACGTTTACATTGTCAGGAAGTGCCTGCAGGCCATCTTCCACGTAACAGATTCAATACTCTGCCTGGATACCCAAGTGGGGGAGGACTTTGGTATGGATAGCTTGAAAATCCCAGCGACTGACCTAAGGGCAGATAGCTTGACCCTCCTTCCATCACTGGCAGGCTACCTTCACCCCCATCCTGCTGGGTCATCAGTGCCATGTTCTTCATGCTGCATTTAAGAACAACCTCTACTTTCAATTTGACAAAATTGCTACTCCCCCCCCCCCCCCCCCCCCCACATGCCCCAAGATGCCCGCTCTACTCTTTGGAACATGTGGAAAATCGTCTGCTTTCTGCATCTAGTTCTCAGCCTGTTTGGTACCTGACTGTGTCTGTTATACACCAAGGCATTGGTTGCCCTTTCCTCAGGCTACATTAACGAGTGACCTATATTTAAAGTTCTGTAAAGTGCCAAAGCTGCATTTACATTACATAACATTAACGAGTAACCAACCTTCACTAAACAGCTACTTGAATACTTTTTAAAGCAATTTGCCTAGAACTGCAGACTGATGCTAGGCAAACCCCAAAAAGGGGTTCTGGATGGAAAAAAGGTGCTAGATGGGGGAACCTCTGGTATATACCTGGGTAGCTTAGAAGGGCAAACCCTGTTAGATATAGAGCCTGTCACAGGCAGGTTAGCGCTAGCCCCCACTTTGCAATCCATCCGCTTACCATTGAACAAAACATCCCTGAACAAGCTAAATCCATCTGGGAGAATATCCTGTGGACAGATTAGAAGAAAGAAGAGCTTTCTAGTAAAAAGCCAGAATCTCATGCGCAAAGGAAAACTAAAGGTGTTTTGTGTCCCTGGAACAGGATTACAAAATCAGAAGATTACAAAAGATATTTTAGAAAACAATTGAACTCATAGGTAAGGTATTTCATATTGCCAGAAATCTAGGCCACAAATCATGTGCCTGCCACTAGCCCCTCTGCTCCACCCAACTTTTTTTAAGCATTTATTTCTATATATACACTCAAGGGCTTCTATCCCTAAAGCTTTGGCCCTTGGGATATGCCCTGGCGTTCTTAAATAGAAGTCATGGCTGTAAGGACAATGATTAAAGGCGCACTTCAAAATGATTAGAATGTTTAGAATTAACTAGTAATGAGTGGAAAACTAAAACCCTTTGATCTCATGTGGGAAGTTAAGCTTAGAAGGGCAAACCCTGTTAGAAATATAGCCTGTCACAGGTAGGTTAGAGCTAGCCCCCACTTTACAATCAATTGGGGGGCAGACAGCTTGCCATTCTATTTCTCTGACCGTCCAACTTCAGCCCCATGTTTTGACAGGCAGCTTGCCCTTGCATCTCTCTCCAGGGACTTTCCAGTATACATGAAGAACAGTCAAGCTGAGCTGCTTTGGCTCCAAGTTTTCAGCAAAGGCCATTTGGGAGGTCTCCATTAGCGAGGAACCTGGAGTTTGTGTTGACTCTGTTAGGCAGAAGATGGACTGTTGGCGCTGACAGTCAATGAAAAGGCCCTCTCTGGCAGGATTAAGCACTGTGGCTGGGGGTGGATAAAGCGAGTGGAGTCCTGAGTTCAAATCCCGGTGTGGATGTTTTCCCGGTCCATTCAGGGTTGTTTATACCTGTACAGAACCCTTCCATTTTCATCTGGCTGCATTCAAGAGTGACTGCTACTTTTGAATCTCCAAAGCAGGGGCACATATGTGTCTGTTCTTTGGCACATGCAGCAAATTGCCTGGATTCTCCCCCAAGGGCCTAGCATTCGAACCCTGGCTGGTACCTTTTGCCATAAGTCACCTTTTCTTCTACATCAATGAGTAACGTTTCGGTAAAGTCTGCCTTCACTAATCAGCTTCTCAAATGCTTTTTTTCAAGTTATTTACAGGACTCTGTCTTTGTTCAACAATTTAACAAAGGTCAACTGTGAGCTGAATCAAGGCACGCCCAAAAAAGTAATATATATTTGGAAAAACACTCAAGCTGATGCAAATGCAAGTAAGGGCAAGCTATAGGCAAGGTAAGGGCAAGCTATAGGCAAGGTAAGGGCCAAGTAAGGGGAAGGTAAGGGCAAAATAAAGGCAAAGTAAGGGCAAGGTTCTAGATGGGGAAGTACAGATGAAGCCACTTTGGATTGTGTGTTTGACAACAGTGCTTTGGTATGCTAATGAAAAGGTTAAATGCATTAAATTAGTTAAGATTACTTTAGATAACACAGTTTCTTCAATTAATCCCTGGTCATTACGCATTTAACACACAAATCCAAGTGGCTTCACATGAAGATACCTGATTATCTTAGAAGGGCAACCCCTGTAAGAAAGAGAGACCATCAAGGGTGGGATAGCACTAGTCTCCCCTTTGCAATCAACTGGTGGGGGCAGAAAACTTGCACCTGACTGACTTTGGCCCCATCTTTTGACAGGCAGCTTGCCCTTCCGCTGCTCACCGGTGACTTCCATTTGTCCATCTAGTACTCTTGAAGTACAACCAAGCTGAGCTGCTTTGGTGCCGAGTTTTCAGCACTGGTGGGAATTGAAAAATTTGGAAAATGTACTGGGCGTCAAAATAGTTTTGGCTCGCAACAATTTTGACACAAGTGACAATTTTTATATGCGCAGCTTTTTTGTCCATATGCATTGGCCATCTGAATCATTTTTAAGCGTGATCATTTTTATGTGCACGACAACTTTGCAGCAACAATTTTTTTTCGTTGCAGAGCATGGTGCATTGTTTCGCAAAAAAATTTGCAGGTGGCAGAATGCACCAATTTGCAGCAAATATATGCCAGGTGAATAAATTCGCCCATCACTACCCTCTACCTTCATGTGTTTCTTAATGAGGACAGCGTTCTTAATGCAGGTATAGAACATGCATTATTATACAATGAAACCTCAAATGCCCTAATTTGAACTTTTCCCGCATTTTACACTGTTCTTCTGGGGTCCCACCAATCTACAATGCTTAAAACATTAACCTGATTGTAATTTGAGATGCTGCCGCATTAGTATTTTATCAGGGGCAGTGCTATTAACTCTAATACATGCTAGTGGGTAGCAGCAAGTGTTGTATAGGCTAAAGCTGTGTGCAGGGTGGATGTGACCATCCAAAGTATTTTTATGATCTCTGTCTGCCTATGGGCTCCTTATTAATGTGATATAATATGATCCACAAATATAGTTTTCCAACTAGTTTGCCCACTACATGGAAAAAGTTGGCAATGATACAGGCAGGAATGTTTGATCTAATTCTCTGTCTTTGGGTTATATTTCAGGTGTGGATAGTAAAGTCTGCTAGCCTAATACTTTCTTTCACTGGTTTATCATTATTACATGGTGTGTTATAGGTACCTGTATTGTATACATAAATAACAATAAAGTGTTATTTTTCTATCTTGGGTACTAAATAGCAATGTTTTGTGTGCTATTGTGTTTATAGCATGTGCGCTCAAATATGCATTCGTTTGCATTTCCCTCTGGTTGTGGTAGGGTTCTCACCTGTCCAATTTGTCCCGTACAGCCCAGTAATTTGAAGTGCTGCCCGGGTTAGGAGGTTAAAACATAGGCGGAGGGTGATATTTTTTTGTTTGGGTAGGCTAAGTCTAATGTTACTTCAACAGTTTTTTCAACAGTGAGTTCCCACTGGCAGAAACAGCGGATTCAATCCTATATTATAAGCATTGGCAACAGCTGTAATTCACATGTCTGAGCGCCAGGGGTGTATCTGGGGCTGCTGCCGCCCCCCCGCTCCGCACTTTGAACTTATAGCGTCGGAGCGGGTGGAAGAGGGGCCGCATCACTAGTGCAGCGATCGCTATTGCACTCGCTGTGCTAGAAGAGCCGAATTTCCGTTTTAAAAAATGGAAATTCGGCTCTTAAAGTTACCAGAGGCGGCTTTTTGCCGCCACTGGTAACTGGCCGCTCCGTGCCGTCCTGAGGCAAGGGTCTCACCTTGCCTCATGGCTGGAGCGGCCCTGCTGAGCACACAGGTAGGATTATTGTCTAAATATGCACTACAATCTGAAATCTGTCCCATACATGGTCTGACTTACGAGCTACTAAATGATGGGCCCACAAGCTGCATATGAAGCCAGCCTATTTTGAAAATAATATGCATAGCACTCTCTTATTATCAAAATTATAGAAAAAATTCAGTTCATCCACATTACTGGAAATCAGGGCTAATGATTGGGTTGTTTAACATTAAAGCATGTTTATTGGTCTACTTTCATATAAAACAAAAGGGGTATATTAATTGTCATTAATGGGAGATTGTATACATACAAAGTATAATGTAGATGTATTTTGGTCCCCTCACAAAAAACAGTAGCTGCCCTTTTACTGCAGTTTCAAAGTAATACAATATAATAGTAGATGGGGTTGAGTAGTTTGTTTGGTATGTTTGTGTGCACCGTTGAATCATACGATCCCTGGGGGCTGTCCTTATTTTCTATTTATGATTACCCAATGGCACATGCCACTAAAAAAGTATATTATTATGAAAATTGTTTATTTACATGAAGCAAGGTTTTACATATTAGTTGTTTTATGCAATATCTTTTTATAGAGACCTACATTGTTCTGGGGGTATAGTTTTCCTTTAATGCTTTTAAGAGGCGTTTGTATGATTTCTTGGACAAATACAATATCATAGGATGTTGTAATTCTACAATGTACAGTCCAATTAGTATAGATATTGTTATGTTCAGTTTATGAAGGTGCATGGAGGGATTGGTGTGTGTATGTATGGTCGGTTACATTTGGAGGTGTTGAACTTGATGACTTGGTCTTTTTTCAACCCAAATTAACTATGTAACTATAAGAAAAAGAAGCATATCTACTTTAGGCTCCTCGTGCAGAATAGCACAATTCCGTGGCTCCATCAATTATTAAACATATTCAAAGGGGTCTTGAGAGGTTTCCTGACATCAGAGCATAAAGGGGTTGCCCACCTTCAAACAACTAGTTGTTTTCAGATAGATCACCAGAAATAATGACTTTTTCCAATTACTGTCTATTTTCTATTTGTAACCGTTTTTCTAATATTGAAGTGTAAAGTGTCATTTTTCACCTTCTAAAGCAGCTCTGGGAGGGGGGGTTGCTGACCCCCCCAACTGTTCTAAACTGATACATTTAATGGATACATTTCTTATCTTTCTCCCTGCTGAGCAGAATCTCGGGGTTTCATTACAGGCAGCTGTTAGAATTGATACAATAGTTGCTAATACTGCAGATATGTTGCTGTGAATTGTATCAATTAAATGTTACAAAATTGTAACCGCTTAGAGTCTTAAAGGGGTTGTTCACCTTTGAGTTTTTTTTGTTTGTAGTTTTATAGTTATTTAGCTTTTTATTCAGAAGCTCTCTATTTTGCAGTGTCAGCAATTTGGTTTCTAGGGTACAAATGACTGAATATAATGATAAGTAATAAAAAGTGGCAATAACAATACATTTGTAGCCTTACAGAGCATTTGTTTTTAGATGGTGTCAGTGACCCCCATTTGAAAGCTGCAAAGAAACAGAAGGAAATTGCAAATCATTAAAAAACTATAAAAAATAAATAATGAAGACCAATTGAAAAGTGTCTTAGAATTGGCCCTTCTACAATATACTAAAAGTTAACTTGAAGGTGAACCACCCCTTTAAGTCTGGCAGCTCCGTAATTCAGGTGCAAACACCAGATACACCAACATTCAACTTTAAACTTAGATTTTGGAAAAACAGTAAAAAATAAATAATGGAAAGTAATTGAAAAAAGTCTTTATTTATGGAGAACAATCTGAAAACCACTGAACAGAAAAAAGTGTTTGGAAGGTGAACAACCCCTTTAAGAGGAAACTAGATGAATTCAAAATCAGCTAAGCTTTATAAAATCCCAAGTACCTTCTACTCATTAACCATCTGGGATATGTATTGTGATCTCTGACGTTGACTTTACATTTCCTTCTTTAGAATTCTTACTGTGCAAGTTATGGTAAGGGCTTATAGGGGAGTGAGCAGTGATGCTGTCCTTTAATGGAACCTTTGCAGAGGTTGTGATTGAATACAGGGGCAAGAATATGCAGTTTTGATTCTTCTGCACAGGAGAATTTGATATGGGGCTTTGGGTAGACTTAAGTTGCCCTTTAAATCTGTTTGCTTCCTAATAAACTGTGTTTTATTTCTTAATAATGGGAATCTGGGATTAGCAACAACAATTTATTTATTAAAATACAGTGCCTGAAAGAAGCATGACTCTCTGGCTGTACAGTTCAGTCTCCTCTCTTTGTGGAGCTGGCCCCGCCTATATGCCTCTTTTTCTTTAACAACTTTATTAACATTAACAATTATCAACACAAAAACAAAAAGAGTTTTGTACAGTAACATAGTAAGTTCGGTTGAAAAAAGACACACATTCATCAAGTTCAGCCTTTTACGTCTATATAAAACCTGCCTAACTGCTAATTGATCCCATTTGAATTCTCTCCAATTAGCCTCAGAGGGGGAAAAATTCCTTCCTCACTCCAAGATGACAATTAGGGCAGTACCTGGATCAACTTATCTTCCATAAACCTTTATCAAATAGATATCCAAACCCTTCTTAAAGCTACCTAATGTATTAGCCAGCACGACTGCAAAAAAAGGACTGGTCGAAGTATAATAAAATAAAAATGTGTTAATTTAAAGGTTAAAAATGCATTCATATCAAAGCGAATGAATAAAAGATTAATCAACATCTACAAAATCCTCTTCAGCCTCAATGTTTTGTGCTCAAAAGCGCTTCGGGAGGTCAAGGGGTACAACACCAATACAATACTTCTACTAGCAATCTATTTTCCATATTGGAAGATTTTTAATACATATCTAAATAAATATACATGCACAGTTATATACATACTCGATTTCTCATCAAATAATACATTTCCCTTTACTTTTTTTTTAAAAAAGGTGCCAATATGGCCACATTAAACCCACAGGGAAACTTTGGACCACATTCGAAAATCCAAGGCTGTTCCCTTTGCAAAATAATCAAATATTCATCTCTCTTTAACATAGTGTTATGCACGAATTCTATTCCCTGAAAGAGCAAAAAACTCAGGTCACAACTGTATTACTCAGAAGTGTTGCAAATGAGCAAAATATCTGTTTTTCTTGATCAGCTTTTGAACATTTATGATCCCATTAATATGTTCTAAAATACAATTTTTTGAAAGGCCTGTTGATCTTACCAGTATAGTGGTATTGGCATGTACATGTTGCCACATACTTTGATACAAATATAAGACTTTGATAGAAATATAAGACAGAGAACTATTATCAATGGTGGCTCATAGTAATACTTTGATAGAAATATAAGACAAAAAGAACTGTTCAACTGCTGAACCAATATGGTATACAAGACAGTTTTATAACCTATAATCTTGTATAAGGAAGCTTTGTACAACAGAAACTGTTGAATTCATTTAGTCAATGACCTAATACTTGTATTTGTTCCTGATATGTTTGTGATTTCTGGAAGTTCTCATGGGGCCTTCCTTTATTATAGCCAGGGGCAGAATATAATGTACTCAAGCACCACTAACTGCTTAGATAATATCTTTGCTTCAGATGTGCTTGTTTGGAATCTGGCCAGATCCTGATTAGTGCATGGGAAGCGAAATCTTTTGTTGACCAAGTAGTTTAATGCTCATTGTTTTTGAGCATATAAACTGGGGATCTCCATTTATTTCACTGAGATCTCTCCTGTTGGGTAGCACTTGTAATGCCCAGTAGGGATGGCGCGAACCGCCGAAAAAAAGTTCGCGAACATGTTCGCGAACTTC
>CM044433.1:43942813-43985228 GCA_024363595.1 Xenopus borealis | reverse complement strand
ACCTCCCACACTGCAAATACATCTTCATAGAGCAATTCTAGAGGGACACAAAAGGAAAGAGCTGGCAACACAGGGAGGCACATTTATCAAGGGTTGAATTTCGAATTCATGTGAGGTTTTTTAAAATCCCTAATTTTCGAATATATTTGAAATTGGTCTGGGGGGATAGTAATGAAAAAAATCAAATATCTAAAACTCGGATGAATTTCACCCACCCGATTTTGAACAAACTCAAATGCTAGGGAGGCTCCAAACATCTCTAAATTGATCACTGGACCTCTCCAATTGACTTATACAGTAATTCAGCAGGTTTTAGGTGGTAAATAGCCAAATTTGAATTCTTAAAAGGCCAACGTTTGCTAAATCTCGAAAATCAAATAGAATTTTTTAAAAACATTTGGATAATTCCCTATTCGAATTTGACAGTTTTGACCATAAAAAATTTTGAAAATTCAACTTCCAATTTTCAATAAGACCCTTATTAAATCTGCCCCTTAAAATGTACGTCACAAGCAGATTCAACAGCAAATGGAAGCAATTTGTCTTTCTCTAATGTTTCCTTCAGCTGCACAGTGAAAGCAATACCTGATGGAATTTGAGTCTCAAAGCTACTGAGTTACTTAGTTATGGAGTGTCTAAGGCATTACCTCGTTTAAAATCAAGCAAGAACCAACGGTAACAGAAATAGAAATGTGTATAGTCTCCATTCTGGTGCATGAGTTCAAACAGCTCAGAATCCAAAATCTGCAAAAGGAAAATGATCATGGTGTTACTCACTTTATAGCTTTTAGAGGTATATATACGAAATAAGGTTCCTCGTACAAATATAAAAATATATGCATAACATAAAAACCAAAGTCAAGTAAATGAGCATAGATACAGTATATGAAAATGTTGGTGTATCTGCCATTCAGACACAGTTTTAACAATATCTAGCACAGCAAATACCCAAAAGCTCACCATAAATGGCCTTCAAGATAGGGCTTCAGGAGTAGCTAGGAAAGCAAATTGCTATCAATACTGGACTGGACTTAAGGCTGAGCTGCATTTGCCACTGCTCCAAACACCCGCCCAGGATGTCCAGCTACACAGTTTGAAAACCCATGCCCTATGCTCTTGTGGAGTTCAAAGCAGCATATAGGGTGGTTGGGTGAAGGTCAATAAGGGTACATGGCTTGGACAGAATAATTTACTGTAAATTTTCAAGGGGCGAGCACTACAGAATAGATAAACAGCTGCTGTATAAATATGGGTTGTGGTGGTTTGGTATCTGTATTTTCTGCCCTGAATATATCTGGAACTATAGAAAGGATTCTGTATGAGGTCCTGACCAAATGTGGGCTTTAACACAAATGTGTAGAACCATAAGGTACAGGCACCCAAGACAAGGGCCCCTATGGATCCCAACCAAACTATGCTGAGTCTGCAATGTTCACAGGGCTGTAGTCAGAGGTGGCAGCACAGTCACGTGTCACCCCCAAAAATTTCACTCTAGGCACAGATCTGCTTTCTACCCCTAGTTCTGACCCTGGAAGAAAGGACAATAAGGCTGGAAACACTGCATGACAATAATTCATATTTGATTTTGAAAATGAATGAACAAATGCTGTGACAGGAAATTGAAAAATTATTCCATGCACTTTGTAGCAAATGATGGTTGATATTATTTCTGCTATATGTCAAATAGGGGAAATGTAGGTGCTATGTGTGGGAAAACATACCTGAATTAAGGATCTCATGTTTGCAAAGTGTGTATCCATTGCACCCCCGTTTGGGAAGTTTTGGCTCATTCGTTTCATCAGTTGAGTGAAGCAGCTATATGCCAGCAAATCTACAGAATACACAAATAATCAGCTACATCTTCCCAACTACATCTGTTAATCAAATGGGCCAAATGTATTAATGAAAACCAGTCATTCTGGCTGGATTCACAAGCTAGTTCTGAATCTTATGACAATTTTAAAAACTCCCGTAATAAAAATTAGATTGTAACCTGTATTGATCAAGGCCCTCTATTGGTTACCAGTATTTTCATATGTAGACTCTATGTTTGATGCATATGCCCTTCTATCATACAGCAATGCACAATATGTTGTAACTTTATAGATATGTATTCATAATAATACTACACACACACACAGAACTCAAAAAGCATTCCCAGCATCTTTATTTACATCTGGAGTTACACTGAATATTGGTCTAACTCTTCCTTTAAGCACCCTAATCAACTACATTTTCGTGGGTGGATCCTCACTAGCTAACAATGGTGACCCCTAAGAGATATACTTAGGAAATGCTAGGAAAGGAATGGTGACCCCTAAGAGATATACTTAGGAAATGCTAGGAAAGGAATTTTCAAGGTTACTAAATAAGAGTGATGGTTCTGGGGTATTTGTACAGTATTTGTAGGCTAATATATCATGTGAATACAAAAAAACTGAATTGGTTGTCCGCACCTCCTAACACATCATTTATAGTAAGTTAATTATCCAAGAATAAGAATGTGCTGACAGCTTCATATATTTAACATAAATACAAGTGGAAAGAAGAAAGAAGAAGCTATAAATGTCGCACCATTCAATGAATATCACACCATGTATCAGAAAAATAAAGGCCTTATTTACCCAATCAAATATCTGTACATTATTGTAGTGAAATAAACCAAAATAAGTATCCGTATAAGATTCCGTGTCCACTCAAATTCATTAAACAAAAGAAAATTTAACTGATTTAAATTTTAACTGATTTAGCACAGGCAGTTAGCACATGTTTTGTTGAGCCTGTTTGCACTTTTGTGTCTGAATGACACATATGTTCAGTGACGGGCCAGGCCAGCTAAGTGCCCTAGGCAACCTGGCTGGCCACTGTGCCCAATAGGCGCACACACACGAGAGAGTGTTTCTGGACCAATGTGGGTGTGGCTGGGCAGCATGCCACCCCCTAAAATCCTGTCACCCTAGGCCTAGGTGGCCTTTCCACAAATCCGGGCCTGATGGTGCCCATTCTTTGCAGTTTGCACTTTGTAAATGTAATTTTAAAAAAAGGTTACAAAATAAAAATAGGATCAGAGTGTCCTGTTCACAAGAGCTTACAATGTAAATCAGTATTCAAAAAAGCAAAAGAAGAACGAATGTTTTTTTCCTATGATGTCATAGTGGGTCTGAAAAAAAACTCATCAGCTGTTGCCATTTCTCGGTGGGTGGATTCAGCATAAGCTGATTTCGAATTGTGGTGGGGAGGAAGCTCCTATTCACTTGCCCCCAGAGCCACTCACTCATGCCATCTTAACAATGCCACTATCAGGCCAAAATATCTCCAAAATGTTGCTCAGCCTATCCATGTACCATATCTTGTATGTGGCCATATTCATGCAAATATTATATTTACCTATACAGATGTACAGTTATAAAAATGACATTACATTATAAATGTGCAAAATAATGTTTTAATAAAACAGCTGACGTTCTCTTACCATTATCCAAAACAACCATTAGGGGAGCCAACAGGTCACACATTCCTTGGACATAGCCTATATCCAGATGTTCCCACACATAACTGCATAGAATAGAGAATGTGAATTAGAGAATGGTGAATAAACTTTTAAAGGGGGTGTAAAGTCAAAATTTTTTATTCCTTTAAAGGAGAAGGAAAGGTAAGTAAGTCTTATCAGAAAGTTCCACCTAAATATACCAGTAAACCCTCAACGTAGTGTTGCTTTTATTGTGTACACATGGGCTTCTGTATCAGACTTCCTGCCTTCAGCTTAAACCTCCTTGCCCCGGGAGTGAGCATGCTCAGTTTGTTCCTCTCCCCTTCCCTCCTCCCCTCCCTGCTGTAATCTGAGCCCAGAGCTGTAAGTGAGCAGGAAGAGATGCAGGAAGTGATGTCACACTGCAGCTGCTAGAGAGCTTCTAGAGCTTTTTACTCAGGCATGGTAAAACATTCTACAGAATAAATGTAGCATTCTAGCCTGCGCTATTGCAGCTAATCTATTTTCAATAAATTGCCTCTGTGGCTTTCCTTCTCCGTTAAAGGACCCACTGCCTAAATATAAGCCAATGTAGCCATCTTTATCCACATTGCAAGCAAAGTCATGCTTGGGCACAAACATATTAGCAGGTCAGTAACCTTAGATGTTCTTATTTATACACTTGCGCACTATAATCCACTCTTTTGCCAAACTTTTTCCTCTTCATTGACAGGCACAGTGGCGCAGAGTGAAAACATGCATTTGTGCTGAAACTCATACCATGTTTCTTTACCCAGACACACTGTCCTCTCAGTGCAGAGACATGAGAGTTGGATTGAGGCACTTGCCTGAGATGGACATACATCTGCATTCAGAATAAAAAACCTGCATTATTTGGAGCCCTTCATTTGATCTCTAGCACAGTAGTGGTGCTTGCAGTGCAAGTGCAAGGAACAGGCAGAGCATGATTTTGGTTTGAGGGGGCTTATTACAGCTATATACTGTGTTAATAAAGTTTGTTATTGAAAAGAAGCACAGAGGTGGGGCCAGCTCTGACACAGACTGGGTTCCCATGTTGGTGGTTTTCCAGCCAAATTGGGCTACTAAATTAAAGCCCAGGTGGGTTCTGAAACTACAAACTAGCCAAGATATGGATTTTGGGCTACTTTTTTGGGCCTTTGGTTGGTTTTTACTTTGGAAACCAGCCAAAGTGTTCTTGACCTAATGTGCCAAGCCTGCATCTACCAGTGCATGCTGGATAATGTAGTTTTTGTTTAACTAGTTTAATGTAAGACTACTGTACCCAGCATGCAATGGGACTGACTTGTGTAGAAGTCAGTAGTTTACCCGATTTTGGGCTCTGTATCCCTTTTCCTTCTTAAGCATTCTCACAACTTTCTCGTGACTTACCTCAATTTCAGACAATTTATGGCAAACATCTGCTGGCCACCAAAATGTCTAGAG
This sequence comes from Xenopus borealis, assembly GCA_024363595.1. Taxonomy (NCBI): domain Eukaryota; kingdom Metazoa; phylum Chordata; class Amphibia; order Anura; family Pipidae; genus Xenopus; species Xenopus borealis. Next base: position 43,980,295 of record CM044433.1, on the reverse strand, counting down.
GTTGAGCTGTTGTTTACCAATATTTATTGAAATTGTATATGAATTAGGGCCTCATGGGTCCCTATTCCTGTTGAGCCCCCCCCTGTAGTTATGCCCCTCGTGATGGGGGAGAATCTTTCCGATTTTGCTTCATGGAAAAATGTGTAAATCAGAGTATTTTCACATATATTCATTAATTTTTAAGACTTTTTTTGCACTGCACATATTATGCTGAAGTTCCTCTTGGCTAGTTTTGGGCTGGTTTTGTAGCTGGCTTTGGCTGCTTTTGAAAATTAGACCTGGCAACCCTGCACACAGAGGAGATGGAGCTGTACAGTCAGAGAGCCATGCTTCTTTAATGCTCTGTATTTTAATAAATAAGTTGTTGTTGCAAAACCCAAAATCTCATTATTAAGGAGTACCAGAAGTGGATCCACTCAGCAGACAGAACCTTAACCATGTCAGAAATGACAGTGAGGATATTGTCTTGGACTAATAAAGCATCCTTTTTGTTTCAATATAAGAACCTCCTGGCTTCCATCATTTTCTATCTTTCACTGTACAGTAGTATGAAAGTTGTAGTTAACATCCTGCCTGAAAACTTCCACTTAGCAAAGGCGCTAGCCTGAAGTGTCTGAGTCTAATATAACCCTTGCTTCTCCTAGCTGGACATTAACTATTTTTGGTCTGCCTAGCCCAAATTAGCGTTACATTTTCATTTACTTTAAAACACTTTCATTCTTTTGTGTTACTGTTCCTTTGGGTCCCGGTACAGCTGCACAGGGATTACCTAAACTACAAAGTGAATCTTTCCAGTCTATCCAATTGTATTCATTGGCACAGTGATTGGAATGATTGCTGAGTGAATCCCTCTAGTCTATCCAATCCGTGTTAAACTGTAACTGGGACATAAACACTGGATCAGCAGCAGGCTTGACACAGCCCTTCAGTTCAGGTCAGAAAATCCAAGTTGGGGCACGTTCCCTCCCTCGCCCCTATTTGTGGATGCCCTTTACTTCCATATAAAGTCAGAGGATGGAGCTGAGTTGAGAGACATAAAAGCGGTATAAGCGTTTTCTCTTTTTGTCTTATGCTCATATCAGGAATATTTGTACTAATTTGCCAGTAGTAAACTTCCCACATTCATAGCAGGGCCGGAACTAGGGTTAGGCAGAATAGGCAGCTGCCTAGGGTGCAACATTTGGGGGGCGCTGGGCAGCTGTCTCTTCTGCCTACCCTTAGACTGGGCCTGGCATTAGACGTGCGCCCGAGAAAGCCGCAGCCTTGCATAGACACACACACGCGCCTTTGCCACGCATGCGCTGTTTAGCGCTGCTGCTGCGCATACGCATCAAATGGGGGTGAGGGGTAACCTTGACGGCTGTGTTGCCTAGGGCGCCTGATCGGCCAGGCCTGCCTCTGCTTCATAGTCAGTATGCAGTAGATTCCTAGGGACCCTATTACCATCTACTGGAAAGCTCCATTCCCACTTTCCATTTGGATCGTTTAACGCAAAGCCTTATAATTCAGTAATCCCACCTGCACATGATGTTCCGGAGCTTTTCTAGGTTTTCATCAGTGAAGTACCAGTAATTGCGATCACACCGCTGCACATCTTTATCAATTCGATGCAAATTTAAGGCAATGGTATCCAATAGTTCTATCTGATAAGGGAAATGTCAAGCAGAAATAATATCAGTTAGCAGTATAGTAGTATTTTGCAATCTGATGTGTAACAGACAGGGGAGTTCCAGGGGCTGCTGCCTTTGCCCCCCCCCCCTCCTGCTCCACGCTTCTAACTTTTAGCAGTGGAGCGGGCTGAGGAGGGCCCACATCGCTAGTGCAGAGCGCGCTATTGCGATCGCTGCACTAGAAGAGCCGAATTTCTATTTTAAAAAATGGAAATTCGGCTCTTAAAGTTAACAGAGGCGGCTTTTTGCCGCCCTTGGTAACTCGCTGCTCAGTGCCGCCTGAGGCAAGATTCTCACCTTGCCTCATGGCTGGAGTGGCCCTGGTAACAGAGAGTTTGTGAGGCTGCCAAATAGTCCAGGGACTACAGGTTGCTTTGATCGGTAAGAGGTGGTACACAGTAATGGTACACAGGTGATTTAGAGTATTTTGTAGCTCCATGGGAAAGAGACAAAAAGCATGGTGATGTAGAGGTTTTTGTCCGTAATCAACAGAGCTATAAATACTAAGATCCAGTAACTAGGTGGGGGCGGGCCCGGGTGTGAGCCGCGCAGCCGGGCCCCCCCACCTCCCCCTGCCGGGGGGGCCCTGCGGGGGTGCGGGCCCTGGTACACTCGCACCCCCTGCTCCCCCGGTAGTTACACTACTGCTAAGATCATTGACTGCAAAAACAACATTTTCTCCTGCTTTTCTGCCTGCTATAGTTCATTTACATGGAAAACTCCTTGTTCTACCAGTACTGGCGCTTTTCAGCACAAAAGCTACTTAGAAAGGCTGAAAAAGCAATAGCAATACTGTGTTGCAGTGGCATAACTAGATCTTACTGGGCCCCACAGCAAATTATTTTTCAGGCCCCCAAATGTCCAGTGGTTGACCTGTTTTAACAATATTTATTGTAATTGTATATGAATTAGGGCCTCATGGGGCCCCTATAGCTCCTGGGCCCCCCTGCAGCCGCAGGGTCTGCTTCCTCTGTAGTTATGCCCCTGCTGTTAGGCACTTCCAGTTCACATGAATGGGAGGAGCATGGGGAAAAACCCTTAAACTGAACTGTCTACCGACATTAGAAAAAAAAATAGAAACTGTCACTTTTTGTTGCATAAGAGAATATTTTCAATTCTACTTCCTTCCAGCAGAAAATGACCCAGTGACCCTTATCTAAATCACTTTTAAATCCCTTTTGATTTGTAGCCCTGCAGAGGGAGGAATGTGTCCAACATATGCAGCCATTTTCCTTTCCTATTATTCGCTCTGATGTTGGATTTCAGTCAGGAGCAGTTAGCATGTTCTCCCTGTGTCTGCATTGGTTTCTTCTCTGTATTTTAGTTTCCTCCCACGCCACACCCAATAACATGCAGGCAGGTTAATTGGTTGGTGACAAAATAGACTGTTGTGTGGGTGTATATATGTGATGGAGACCTTAGATTGTAAGTTCCAGTGGGGCAGGGGCCGGGTAGGAATGATTTATAATCTCTTTAAAGCAGAATATTTCAGCACTATATAAATGAAGGTTTATAGTAATAAAAATAATAGGAAATGATGAAATGCATTTTTTTAGCCAATGCAGTTTTCATAAAACTATTTGTGTGCTGTAGGTTTGTTTTTCCCATATCCAGGGTGATTCTGGGTGGGTTCACCCTTCACACAGACTTACTGTATATGATGTGGGACACATGGAAGAGATGTCTTCAGTGGCATTTAAATAGTCTAGCTGTGAGCTCAACTGCTCTTCACTTATTGATTCTTGCATTTTGAGGATTGCTCTGGATTTCCGTGCAGGGCACACAGTCAATTCTGTCCTATCAGATTCCGTGTTTGACTCCTCTTCCTCAAAGCAGATGCTCTGTCCATCATCAATGCTAGAAAGGATGCCTGAGGTCACGGAATAATTCCGAGAAGAGGGAAGACCAGAATCTGGAGAGTCAAATTCCACTGACTGCTGGGGATCCACTGCCATTGCAATGGGAGTACTGGCGAGATTTGATGCTTTGCTGTTGTGTACTTTCAGATCTGTAATATCTATTTCTTCCGTAGACATAAAAACCTGCAACACAAATACACATCATAGAAAGGATGAATACAATAGAAAGGGTTTGGCAAAGAACACATATCCAATCAATGGGCCAACATTACAGTATGACTATACTTAGATAAGGAGGAGGGAATGCTCAATAACAATAGTAACCCAGGCCATTGGATTTTTTTTAGTGAAGAGGAAGGTCAGATGTTAGAGATTATAATCAGGAAAGAAATGAATGGCCAGGGGTACTATTGTTGGGAGGGCCATGCCACCATCTTGTTTCTGGTCTCTGTGACCCTTCCTGCTCCTCTGGGTTGTGGGTATCCTCAATAAAGTGAAATTTCAGAATATTGCATATGCACAACACCTAGGGAAGCAGAGATTACGGGGCCCATAAGCGATGAAGTCACTGCACTTCCTACAATAGTACTTTGGCAAAAGAGGAATATCAAATAAGGGTCTAAGGTTAGCCATCATTATTACTGGGGTGGGGCTATCCAATAAATTAGCACTCTCCAGTGATTAAACCTTTCATTATCTTTTTAAAATGTTAACGCTTGGTACAACTTGTTTCGGTAAGAATTTGAGGGGCACTATTTGAAAATGATTTCAGGGTTTCAGGTAAGTCAATACAATCACTTGGGGGTGCCTAACATTTGGCACCCTCAAGTTTGTCTAAACTTACCTTCTCCTTTAAGGCTGTTTTATTCTAGTAGAATTAGAGAAATGCCACCATGGGCTATGAATTAGCCTCGGCTGGTGAAGCTGAACCTTCTGCCAGGCAACTGGGAATACGCTGCCTTTAACTTGAACAGTGAATCAAACATTGAAACGTGGATGAAAAACAGAAAATAAACGATTCTGCAGATGGGATGGCCTTTTGCTACACGGAACTAATTAAGATATAAATGCCGAGCAACAGCACATATTTTATATAATCACTCGCTATGTTATAAAACAGATGGTAAGAAAAAATAAATAGGGAAAAATTAGCCATCTTTATGCAAGTGTTGCAGTATGCGAAAGAGTTATATAGGAGAGACAGAATGTTCCTTAGAAAGTCAAGGAGGTAGCAAAGAAAAATAATAAAGTTCATCCCTGCCCTTTGGAATCATCACTGCTCTAACAGCAGTTGTATTTCCCACATAAAGATTGGTGGAAGTATTTTATACAGATGCAAATCCCAAAATGAACACAGATATAGTGTAGTCGCTATAGGGGAGAACCAGCTCTACACACTGCACCACACTGTCTTAGATACCAATTCATGAAAAAAAGGGAAGTTTATTTTATCCCTAGAATGTACACCAGGGGATACCAATAATAACTATTAACTAGAGATTTGCCGCATTTTTTTACACAAGCAATCTACCATCTTTTAAGAAGCAGAGATACATGATTGATCCATTCTCATAAACAGTCACTAATCCAACTTGAACCTAATGATCTGGATGAGCAGCTAAGCTGCAGTTTTTTGCCCATGCAATAGATGGTGCCAAAACTATAAAGTAGATTTGTAACTCAGCAGACAGCTTACTCTGTTGGAAAAATCGTGAGATTATTAGTGGGCTAAAATGGAAAATGGAGGTCACTCACGTCATTACTGATGGTAGAATCCCGATGAATCAGACGCTGCACGTGGCTGTCAATGCTACTGCCCGAAGAAAGCTTGGCATAAATGGCTGAATGGGACTCTTTCTCTCTCTGCTTCACGATCACCTCACAGGCTTTCCATTCTGCCATGACTTTTTGATACCTCACTGCAATGGCTTCATCAACCTTGTAGGAAGTATATTTTATAAATGCACAGTTTAGCTAAGTACCAATATTAAACTGTGAGCAGTAGATACAATCTACTGCATGTCACACTATAGCTATAGTTACATTGGGATACATATTCTCTTTGCCACAGCTCATAGCAATTAATTTATGCATACAGTAATTAACAAATACAAGAGTGTAATTCTGGATGCCTGCAGTGGGGATCACAGGCAGTGTGCCGAGTAGACGGGTCATGAGTTCATAATAGACTCTCCCGACTCCTGGGTCTTTTGCCTCTACAGTTACTCCACTGACCAACAACATAATGGTGCTTGCACTTACTCGATCCATTTCTTTTTTTGTCATGCCAAACTTGTAATGTCCCAGGAGGAACGGCCACACCTCTTTGCGGATTTCATGCTCCACTCCTCCGTAGTACACTAGTCTGAGTAGCTCTAGCTCCTTGTAATTCTGTCAGAATGGAATCCAGATCAGAGAACTCCAGAACATTATTATACAAATATAAAACTAATAATTTCAGCTGAATTACATATAGCATTGTAGATAACTGAGTTTATTATTTATGTGACTACATGCTCTACAGTTTGTCAAGGTCATTCAATCACAACCATTAGTTAATAATACACAACTTTTTTCCTTTGAGACACATTGAATTGTAAAAAGTTGGAGAGCAACACATGCAAAACATTCCTGGTGGTGCCAAATATGGGTTCTGACTTGTTACCGGTAGTGCCAATGTGGACTAAAAGCCTACAGAAGGCTCTGGTTGGCAGTACACCTGGTTTTTATGCAACCAAAACTTTCCCTCCAATCAGGAATTCAAAAATAAACACCTGCTTTGAGGCCACTGGGAGCAACATCCAAGGGGCTTCTGAACAACATGTTACTTGCAGCTGAAAAGCAGGAAGTAGTGTTCTGGCTATTATGTTAGACATCCATTCACTCCAGCCTTTATACATTACATTTTTGGCTAACTAACTATATTAGAAACATTTTTTTATTTTGCACAGCCTATCTATTTGCCCAGTTTTATTTTTACACTGAACTGTTCCTTTAAAGAAACGTCATATATGATGATACTCTTGAAGTTAGGAATACTGTAACAGATGTATATCCACATATAATACTTCTCCATCCCATAAAGTACTTGAAAGACAAGCTTGTATTCTCACCTTCATGTCCTTTTCATATTTGCTCCATACCTCCTTGGTTAGCCCGCCCGAGGCATCTGTAGGTTTGTCAGGTGGAATAATGGAGTGATGGACAAGGGCAGAAAGATGGGTCCGAACAGTGGACAAATGTCGACAGTGGGCAAGCCCTGCATAGAGAAGACAAAGAGTCCAATGTTACAATAAATCTGAAACTGTTGTTTAGTTTCCCAGTGTAGATGCAATGTCTGAAGAACACACATGACTTCTTAATAAATCATAACTTTTTCTGCAATCTAAGATCAAAGGCACAATGGGTGCTTTTAAGTCAGCCAAAATAACTCCAAATAACTCCAAGATAAACACCCTTTCACCTGGTGTGAATGAGAAATACCCATAACAGCACCAGCCTGGAAATCTGTGTTTCCAGGAATTTTCCATTGAAATCAGTGGGAGACAGCAGCGTGTGATTTGAGCTCTTGTCAGTGACCACCAGCCTAACAAATACATTTTAATAGCATTCTAATTATCCTGTTTAACATTCACTAAACCTAAGATATCTTTAATGGATTGTTCTATTCTACTGTAACTCAAACCACTGCCACACAAGAAAGGGTTAGTACAGAATTCCAATAGCTAAGGTTAGGGTGATCACTATACCTGTCTGTACCTTTGTGTCTTTTTAAGATACATTAGCAAAACCTAGCTGTTCAGAATAAACTATACTTATTTACAAGGACGCTACAGATGTCTGAAACCAATAAATAACACATTTTCTGGATAATTAGAAATGTGTGAAGGACATGGAAGACAACCTGAAGGCTTGTGGTATGTGGAAGAGAATAATAATAGGGTGAATGGAGCAGTAAAGCAGAGGATTTGGCAAATCAGAAATACAGTAGAACCGGAAAATATTATATTTGGTTATATAACGATCGACTTACATCCATAGAAGGCTCGAGAAACAATCTGTTTCTTCATATTCTCGCACAGAAGTTTGAGTGGTGCCCTGCAGGTTGGTAAAGGCTGATTATTAAAAACTCAACAAGTTTTCATTTGTTAACTATAGCTTCATTTGTTTTTCCCACTAAATTGACTTATTCACACAAAAATTCAAGCAAAGTGGTGCCTCAGTGGTTGGTCAGACAGAACACTTAGCATTCTCCAATATACCCCATCAAATTGGACAAAAAAAAGAGCCAGCCCCCCCCCCCACATGTTATAAAAACATCCACAAAGGGTTAACTTTAGGGGGGTCCTGCCATGTTGCACTTGATTAGCGCGGTCCCCCTGCTGTCAGTCAGCTGCCAACTTCACAAGGGAGGGGGGGAAGCACAGGTGGCTGCATCTTCTTCCAGTGACAGTATTTTCTTCCCTTATTGGTCAAAGAATTTTAAGTCCCAGTAAAGCTGCATGGTGATTGGATGAGCAGCCATCCAATCCCGGAGCAGCTTAATAGGGACTTAAACTTTTTTGACCAATAAGGGAAGGTAGTGGACAGAAGCTGCCCTCCCTGTGCTCCAGCCCTCTGTTCTAAACACGGCTCAGAAAGCAGGGGGCCAGGCTAATCAAGTAAGTGCAGCATGGCCGGGCCACCCTTAGCCTCCGGGCCTGGAACAACTACCCCCCCACAGGATAGTGGCAGGGGGATCGGTAACAACATACATTAATAGAATTCCTCATCACACAGGGCCAATAAGGAAGACAGAGGGCCAATAAGGAGAATACAGGGCCAATAAGTAGGACACTTACCTGTCATGTGCACAACTGCAACAACTTGGAATGTCATATGAAGAGCTGCCTGTGGAGCAGGATAGGCAGGAAGAGCCCTGGCTGCAGAATTCATTCAGCTGCCAGGGTAAAAGATTAGCACCAAAACCTTGCATCTCTATCACATCGCCAGACTCTGGAGAGAGACAGCATCCACTGAATGAACACACAAGTGGATATACATGTATACATGCACATAGATAGGTGTGCCAGGTATTCAAATGTGTTCTCACAATGGTTTAAAACACATAATGCAAAACTTCTTACCTCTTATCTCTGGGACACCTCAAGCCCTTTTATTAACATGTATTATTAACATGTATTCGTAGAGCGCCAACATATTTAGCAACCGTTCATTCCAATCTAAAACATCTGCAAAGTTATGTCAATTAATCACATTCTCATAACACTAATGCAGAGTAAGCAAACTTGCATGTGGATTCTGCAATAAGATTTCCCAGAATCCCCTGGCAGGTGTCTAATGGCTGATGCGGACCACAATAATTGAGAAGAGCAGGGGTGGGTGAATTTGTTCTGCTAATGAGTTTTTATACCATGTACCCATGAATGAATTACTCTATAGCTATTTTACCCAGAAAGTTTATATTGTCACTTCCATATATAAAAACCATATATGCAGTTTGCTGGATCTATGTTTCACACATTGTAACTTTACCGCCAAAGGGAAAATTCTATTATTACACTGCTAACTGCTCATTAATATACCTTAAAAATGTAACTGGGGCAGACTTTACCCCAGTGATAGATTTTATTTCCTGCAGAAATTCTAAGTTATCCATTTTGCCACAGTACAATAACACAAGGGCTGAGCAACAAGAAGGACAGGACCTTGTTGCTGAGTTTGAATGGGTGGGCATGATGAGTAGGCCAGGGAAAGGGAAGTCTTTGGCTGGAGTCGGCAGGTGATCATTGTAAAAGGGGAATGGGGCAATTTTGTTGGGGCAACTAATATCCTAAAATAAATAAAAATAGGTATTAGTAATAGTGGGAATCAGGATGTTGCAGTCATACTGTTTTTACATCCTATTTGTTCAGATGTCAACGCCCTAGTCTAGATGATGCAGGTTCATTTATAAGGTCATTTTTATAAGGTCATTCAACCATTCCCACACCTTGTTTCATGTTAAAGTGGGACCAGCTGAATGTCTCTGTCAGACATTCCCTGAGAATCAGAGCAATACCATTGGGGTTTCCCGTCGATCTGAGGAATCCTGTACACAAATTCTGCACAAAAATGGATTCATATGTGGCAGGTCAGATAGTGTTTATATACCATTTTTACATATGTCCTACTGAATTAGGTTTGGTCAACAAGGGGGGCATTTTGTCCTGTAAACAAGGTGTCTATGGGGCAAATTCACTAAACGGCGAAAAAGCGATAGCGTTGCCTTAGCTAACGTTCGCCGCACTTCGCCAGGCAAATTTTCGCCAGTGCTACGCAAGTTCACTAAAGTGCGAAGTTAGGTTCAGGTTGGCGAACGGTAGCGTAATTGCGCTAGTGTTACTTCGCCAGGAAAAGCACATTTACGCTAGCGATGCCTAATTTGCATACGGTGCAACTTTCAAAGTATAATAGAAGTATATGTTACAGCCACTACATTACACTACACAAGCCCAGAAAACCTTTAATAAATAAAATAAAGTTGTCCTATTACCCTAAACATGTGCCCACTGTATAGTTGTGTTGCCAGATGTTTTTTTTTTGGGACTTTTCCATTTTTTTTTCAAACTCCTATCATTGAACTAAAGTAACGTCTAGCGTAAGTGGTAACGTTCAGTAAAATAGTCATCTTAGTGAATAAGCTATCATTGAACTAAAGTAACGTCTAGCGTAAGTGGTAACGTTCAGTAAAATAGTCATCTTAGTGAATAAGCGTAATTACGATCCTTCGTCAGTGCGCAACTTTGCCTGGCGTTAGGGTGCGAAGTTGCGCTAGTCTATCGGTGTTAGTGAATTTGTGAAGTTACGAAATGACGTCACGCTGGCGAATTAGCTCTAGCGTTAGACTCTTCGCGCTTTAGTGAATTTGCCCCTATGTCCCTTGAGTGGAAATACAAGAATCAGCTCATGGTCACAGAAACTACTTTACTCTAATGTATATTCCTCCACTAAAAGCTTTCTTAACAAATGCAGCTGTTTTTGCCTGACAACAGCATGCATAGTTTAATGAAATAGAGTATGATTATAAATAATTAAAACATTTTTAAAATTTATAGACAGTTACAGCCACTTTTCTGCTTCACTGTTTCCTGTTGTACATGGACCTGTCTACTTTCTTCCAACCCTTTGACTCTTAGGGGCAGATTTTTCAAAATGTTTAGAGCTTAATCAATAAAAGCTCACCCACATTCTATTCATTCCTATGGGATTTTTAGAACTATATTTATTACATGGTGAGTTCTAACTTTTACTTATAGATAGATACTATTTTATATAGAACGTGGGTATGTTGTTATTGATTAAGATCTAAACTCCCAATTTTATAAAGCTAATCTCAATGGCTTGACCCTTAGGGGCAGATTCACTAAAGCGTGAAGCGTCTAACGCTAGCGCTAATTCGCCAGCGTGACGTCATTTTGCAACTTCGCAAATTCCCTAACATGGACTCTGGCGAATTTTCGCTAGCGAAGTAGATAGACTTTGCGAAGTTACGATTCTTCGTCAGTGCGAAACTTCGCCTGGCGTAAGGGTGCGAAGTTGCGCACTGATGAAGGATCATAACTTCGCAAATTCACTAAGATGAACATTTTTCTAAATGTTAGCACTTACGCTGGACGTTACTTCGCCTGGTCATCCCAGGCGAAGTTCAATACAATAGATAGGAGGTTGAAAAAAAAATGTCAAATTTTTTCTAAGTCCCAAAAAAACGCTGGCGTATTTTAGCATAGGAGGGTGATAGTCTGAAAAAGATCGATAATTTTTTTGGGGGGGTTACACTTCTTCCCCCCTACATTTCCTAACATATGGCAACACAACTATACAGGAGGCACATGTAGGGCAATAGGACAACTTTATTTTATTTATTAAAGGTTTCCTGGGCTTGTGTAGTGGAATGTAGTGGCTGTAACATATACTTCTATTATAAGTTAAAGTTCCCGCCGTATGCAAATTAGGCTTCGCTAGCATAACAGCGCTCTGCCTAGCGAAGTAACACTAGCGCAACTACGCTACCATTCGCCGACCTGAGCGTAAATTCACACTTATTTGCGTAGCGCTGGCGAAAATTCGCCTGGCGAAGTGCGGCGAATGCTAGCGAAGCCTACGCTGGCGAATTTTCGGATCTTAGTGAATCTGCCCCTTAAAGTCTAAGTCGAGTTAATTTTTTTCCTGTGAGGTTGTTCACAAAAGCCATTAGCAGAACAAAGTATGTTAGCAGAAAGAAATATTCTTGAAATTTAAAATTGACTATAGAGGCTTGAAATCTGGCTAATGCCAGTGTAAATGTTCCAAAGTATTTCTAATTCCCTACCCACAATGAAACCTGATTTGGTCTTCCAGCTCTCTCCATGATGTGAATGAAGTTGTGTGGGGTGCTTCTGAATGATTTTACACGGTGAACCTTAAGTTGACACTCAAGATTATGCAGAGACTTTTTATGTACCAGGTCAAATAAATATGACCCATCATATAAAAAGAGTGAAATTTAGCACAAGTGCATGAAAAATACAATAAAAAATAAAATATATGCGGAAAAAAAACACAAACAGGGAAATTCCAAGTGATTCATACACATATCAAGTACCAGATACAGTACAACAAATATTTTTGGCAAGCAGGAATCAAATATCACAGCTTAAGCAGACAAAAGCCAAAGTTACCCCTTCCCCTTTAGGTTTTTCGTTTACATTCAGAAATGTTTGTGCTCTTTGCTTTGCGCAGAGCTATAAATGTTTTAGGGAGGTACAATAAGGTCCTCATGACCCCCCAGCTGTAAAATCCTAGCAGGGAGATATAAACCACATTGTTTTGTTTTTTTTGGTGTCAGGGAAGGGGGGGATAAAACAGGCAGACATAAAAATGAAAATGAGATAACAGCAATAAAATAACATGCAAACAAATCTGCATTGAAATAAGAAAAAAATGCAAAAGAAAGCTTCTAAACATTAATGAAAAAATGCTCTTCACCTTAATTCTTCATGGAGGGAGCTGGATGGCCAGAAAATTGCAGCAAAATATTCAATATCCTCTCTATATATAGCTTAAATAGTATGTGTGTATAGAGAAGAAAACTCTTTCACTCTGCTCCACAATTCTTTGGACTGCTTTTACTTTAAATATTTTTCACGGGCCCCAGAATTCAAACATTGTTTAAAAAAAAATAAACACATAAAATCATTGGAAAAAAAAAGGAAATCAGAACCCCACAGAACCTAAGGATCCAGATGAAAGGTACCGGAGTCGTTGAAGAATTATAAGTGAACAGCATCTTCATTATTTTGTTCCATTCATCAATTGTTTGGATAGCTGCAAGATTAGCCACATGCAAAGGTCGAGCATGTTGCAGACAACAGCAGACAAGGGCAAGCAAACCCTGCAAGCAACGGGGATGTCATTATCGGGAGGCGCAATGTATGTACATGGCAATTCGTTTCAATGATATTCTTTATATATCTGTTTATTTGCAGATTAACAATTGAAAGGGAAATGTGTTCTCTTTTATATAAGAAAGTGGATGCTCTGTGTATGTGCTGGCAGATGCTATATTGCTTACCAAACAAAGTAGAGTAACTCAGTGGCACCACTAAAGAATATGCCACCAGACAATTATGATGTAATAACAATTATATATATATATAAATAAAAGAAATAGCTTTTAATTTTAATAAGCATATTACATTAGTTATACATGGTGATATTCTGCGCGTTGTAGTAATTCCTTGCATAGCCACAAGGCTATGCAAAAGGTAAATATTTGAATAAGGAGCCAGAGGCATGTTGGTTTAGTCTGACTGCTGAATTCCTTGATCTTGGGAGCTGGCAGTTTTAGAACATTTTATTGTACATTTTCTTATATTAAAGTTTTAGAGATCATAACTAAAGGGGAACTAACATCTAAAAAAGAAAATAGGGTAAGCTTTTAATTAACCCACTTGTCCTTCAACTCTACCAGGGAGCCACATTACCATTCTTACTATACTTAATCATGAAAATCCCAGTTGGTATAACTAAATCTTGTAATGAGCATTTCAAATGAAAGAAAAATATGGACTGATAGTTGTATTAGTTTTTATTGAGAAAAAGTATGCTACTATGCTGTCTCCACCAAATGAACTGTCACTTCAGGGACACCTAGTACAAGCTTAACTGCATGCAGCAGTGCCAGAGCTTTAGGGGCTTTTTTATAAAAGAAATAGGAGAATCAATAGGATATCATTACTCTATTATGTACTATTTGCTGCTGAACTCAACACTATAACCAATTCTATTTTTCTGCATATGTCCCTTAAAAGGGTGGTTCACAATTGAGTTAACTTGTAGTATGTTATAGAGTGACTGACCCCATCTTAGGTTTAGTCCAGACGGGGAGATTCGGGGGCGATCCGTGGCCTGGCGAATTCTCGCCGCAACGGATCGCCCCGAATCTCCCCGAATAGCTAGGCACCGGCGAGGCTTAAAAACGCGAGGCTTAAAAACGCAGGCAATTTGGAGCGATTTTAAAAATCACGCCGCTCCGTGTGAACACGCGCCGGCGTTTTTAAGCTATGCCGGTGCCTAGCTATTCGGGGAGATTCGGGGGCGGCGAGAAGTCGCCAGGCGACGGATCGCCCCCGAATCTCCCCGTCTGGACTAAGCCTAAAACAAATACTCTGTAAAGCTACACATGTATTGTTATTGTTAATTTTTATCACTTCTCTTTTTATTTAGGCCCTCTCCTTTTCACATTCCAGACTCTTATTCAAATCAATGTAATCCTAAAGTAATCTGGACACTTGCTGAATGAAGAGCTAAAAAATGCAAAATCCACAAATAAAAAATTTAAATCAAATGCAAATTGTCTCAGAATATCACTCTCTACATACTAACCAATAATTTAAAGGTGAACAAACCCTTTAAGCAGAGCTATGTTAATGCTCCATTTCCCTGAACTAAAATAATCATTGATAACAGCATGTCAAATGGCACACTTGGGTTTTATTCCTTGAGGTTGTTTTCAGGACAAAATAGATTAACAATCCCCTGTGTTTGCCATGACCCATAAAAGGGCACTCAAATGATTTCTTCCTTACTATGATTTAAGCATATTTCTATGAACCCTTCCTGTGATACAGAGAGCAAGTAATCTGCCCTTGGCCAAGTTGACCTTTAATTTTAAAGCACAAGGGCATTCCATAAAAGAAAGAAAACTGAAATAAGTAAATCATTTCAAATGTCAGCTTCTCCAAAGCTATTAATACTGTTTAGGCAAGATAAAAATTTACTTAAGCTATAGCTTTCCTTACACCATTAGTGTAAAAGTTCTAAAAACAATTGTTGCAGAGCTGGGCATCTCTCACTGTTTTCTACCAATCCTGCAAAGAATACTGGGAATAGCAATAGTGTTACACTTTGAATGCCATATATTGACTTTTGTCTTCCACTGGGCCCCCTAATGTGGTAACAAACACTAACTCTCCTGATTGTGATTGCTTACAATGGCTTATATTGCACTAACATTGAAACCTTCCATTATCAGTATAGTTTGAAATGATGATGAGTTAAGTAACCTACTGTCAGCAGTACAGAGTAAACCAACAAAGGGATACAATGAATACAATGATACTGAGTCTTCCTTGATACAATTAGGCCCGATAATGGCACCACAGTTGCTGTGATCTGTTGAGTGGGGGCATTGCCTTATCACAGCATGACGCAGGCAGGTTTAAAATGGAAACTGGATAAAAACCTTTCATCGTATTAGGAGCTGTGAGGTTCCGAGAGGAGATCATGGAGAGCATGGCGTGAAGCCTATCTTCTTCTTCCTCATCATCATCAACAGAGACCGAACGACTGGCAGCTAAGTGGTGGTAGTTAATAGTAACTGCTTTACCAAATAGTGGAGGGAAGAAAGGAGTGCAAAACAAATAAAATGAAAGAGACAGCTGTAAAGGTGGATCTGACCAGTCAATCCAGTTTATTAAAACTTGAAATTTCAGCCCATAGCCACAAGTTTCCTTTGTTTTTGGTATAGAAAACCGGACATATTCATGTCTTAAACAGCTATTAATAGGGACCCAAATATTATGCTCTCTCATCATATATATATATATATATATATATATACCAGTTTATAATACATTTCAATGGGTGCATTTCCCTGATTTTAAGTAATGTTTTCCCAGATTTTACATTAATGCTGCAATGTTTAACCCTTGTTATTAACACAGTAAACATTGTATCTCAAAGTAAAACGGACGCCTGTGCTTATATTCTTTCAGTACTTGAAGAAAAAGTTAATTCAAAAGAGAATTCAACCCTGCGGCGCTAAAACGCTACATTTGGGGGCTGCTAAATGTTAGGTACCCCCAAGTGACTACTTTTGCCTTCCTAATACCAGTGCTCCTATCAGCCAAAAACCACACCGGCCCATTTATGCTGGGATTTCCTCTCTACTGCGCACGCACAGCCCTGAGAGAACAAGAGGAAGTTGATCTTTCCATGGTGCTCGATAGAAGATCCGCGGACCGGTGTGGTTTTTGGATGACAGGAGCATCGGCCCATGGTATCAGGTAGTCACATGGGGTGCCTAACATTCAGCACCCCCAAGTGTAAAATCCTTTTCCTTCTCATTTAACACATTTCCCTGATTTTACATTTTGACATATTTTCTATAATTGTTTCCTGGTCCCCTGAAAAACCTAAAATGGGAGTTCTATTGTGTGTATATATATATATATATATATACATACACTTAGCGTTTGCTGCACTCCATGAGCCCAAATAAAGATATTTGGGCTCATGGAGTGCAGCAAACGCTAAGTGTATGTATATATATATATATATATATATACACACAATAGAACCCCCATTTTAGGTTTTTCAGGGGACCAGGAAACAATTATAGAAAATATGTACCTGGGTGCTAGTTGATAACAATAAACAAGCAGTCGAAGTAACAGCACTGCAAGGATTTAAAGTCAGGCACAAAGTTTAAGCAAAAAGTGGGTTTATTGTATCCAACTTTCAGTTCCTTCTTGGAACTTTACTCAGGGAAAAAAAAAAAGTTCCAAGAAGGAACTGAAACGTTGCATACAATAAACCCACTTTTTGCTTAAACTTTGTGCCTGACTTTAAATCCCTGGAGTGCTGTTACTTGGACTGCTTATATATATATTTATATACATAAATGATGCATTGTTTCTGCACAGTGAATCCAAAACAATGAATATTTGAGGTGTACATTTGTATGATCTATGGAAAAAAAGCCGATTGTTTGTCTTTGTTTGTCTAGGCCCAACCACTGGCTCACCAAACCAGGTGCTTATTTTTGAATCCCAGGCAAGTTTTGGTTACATAAAAACCAGGCGTACTGCCAAATAGAACATAATTTGACTGATAGTCAAATAATAACCAATCACTTCCCTTATTTGTCAGCCCCAGGAACTTTTTTCATGCTTGTGGTGCTCCTCAACTTTTTTTTACAATTGGATCAAAAATGATTGGGGACCCCTGGTCTAGGCACTTTGTTTCTTATAGGAAGGTGACTTTCTTCAACATAAAACCATATCCCCAGTTATTACTTGAGTCACAGTAGCCACTACCAGCAAACAGGACCAATTTTTAAAAAGTGTTTTGTTGATCTGTTACTTTATTTATATATTGTTATTTTGATTTTGATTTTAATTCTGCATGTTCAAGTTAACTCTTTCTTTTCCATTTTATCATGTTCTGCTCTTTAATTTTCTGTTCTATTTTCCTTTTTCATTTGCTAACACTTTGGGGGAAATGTAATTAAAGTCACAAAGAGAAAAACTATTCGCACCAATTAGAATAAAAAT
This sequence comes from Xenopus borealis, assembly GCA_024363595.1. NCBI lineage: Eukaryota > Metazoa > Chordata > Amphibia > Anura > Pipidae > Xenopus > Xenopus borealis. The sequence continues at coordinate 43,962,910 of CM044433.1, read as the reverse complement.
CCGCATCTTGCAATGTAACATTGTTCCTTAAACTGTTATTGCCTTGCAAATTTGAATTGCGCATTGTGAATCTTAATTTTGCACTCTTGAGAAGTGCTTGAAGGTGTCCTAATCTTTTGGAGCAAACATAACGACTTTTTAACTTAGAAGTTTTATTACATTGACTCTGCATTTTGAATTGTTTTTCCATTACCGACTTTTATTACATTCCCCCCCGATTGTGTCCTGTTTCCACTTCTGGTGTCTCTATAATAAGGTGCAGATTGTAGATTGGAATGTTCATTGGCGATGTATTAAAAGCAGGAAAATCTTAGTTCTTTTTGAAGGACATACTTTGTTCAGAATCTTTGCCCTCACAGAAAAAGACACTAGGTCTTATTAGGAGGCTAGGGGAAAACAAAGTACAACCCCAATGCTTACTGCCCTGTAGTTCTGCATTTTTCTGCATGGCACGTTTGGATGCTCACAATACACAGTGAAAGCATTCTGGGCCTGGAAAATTCTGTCAGTATTTTCTGCAGTTATGGAGTTGGGTGCTAAGCAGAATAGCATTTTTTAATCACAAGCATTTTTGTGCATGAAATATAGTTAACATCTACTTCTATCCTTGGCACGGCATCATGATTTTCTTATTGCAGCATCACATTTTTTTATTTTGCTTTAATAGTTAAGTGTCAAAGGGGGGCACAGTCTTACATCAGGGAAATGGGAAATAATTAATATTAAGCAGGATAAAGTATATTATTGTATAAAGTTGAACTAATGTTCCTTGATTAATCAAGGGATTCTTAACCACAGTCCTCCTAGACAGGCTACTATCATATCAGCCCAAGTTACTCATTAAATGGACACTATATTTTGGCCCCATTCTCCTTACTTAACTCAAGAAATTACAAGAGTGTAACATAAATTCTGTATGTAGGCTACCCTCACTATTCCCTGTTTGGCTGTCTAGCTAGAGAAAACAGGAAGTACCTTCATTAAGCAAGGGTGAAATATACATTACTACCTTGCACTTCCATGATGGAGTAAGGAAATATCGAAATGCAGAAAACTAAGGCACATGCTTTTGGGGGCAACCCCTTTCCTTGTGTAAAAGTAATCTAATGATAATGGATATTAAAAGAACATGCTCTGAGTTTCAGACTGTTTATCTACATTATTTATGAATATCAGTGATATGTGAATGACTATAGCAATTAAAATAACCATATGGCTAATATAAACAAGGATATTCACTACTTGGGTTCTGTACCCAAGCCTACTAGACCTTATTAATGCATGTAATAAGACCCACTGTTTGTTAAACTACAACCCCATGAATCCATCACCTTTTAAGTAAAGTTTTGCAGCTGAGGAAGGCCCCAGGCTGACAATTCTTATTATAGACCTTTATGGCCTCTCTATTACATTATTATTCAAAATGAACGGTAACTGGAGCCTATAACAAAGTTAAAGTTAAGATATATGGGAAGGAACCTTCTAGGTCCCATGGCATGATCCTTCTTCTCCAAGCACATTTGTGCCATGCTGCGTGAAGTTGGGCTGTGCATATGCAAAACCCCAGAAACATGTAATAGGGGGAGTTGTACCAGTGGAATCTGGATGGTAAGTAGAAAGATGGATCTAACTTACAAAGTACAAGTCTTTTGGACATGGAAACAGACACTCCAGCCATTTGCCCTTATGCAAGCTTTAACTTTCTTTCTTGAAAATAAGAAATCAGCATCCTCATTAAAAGGAAGAGGCTGACCTTACTGTGGAATGGAACATTGAGGTACCATACAATTAACATTATTTAGTTCAGGCAAAGCCCTGCTAAGAATGCTGCGGCATATAGCGAACATGAAGATAGCATCCCTTGCCTCTCTCTATATATGAGATGAATGATAAGAATCATTAAATAAGTCATTTTGATGGAAAATGCTGAGCCACTGTAGGGCACAAACCAGCAGGGTATAGTGTATACAGCTAAACTCTTCTTTATTATACCAAATATTCTATTGATTTTGCTATGTTTTTCATTGCAGCTGGTTTCTAAGAATTGCGTTAGTGTAATTAACCAAACTGGCCTTGAGGGAAAACACAGATTTCAGTGGGAAATGTATCCTGCCTAAAAGTAAGGCTAACATTAACACTAACACTGCTCATCTATATATTTCCATATATATTTATAATATATGGGCAGGCCACCATTTACCTTATCATGGCTTGAAATGATTAACAGATAGCAGCAGCAGCAGCAGCAATAGTGCAATTGTAATACAATTATTAATAGGGGGATATAGCTATTGTTGTCTATGAAGACATTTCAAGCCCTAATGTTGCCCTATTCCCATGACATATGGATGTTACTATATAAAAAGGTATTATGCACACAGTAAATTATGGTGCAGGATTGCACTGCTTAGTGTTCATTGCCTTGGCACTTGTGTTTAGCGCATTGCTGTGCTCTACACATAATAATGGACTGCATAACTGAGGCAGGGTGCAGCTCTGACAAGCAGAAAACAGGCTGAACTTTTAAAGTTGTCCTTTAAATCTTTTCTTGCAAATGAGAATAAATCTGGCTTCTCCATTAGAAGGTAGAGGCTGGCCTAACTGCATCACTGTGACCAGCCAGCCTAAGAAACAATGAAAGCTGAGGAAAGACTGGTGCTGCTGGTACATTGGCAGTTGTAATGCCCACACTGTTCTAGAATGAACTTGCCTAACAGTAGCAGGAGTTGTCATAGGCAATGCATTTCTAATGTCAAGAAACCCGGAAGTGGGATTCAACAGACTTGGGCTTTTTAAATGTTGCTGCTCATCCCAAATCTAACCAGTAAGACCTTCATGGAAGCTATGGACAATGACTATACATTCAATTGTACATATTCATTTTCATTCTTTAGAAATTCTAGTTGGGTCTTTAAATTCACATTTCCTTAAATAAAATAATAGTTTCCTTTTTGTGTGTTCATAGGGTAATTCTCAGTAAGGCTAAAGCTCCCCATAGACGCAATGATATTTCCCTGCCGAACGACCGATCTTGGGAAAGTCCGACCAATCTGTCAAATTATCGTGCGGTTAGTGAGATACAAACGATCGTTCATCTTACATTTTTCGTCTGACATTGGTCTGATGATTGATCGGCCAGGTTAGAAAATCTTTATCAGTCCCCATGCAATCTACCTATGTTTGCAGGGCCAAGCAGGCTGCGATCCTTCAGTTTTGCTGCAATATCGCCTGAAATGGTCTTTTTAGTTGATGGACACATCAGGCATTTAAACGATCGTTTTGAGACAATCGTGGTCTCACGATAACTATTGGATCTTTCAAAAATCTTTACGTCTATGGCCAGCTTAATATGGTTTGTGCCCTCCAAAAAAAATATTATAGGTAAAAAAATGCCATTGCTTACTGTTATCATGCTTGTGACCTGCACAGATGATTCTGAAGACATAATCTGTAGTTACTTCTTCAATCACATTGTCATCAAAGTCAACTGATTTGTTGGAGCTGTTCCTTTTCCGGAGTTTGGGAAACACCTTCCCCTGTAATATAAAGGTATTTTAGAACAGTGTTGTATGAACAATAGTTAACCTCTCAATTAATTGAGAATCTACAACACAATATTCATTTGAAATCTATTGTCTTACAGTGAATGGTGCCCCCACCAAGATGATTTGAGAAATTTTACTTACTTACTTACTTACTTAAATATAAACCTGCCACCTACCATAAGCAACAAAGACAATATATCTTGTAACCTAAGACCAAGCACTTGATTTTGTATTAAACTTCAGCTGGTAGGGGAAGCAGAATGAGAATTTCCCTTTCCCTCTCACTAGAGTTTAAAACTTGGTTTTAAAGGGAATCAATCAATACAGAACATTGCTAAATAATAAAACCAACAATAATACTTTGTACTTACCTTCCCTCGTTGAGACCATAAGGGTGGCTCCAACTGCCCTCTGGGTAAAAGTCCATTTTCTAGGCAGGAAAGAAAAGCAAGTAGATGTCCTCCAGGAGGAAAGTGGAGTGGGGGTCTCTGGATACCATCCTGACTCACCAGAACAAGTGTTCCCCTACTGTCTGCTGTAAACAAAACCAAGGCAAAGGTTAGCTGATTGCGTGTACCCCACACTTCACTCTAGTCACTGCATTGTTTTATCCTGAGCAAATAACAAAACATAGGTCTTAAAAGGACAATTTTGTATTGAAAAATGCAAATATCAAATATTCAACCTGAATATTGTGCATTCACAATACCCTCAGCTTAAGGGTATCCAACCTGCTGCCCTCCATTTACATATATAACATCTGACCTAGCCTGACTTTTACGCATAAGCAGAAACACATCATGGAGATGAGGTACTTTAACAAGAACTTTGATGAGCATCCATAAATGTCATTATATTTTATTATAAAGAATTATAACCAGATATGGTTTCATTTTGTAGCTGTTGAAGTCAATATATTGACTCATTTGTATGAGATGTTTCAGTCATTAATTCCAAACACATCTCATATGGAGCCTATTACTACATGAAACAATTTACAGTGAAAGCACATAATATTTGCTATATTTCTCTCTATGTACATACACTATTCCAATCCAAATCTGTCATGTTTCTGTGCTGTTGAGCAATGGCACCTATTACAGGCTTGCAGAGGCAGAAAGGGGAACTGAATTAACGTGCACTTGTATATTTCCCATATTTGTACTTCTATGTAGATAATATTTCACATATTCGTACTTTTATGCAGAAAAATGTATATATTTTTCTGCATGGAAATAAATATAGACGTGCATAAATTGTTTCACAAACCAAACTCTATTTGCAGGAAAAGTAATTGGGTGTCACGAGCACCCGATGGCACAGCTCTCTCCAGCGCGGCTCTCCCTTTCCGTGTCGGATCCAAGATGGCGGCACCCTGGATCTCGTGGGTAGCAGGGGTGCAGAGATGCTGGCGTCAAGAAGGCCGATGCGATGGCATCACCCACGCCAAATTCAAGTTAAAGGGATGCCCTAGATGCGGTTCAATGCCTGTTCTTAGGAATTGTTTGGTGCATTCCTGGGTACTTTTGTCTTTGACTATTTCTAGACTTTTGATTCTGCCTGTATCTTGACCTTGCTGTTATTCTGCCTGCCTTCTGAAAATTTGCTTGGATTTGGACTTTACGTTCCCCTGACCCCTATTTGTACCACAAACTTGGACTTTGACCCCTGGGCTTCCTCCTTGGTCCTGGCTACTACCCACTGGGAGCCGATAGGCCAACTGACATTACGAACGGGCCATGGACCCCACTGAGGATGCTACGCCGGATGTAGGAAGAGCCCTCTGGGGGCTGGCGTCCCGCATGGAAGCGTATGAGACTCAGCAAGTATTGGGCAAGTACTTGATACGCTTCTTTCATGTATGCCTTCCACTCCTCCAGTAATTCCCCCTGCTGATGTCGCTCCTCTGTTAGCGGTCTCTCCGGCTCATGAGCCATGCATCCCTCCTCACTACAATGGGGACCCGCAAGCCTGCAGTGGGTTTGTTACTCAGTGTCTTATTCAATTTGAATTTCAGCCCTCACAATTCACTTCTGAGCGGGCAAAAGTGGGTTATGTGATGTCCTGTTTGGAGGGCTTGAGTGGGCAAAACCTCTCTAGGAAAAGAATTCTCCTTTGACCTTTGATGCCAAAGCATTTCTCCAGGCGTTCCGAACTGTATTTGATACCCCAGGTCGGGTCACTAATGCCTCATCTCACCTTCTGCAAATCTGTCAGGGAAGTCTCAGTGCCAATGAGTATGCTATAGACTTTAGAACTTTAATGGCAGAGACCTCTTGGAATGATGAGGCATACACTGGGGTGTTCTACCAAGGCCTGTCAACTCGACTTAAAGATGACCTTGTCTCCAAGGAACTTCCTGAACTGAGGATTTGATTGCCCTCTAAAGTGGACTCTTGTCTTAGAGAGCATCAAGCTGTCAAGGAGTGCAGGAAGAAATTTCAACCAACGCGGGCATCTCACTTTCAAAGACCCCTGTTGCCTTCACCTGCCCAGTAGCCATCAGTTATTCCTTTGGAGGAACCCATGCAAGTTCAAAAGGCCGATAGGCCCCCTGACAGTGTGTGCATGTACATATGTATAAGTGCATCTGAGTGTATAATGTGTATTTACAGTATGTGTGTAAATATATATATGTTTTCATGAATGTACAACATATATTTTAGTCTGTCGGCATGTGTGTCAATATGCAGGTATGGGATCCCTTATCCAGGGCCGTATTTATATTAAGGCACCTGAGGGCCTATGCCTATAGCGGCAGGTTTTGGGGGACAGCCCTCAGGTGCCTATAGCTGTATTTTTATTAATAAAAAAAAAAGTTGCCTTAGGAAATCCGGTGGAAGCGCTGGGGAGGGGGTGGGGGGGGCGGAGGGTAAGGGGTGTAATTAGGTCCAATGCCTAGGGCAGCATCGGACCTAAATACAGTTCTGCCCTTATGCAGAAACCCTCCCATAGACTACCAAGCATTCTGGTTAACAGGCTCCATACCTGTAAATATGGTAAATAATATATATGCACAGGTAAAGGACCTGTTATCCTGAATGTCCAGGACCTGAGGTTTTCTGCATGAGGGGGTTTTCATAATTTGAATCACCAAACCTTAAAGAATAACCACATGAAATAAACCAAATAGAATTAAATATATATGTAAACATATATGTGGGTGGGTGGATGTATGTATGTGTAACATCTACATGTGTACATATTATCTGTATATTTACAGTGGTGAAATATTACAGTGTATAATAGGAGTCCTTGTGCAACAAAATATTTGGAAATATCTAGGAGAACTAAATGGAGATGAACTCCAGTGATTTTGTACCTGTTTCACTAGTAGTAATTTAGCCCGTGTTTGTGCATATGCAATATATATTATGATCGATTTGAAGTGAAGGAACCAGTGTCTTGCAACAGAAGGTGCAGCTTTTCCTTTAATCGGAGATTGTATATCAAACAACAAAAATAAAATAAAACACAAAATAAAATTCTACTCCTGTTTGGAGGTCAACTAAACACAAGGTTTTCCCTTTCTAACATGTCGGTCAGTTAAAACACAGCAGCTAGGTTATTTTGAAACCCATGCAAATGCTTGCCTGATGGATTTCCCATGAGCTGCTGGCAGAAATATTGCTTCTATTGCCCACAGAATCCCCCACTCTGCCATATATATATATATATATATATAAATATTTATTTCATATAATGTGACCTTAAAGGGGTTGTTCACCTTTGAGTTAACTTTTAGTATGATATAGGGAATAATATCCAGATATTTGCAGTTAGTTTTCATTATTTGTGTTTTTTTAGTTATTTAGCTTTTTATTCAGCAGCTCTCCAGTTTGCAATTTCAGAAATCTGGTTACTAGGGTACAAATTACTCTAGTGACCATGCATTGATTTGGATAAGAGACCAGTATATGGATAGGAAAGGCTCTAAATACAAAGATGAGTAATTAAAAGTAGCAATAAACTATACATTTGTAGCCTTATAGCGCATTTGTTTTTAGATGAGGCCAACAACCCCCATTCGAAAGCAAAAAAGAGTTAGAAGGAGGAGGTAAATAATTCAAAACTATAAACAACAAAGGCCAATTGAAAAGTTTCTTAGAATTGACCCTTCTATAATATACTAAAAGTGAACTCAAATGTGAAACTCCCCTTTAAAGATATATACGCATGCAATTCATCTCAGGGACCAGCTACAGACACTGCAACATCCAAACTTACGCTGCTGGTGGCAGTGAATGCAGACGATCTGGCTGATTGGCACAATCAAGGCATAATCCCAAAACACACTGGGAAAAGTGAAATATAAGAAATAAGAATTGTGTCATGACAAACAGAGAAAAGATACAATGTAAACAACTGATAACATTACAGTTAATTCTTGATAAAACCTTACTACAGGGTTTTGATTGAACAATTAGAATTGTCCAACATTTGCATGTAATACCCACCAGGGAGACAAGTCATTATCCTGAAATTCTGATTAATACAAAAATAGATCTACATATCCTTTTGGATCCCCCATTTCGATATTTGATAAATCACCCCCAGGAGCTTGCTTGAGAAACGATAAAATATATAATATAAATAAGCTTCCCATTCAAGCTGAAAAGGGCAATAGGACACATGTTCACATAGCAGATAACTGATAAGATCTGTAGAATACAATGGTTTCGGTTCTTAAATTGTTATATACAGTAAATAGCTATCAAATGTCACTTATAGCTTTCCATGGAACGGTTTATATGTCTTTTCTGGACGAAAAGATATATACTTCTAATGCGTGTGTGGTGGTGTTATAGGTTTTTTAATATAGAAACTGCATTGTTAGTTCAAATATAAAATGATTTGTTTGTCAAGGATATCGACTGCAATATTATGTTGGTCCATTGGTCCATTAATTAACTGAAGAATGCTTGAAAGCAACATGTGCAAAGGGATTTGTACTTATTTGTATGTACAACAGCACAACCAAAGTCTGAGTATCACTACAGATGGTAAGGACAAAGCAATATTCCCTAGTTCACACACAGCATTGTCTGAAAACAGTAAAAGAAGATTAAACCTAACCAGGCATTGCAAGTGATAGCTCAAACCCACATCCCCCAAAAAGCTTGTTTCTGTAATCAGAGTATTCCAGGTTTCAGAAAGTGGATATGATCTTTGTCTGCAAACTAGAGACTTTTAATTGGAAAATTGGATCATTCATTCTTGAGGGGCTGATCTTTTCAATCATTTTGTTTATTTAAAAGAATGAGTTTAAAACGGCACATGTACCCAATAGTAATGGTGCTCTGCTTACAGGGAGTTGACTTGTCAGATTTGGATTAGCCCAAATATTAAATGTCATATTTCAGTGTCATTCTGAATTAAGACCTCATGATTTATTATAGCCACAATTTCTGCAGGATTAATTACTTGGCACTCAAGAGGTATGTATTGTTTATATGTACACAAGAGAGACTTCCATGTAATGGAGAGAGAACATGATGCCAGATGAAGGACAATGAACAAGCCTGGCATCCAAGCACTGGCATATAGTGTTTTGGTAACTAGTAGATATTTTTGTTTTGTTTTATGTAGATGTGGATTACTGGTCTTATATAAATGACATATCCATCAAGTCAATAAGAAATTCAAGTTATAAACAACAATCATAAAAGGTAATTTCAAGTTGAATCGAGAGGCATAAAGTCTTAAAGCACTCAAAGTATAATTACAAGGAGCAGTTTAAAGATAATAGGATTTATTTTCCAAGCAAAACATTGAGCAATAACGAATGTAATAGGATATGAATTCTTTGATGATAATAGATCAGATGAGAAAAATCTCTTATTACCTATAGTCCTATACCATTATTTAAAAGGGAGAGTTATCAGCATATTTTATACCAGAACTACCAGGGGTGTGGCGAGTGCAACCTGCACCCAGGCCCACAACCCCTCAGGGCCTGCCGGTCAATCGTGAACGAATCCTGCATAAAAATTACATCCGGGGAGATGGCAAAGGGCCCAGGTACATAGCTTGTGCCAGGGCCTTGCAAATGCAAGGTCCGTTACTGCTTGCATGGTGGAACCCATTACCTGGTGCCCATGGTACTACTTTCATTTCCTTTCTGGCAAACAGGGATTTTATGGCAGGATCAGAGCCATTTGTTCCACAGGACAACGCAAGACCAGTTATTCTCTATGGCTGTTGGACTATTTCAGTTCAAGCATCCCATAGAGGTCTAACCTTTACTTAGTGACCACGCTACACATATAGAAGTCATTGGTGTATAAATTATTTTGCCACACTTTCAAGAATATCTAAGACATCATAGAAGTCTTCCCCTCGAATCTAACCCTATTTGTATAGGCTTTCAAGTGTATCTAGGACAGCAAATAGGCATTGCATACTCATCTCACCCCAACTGGCCTTTAGGATTGGCCACTGCCGTGAGCTCTTAAAGGGGATTCTGTGTGCAGTGTTGGCTCCACTGATCTAGGTGCATGTGAGACATTGCATCCTATTTTTTGCACTTGGCATGTTTTGGATGTCATAAATGCCAACCTGCCAATCCTTGTAAAAATAGGGTTAAATAATCAGACAAGAAACTGTAGCTGGACATTACCTCTTTTCAAGCTCTGAGTCCCCCAAAGTTCCATTTAGCAACTGGTTTGGGGTCCATTTTAAGGTTAGGTTCTCACCACTCTGGTGCAATGACAGATATCCAGGAATTGCTTCTTTGTCTTCTTTCTATGTGAAGGAAAAGGTATAAAGTTATCTATTATCCCATTACTTCACACTAACTGCAATTGCATTTAGTAAAACATTGGTGCTAGTACTGCTCTGTTATGTACACAGAAAACACACATATATAAATAATGGCTGGTATAGGTGGTAGTAGACCTTTAAAGAGATCTTTAAGGAGACAGAGCCCACACAGGGTGCGAGGTTTGAACAAGTACAAGAGCAATGTTAGAGTTAGGCATTCGGGGGGTGATTTATCAATATTATAATTAGTTTTTTCCTCAAATCAAAATGCTTTTTCCTTTTGCATTCTCCCATATGAGCAGACTTGTGTAGCCTGTTTCATCACAAGAAGGAAGCAACTTACTGGCTGTACCAGAACATTATTTTTCCCATACAGAAGGTGTGTTCTAGAATTCTGGTGAAGAGATTCAACATATTCTCTAGCTGAGGCAGCAAACTTATCCTCTGACATGCTCCCACTGGACTGGCGTTTTTTGATCTAAGAGAAGATAAAAAACAAAAATAGATAATCACATGGTCTGCACTAATATGTTGGTAAAATATGTCAATTATCCTGAGCAAACGTCCACATGAAGAATTCACATCCTATCTACAGTATACACTGTATATAATATGTATTAAAAGAAAATTTAAAAATAAAAAGTAACATACATGTCCTGTAAGTTGTGACTACAGTATATATATATATATATATATATATATATACTCTTCTGCACACCACTTTGTGTTGCAGAGGCAATGCAAGGCGTGTATATAGAAGTAAAGAAATGCTCTAAAAATAATAAAAGGATACTATTGTAGTTACACGTATGATGCTAAACTGAAAGGAATACTGCAACATGACTGGAAAAAAACTATTCAGTGCATCCATTTGTACTCAGGTCAGGGTACCAGGTGGTTTCCTATAAGGTATAAGGCAGTTACGGGAAGCCCTTATTGGATTTACCACTTAGATTTAGAACATATTGTATTGCTTGTAATACAGGTGAAAAAAGTATTATACCTTACAAAAGACACCACAGTTTGGAACAGATTTATGTAGTTACTATTGGATCAAGAGGTCATGTTCTGATTTAAAATCAGAACCAAAAAGTTTCCTCTAATTTTTGCATCAAACAAAAATTCAGCTCTAACTGTCCCTTTGATTGTACTTCAGCTACTCATTACTATGTTCCATGGAGAGAACACCTCTAAACGGAGTGTGGTTGAAGATAAAGGAAGAGATTGGTTTCTAAATCAATTATATATATTGTAGCTGGCTCTATATTTCTTATTGATCTATTGGGCAAAGATGAATAAAGTCCTGTCAGCCTTCATGCGTGCTAAAAAGGATTGCCCTAATCTAATCTTATTGCAAGTTCAGCAACAAATCCTCCCAGCACTGCATTTTCCCAAACAGAAACCTACTACATATTTGGCTTCAGTATAAAGGCCATGATAAACAACTGTGTGCTCATCTTAGTTCATTTCAAGTAACCACTTGAAGCCAATCTATCCCAAAATATGTCCTCTTGGAAGCATTACTATTTTTTTTACATTTAAACCCAGAAGATGCAAAGTTTATTAGAATAATATTTGCTTTCAGTATTAAAGTGGACCCGTCACCCCCAAAAAATATTCAAAATCATATTTTATAACATTAGTCAAGCAAAATGAACATTAATTACACTATATAAATTATTTTAATCTTGTTTTCTTCAGTCTAGGAATTCATAATTATAGTAAGCTGGCAGGAGCCATTTTGTGGACACTGCTATTAAGACAAGTCTTGTATCATCTCAGAATCTTGTTTGTGCATCAGAATGGGGTACCCAATGTCTATCCCCATGTCCTGGCTACACAATTAAATGGTTAAGAGAACTGGGGGAATGTGTGGGGAGCAGTGACATCTAGGAAGTGCTGAATGGAAAGTGAAAGTAATTATATGCCCTGCCTCTATGCCTAAGGCATAGAGGAGTGGCAGACAACATTTGATTGACAGCTGATATTTTTAAATGAGCTTAAAACAGCTATGAATGGTTTAATAAAAATTTTAAATTGGATCTGAAAAGGACTTTTATTATACAGATTTTTGTGTCTGGGTGACAGGTCCACTTTAAACATGTTATTTTTGGGGTTACAACCCAATTTTGAGTTTTGAGCACTCAGACACATTAGGAAATAATATTATCTGTATTATATTATTTTCCTTCATAGGAAAAAGATACCAGCACCAACGGCGGCAAATTAAGCGGGGAGATCCACTGAAATTTTATTCATCAAAGGTAACGTTTCAGGGATAACCCCTTCGTCGAGATGTCTGACGAAGGGGTTAGCCCCGAAACGTTACATTTGACGAATAAAATTGCAGGGGTTCTCCCTGCTTAATTTGCTGCCGTTGGTGCTGGTATCTTTTTCCTTTGAATTCATTAGGAGAGCAGCTCTAACCAGCTGCCAGGCACGCTCACTGAGAGGCAGAGTGAAAGTGGTCAGTATCTGTTTTCGAGATCTTCCTCTCCTTCTCACTGAAGATTTGTTTGTGCATTAGATCCATTCAGATCCTCCCTGACATTATATGGTGTCCTCCATTCCTCCATAATTAAAGTGACTCATGATCTCTTCTTATTTTACTGGGTTACAATATATCTAATTTTTGCTTTGAAAAATCAAAGGCAACTTTCAGTATTAATTACTTTTTAGGTCAGAAAACATTGAATTGATGTAAGTTCCCCTCAGAGTAATAAGCCAGAGTTATTCATTAGAAAAGGAACCCCTGCCAGCTTCTGTGGTTTATCAGGTTGTAAAAGTGTTTGGTAAATATATTAAGGCAAATTAAAAGCCTTTGGTGCAATTCAAATTCACCAGATAATAAACCACATTCCTGCATATTCCTCTGATCTACTTCAGGCTGAACAGTGCACTTGCCTATTGACCATAGCAAAGCACTGCCGAGCTGAATGCCCAGGGATGCAAATGAGTAACTGCAATAATAAAACCCACAGTAGAATAGGCAAAGTCATTTGAAACAAATTCAATTTTTTTTCCTCCGCCCATGGCCACCGACATAGGTAAGTATGGTATGGTGTGGGAGCAGTTGCAGTAGATTGTTTGATGGCAGGAAAATCCCCAAAGTGGCACTACAGTACCTAACACTATACACGAGTCTACTAGTTTATCTACATTTTAACACTGTTCTATATATCTTCCCATTAACCAGACACAGAAAATCATAGGCACTCAAGATGTTTTGAACTACAAGGCATACCTGCAGAAGTGGTGGGGAGATACTGATAGTTGTAGTTCCACAACAATTTGGGTACATATGTTGCCTTTCCCTATCATACTGTGGCATTTTCTTCCTAGTGCAACCTTAGTCCTTTCTCTGTATTCTATAGCATTATTCCACAGCCCCAGCCTAACAACTGTTTCTTGCAACATGTTGTATTTGTGTATTAGTTTGCACTTCTGTTATATTGTTCTTTCCTTACCATCTTGTTTTTTTCCAATCCCCATTTTCCACTCCTGAACTATTCACACCCCATTAGTATCTCGTTGCATATTGCATGTTGTAGTACAGGGGTCCCCAACCTTTTTGGTTCAGGGACATGTGCCCAAATTGGACTCTGAACCCTTGCCCACCTTTTGGCACCTTGTTAATTGTGGGCTAGGCTCGAGTTCAGGACTGCCTGTGGCTCAGAACCGGCCCAGTGGTTGGGGACCCCTGTGTAGTGTGCTGTGTACATTTCTTTTAACATTTTAAATTAGAAATTTTTAACTGGTTGACTAGGAATAATCTGCCTGAGCACTGGTCACTTTATAAGTAGTGCCATGCTGTGATTTTAAATTGCATTAAAACAAGAGGCCGGGGGGAGCTTCCTATAAAACAGCACAAAATAAAGCAAAAAAAGAAGAGCAGCTTCCAACACATTTAATAATACTTCCAAATATCATATTAAAGGTTCTATAAGCAATAAGAAACACTGAACAAATGGTTTTGGCCAATTTTTTGTTTGATGTTCATTTAGTGCAGGTCATTCCGTTTTAAAAGGCGCTGGTTGTCTTCTTATAATTGTTCCGAATATATTTGTTTGAGGTTGTATAATGTCTATTTATTCTGAGACAGAACTTGTTTTACAAGGAATTATACTCCAGTTAGCAACAAAAGCAAAGCAGAGAAAGCAGTTACACAGCATAATAAACACTGCCTTGTTTCAGCACCTTGGAGAGCTCAAAAGTGAGGCTGTAACTTATTACAATTATAATGCACAAGAGCCCTGAATATCCTTAGAAATGGTGTTTAGTGATGTCTTCTTTTATAATCTGAGCTTAGTGATGTCATTTCTATCACATAATTCACTGAAAATTGTGTATAATAATAAAAAAAAGTATATGAGGATATTGAAAGTACCTCAGAGTTCCATGACGTGTATAAAAACACTCGACTTTCGGCCTTGTGCTTTTATATGGTCATGAAACTACCTTCGAATAGAAGGTAAAGACTGCCCTGCTCAGTGGAGCTTTGATATTATCTGGCAGAATATCCTACATAATGGTCTCCTGCTTATCTGTGCACTGTGTGAGAGATGTGTTTGAAATGCCCATGGTTATGTGTATATTTCACCAGTGTTGAACTGGTAAACTTGGAACTCCATTTAGAGTGTTGCAGCAACTGGCTCAGGAAAAGCTAGATAAATGTGTTCCTGGAGTGAATGTAGTAGAGCAGCATGGGCCCTCCATTTCATACTCCACTTAGTGTATTCCACTACTCAGCTATAGGTAGCTGTCTAATAAGGCTGCAGGTGAGCAGCAAATAAAAGAGTGTGGGATTATACCTCAGTGCCCCTGGAGACCTCCTTGTGCTGGAAGAGCGTGTGTGAGATCCTGTGAACACCTCCTTGTGTTGGAGGGATGAGTGGTACAGTCAGAAAGTGAGCCAGGCCAGAAGCTGTTGAATTGGTATCCTTGAAGGGGAGAGGGAAAAGGGCTTGGTGAGAAGCCTAAATATTCCAAAGTGTGGAAGCGACCCTGAATGGTGAGAACCCCAAAGAGAGGGGGAAAAGTTGTGAATATGTGATGTTTAAATGCTAATGAACTTTGTTCCTGTGACAATGCTGGAAAAGTTTGCTGAATAAACCTGTGGTTTTTGTTGCTAAACCTGCCGACCATTGCCATTTTCTACCAAAAACTATGGGGCAGATTTACTAAATTCACATTCACTAAATTACATGAGTGTTCAAATTTCAAATATGCAAATTCGACCAAAATCGACCATAGAATATTCAAATTCGAATGATTCGAATATTCAAACTTAATTTTATTTGAATATTTGAAAATTCGATGGTCGAATACTT
Organism: Xenopus borealis; assembly: GCA_024363595.1. Lineage (NCBI taxonomy): Eukaryota > Metazoa > Chordata > Amphibia > Anura > Pipidae > Xenopus > Xenopus borealis. The sequence goes on along the minus strand of CM044433.1, from coordinate 43,947,273 downwards.
CCCCTTTAACTTCGATCACCTACTTCGCCAGATTAAAGCTACCAAAATGGGGATCATTCCTAGAAAAATCGTTCGAATATTCGATTAGAATTCAAATCAAATTCGATCGAATTTCCCTATTTGATCATTCGATCGAGCGCTAAAAAAATTAGAATTTGAAATTTTTTAATTCCCAACTATTCCCCCAGTATTCCTTGGTCGAATTTCGATTTTTTTTTTCATTCGAAATTCGACCCTTAGTTAATCTGCCCCTGTGTGTACGGGCAGACAGCTTGTTACAACTGGTAATTATCAACCTCACAACAACTAAACATGAAGTAGCTTTAACTTCCCTGTTTGCTCTTTTTTAGGTCAGAAATATCAAAAACTATCATGAAAACAATTTGCAAAAAAGGATGTCCCATACAAGCCCTATTCATTGTCCTCAATTTGAAAAAAAAAACTTAAATTACAATGCACAAAAATGTACATTAAAAACTCGGATGTAAATCAGCAGGAATTTTATACACAACTCAGCATTTTTCTAGAATTCCAATTGGCGCATGCAAAGTGGTGCCCGCTGCAACTTCTGCTTGAAACATCAATCTGGATGCAGATTAGTGACCATGTTTGTAAGTTGTGCAGTTTGTAAATTGCTGCTGTTGTTTTTTCTGCTGTTTTTGTGTTGGAATAGTGTCACTTCCAGCATTTTTTTTCAGAAATGAAGAAGCACTTTTGGTTTTACATCCCACCACCAGGAGACAGTCTACTTACACTTAGAGCGGGGCGTTTGCAGGGTGAATCTTGCCGGCTGTGAGCCCCATGGATTCTGTGCCGTTGCACCAGTTCATCAGCAGAGGGATCCGTCCAGTAATGATCAGCAGTTTTAAGCTTTGTGTATTCCAATGCACAGGGCCCCACTGCAAGCAGAAAGTGTTAAACAGAAACATTATGGGAACTAAAACATAGTATATCTATTCCTGCATTTTAACCTAATAAAGAGAAAACCTCAATTTTACATCCCCTGAGTTTAAGTTGTCACTCATTTTACATTGTTGTTTTGTGATCCAACCTATATATTATGCAAACTACATTTCTCTGATTTTACATTTTCCTCGATTTTACAACATTTTTTTCTGGTCCCCTGAAAAATAAAAAATTGGGGCTCTACTGTATTTAAGCACAGTTTATCCTTCTGAAGCATTTTAACAGTGGGTATGTCAGATTTCGGGAACAGTTAGCTTTATTATGCAAAAACCATTGTTTAAATGTCTATTCTACCATCATGGCAGGATGGAAGAGATGCTTTTCAATTTAAGGCCCTCATTTTAATCTACTGGATCCATAATGTTTCAATTAAATTCCATTTGGCTCTGGTTCTACTAATAAAATCTCTATATAACAGGGTAGCGAGGGGTGCTCCAGTCCTCAAAATATGAAATACTAACACAGACAAAAAATAAAGGTGATCGAGTATGCATTAATAAAATATGTGAGTACCTTCTTTATTTCATTTGTCTGTGTTAGCATCATATATAGTACTGTGCATCTGTATTTATAGTGCAAATACGTAATTTACACGTTTCTATGCTCACCATACAGCTAGCCTCTCCAGCTATGAAATACATAGTTCCTCCTCTCACCATATACTTCCAGATTCTTTTCTCAACCTGACACGTGCCGAAAAGACTAAAAAACATGACAATGCCAGGCCATTTGATCTCTGATACAGTTCTATGAATGCTCATTTCCTCTTAACATGATGCAATACATTTATGTGTTAAGCTTAACATTAAAGATTGTTGATAAGGGTATTTGCATTTATAATTTGCATTTATACACTTGAATGGTGCTGCCTATATATAAAGACTTCTCTACACTGTCAATTCAGCGTTGAATCTGGACAGAAGGATGCAGAAAATCCAAATGCAAAATAGAAATATCTTTCTCAATATCTTGGTCTGTATGTAACAGGTTTTCAGATTTTTGTGTTTAAGTTATTTAAACTCTATATGAAATACCTTGCAGATATATGAATGGTATATGTTTGTCATATTTCAGTAAGTTACATCTGCATTATTATATCTGTCTTGGAACTCTTACAACGGACTACTATGCTTTTGGACTTTTTATATCAAGAATGGATTTTACACACCTTTGGAATGTACTAAGTGATAAAATATGGACTTTATATAAAATGTTTATGCACTTCCCTTAATTGTGTTAGTATATATGGCTGTTTATCCATGCTCATCTTAGGTACATGTGGTATAGTTTACTGTATATTCCCTGAAGGCAGTATCACCATTCAGTATAGATTTCCTATTCATCTCTGTGGCATTTATCACAGAAGCCACAAAATGTTTGTATAGAATTATAGTCTGCAGTGTTCATTGCAGCTGATCAATTTAACAGATACGAAGTGATCTTACCAAGAAGTGCCGCCAAAATGGGCCCACAAACAGGATCAGACATTAAAGATTCCTTCTCGTAGTATTTACTGAGGATTAAAAAGACACAACAAAATCACTTTCATTTTTGAAAATATTTTATTTCTTTTTCATATTAAACAGATGAAATCCAATTAGCAGCAAAAATTATGCAGATAAAGAAAAAGCAAAATCCCTTTCAATTCTTTTATCTCACACAATGACATTGGTAACATGAAATATATCTTTGGCTGGAAGTCTACTAATAACCCCATTATAATGCCTGTTGAAAATCTGGAAACCTAGAAAAAAATATTTATGTATACCTTAAGTGACACCATGTGACCTCTGCTCCCCACAACACTGTAATAGTGAAACACATATACAAATGTTGGACATTACAGGCCAAACAGATTTTGTAAAATAACCACATGTAGATTTGGTTAGTCAAATAACCAATAATATTCATTGTTCTTTCCATAGAACATTTACATTTCCAAAGAATATTTACTACTTAAAGGGATACTGTCATGGGAATTTTTTTTTTTTTACAAAATGCATCAGTTATTAATGCAGCAGAATTCTGCATTGAAATCCATTTCTCAAACAGATTTTTTTATATTTCATTTTGAAATCTGAAATGGGGCTAGACATATTGCCAATTTCCCAGCTGCCCCAAGTCATGGGACTTGTGCACTGATAAATGTCAGTCACTCTTTACTGCTGTACTGCATGTTGGAGTGATATCACCCCTCTCTTTTCCTCCCCAGCAGTCTAACAACAGAACAATGGGAAGGTAACCAGACAACAACTCCCTAACACAAGATAACAGCTTTCTGGTAGATGTAAGAACAGCACTCAATAATAAAAACCCATGTCCCACTGCATTCTATTCAGTTACATTGAGAAGGAAAAACAACAGCCTACCAGAAAGCAGTTCCCTCCTAAAGTGCTGGCACAAGTCACATGACCAGGGGCAGCTGGGAAATTGACAAAATGTCTAGACCTATGTTAAAACTGAATATAAAAAAATCTGTTTGCTCTTTTGAGTAATGGAGTTCAGTGCAGAAGTCTACTGGAGCAGCACTATTAAATGATGCGTTTTAAAAAAAAAAACATTTTTCCCATGACAGTATCCCTTTAAAGAGGCTGTATACCCCTAGTTCAACATGTGTTCAATGAATAGCTCTTGTGCTGAACATAATTCTTCCCACTGATTAAACAAGGCAAGGTTTAAGCTACTCCATGTTGGTCCTTGTGAGGCAGATAATTTGATTGACAACCTAACTCACTCCCTTCCCCCTGTGGAGGGGGGGGGGACAATTTTGTTAACAGGAGTCCAATATACAGTGACATTGTCTATGCACTGGTAATCTAATTATCTACCCTGCAAGCACCCAACATAGAGTAGCTTCTATTTCCCTTTTAGCTCCAGAGAAAAAATAAAATAGATTTTTCATGATTAAAACAATAGTCAAAATGTATGTTCAGCATAAGCCCTATTCACTGAATTAATTTTTATTGAAGATGTATATTCCCTTTTAATTCATTTGCTACAGCAAAATTATAATTTTACACACAATATATATGACGAATCAGTGGTTACCTGCAGTTATCCACAATGTATTGCACAATTTTGTCCAGCACTTTCTCTATGAGGGCCGTACGCACCCATATGTGCTTAAGAGCTTGAGGGGTGAGGGTGACTGTTCTTCCTGTTGTTGAACTCTGCCTTTTCAAAGATTCTTGACCATTGCAGAGGTTCTTCCTAGGAAAATAAGAATCCCAAAAGGTGTAAGTTTCTTAGTTACTGCACATAATATTAGCCTGAATTATTTTAAGGTTGCATTAAAACCAGAGGTGCCTTCATTAGATTCATTGTGGAATGCAATCCACCTGAGCAAGTGTGCTGGCTGGAAACGGAACATATTTACATAATTCTGACATATATGACACAGTATGACAAAGAAATAAATTCTGCATTGGTCATTGAGGATAGAGAACTGGCTAAAAGATAGACTACAAAGAGTGGTGGTAAATGGAACATTTTCT
>CM044433.1:43924105-43934570 GCA_024363595.1 Xenopus borealis | reverse complement strand
TTTTTTTTTTTTTTTTAGCATGGGAATATAAGTTGGAAATGTTGAGCATACTGCATGTCATTACCAATTAGATACCAGACTGGGAACTGCTATCACAATACAATGTCATACATGCAATTATGTGTGCCTTCTGTCCTACCCAACCGTTAAAAACGGAATACTATTACCATTCAATTCCAATATGTGCACCTTACTATGTTAAGCTTTGTAAGGGACACTGTCATGGGAAAACATGTTCCAACCTCAGTTAATAGCGCTGCTCCAGTAGACTTCTGCACTGAAATCCATTTTGCAAAAGAGAAAACAGATTTGATTATATTCAGTTTTGAAATTTGACATGGGGCTAGACATTTTGTCCATTTCCCAGCTGCCCCTGGTCATGTGACTTGTGGCAGCACTTTAGGAGGGAACTGCTTTCTGGCAGGCTGTTGTTTTTCCTTCTCAATGTAACTGAATAGTACGCAGTGGGACATGGGTTTTTACTATTGAGTGCTGTTCTTAGATCTACCAGGCAGCTGTTATCTTGTGTTAGGTAGCTGTTACCTTCCCATTGTTCTGTTGTTAGGCTGCTGGGGAGAAAAGGGAGGGGTGATATCACTCCAACTTGCAGTACAGCAGTAAAGAGTGATTGAAGTTTATCAGAGCACAAGTCACATGACTTGGTGCAGCTGGGAAATTGACATTATGTCTAGTCTCATGTCAGATTTCAAAATAAAATATAAAAAAATCTATTTGCTCTTTTGAGAAATTGATTTCAATGCAGAATTCTGCTGGAGCAGCACTAATAACATAGCATTTTGAAGAAAAAAAACCCATTTTTTCCCATGACAGTATCCCTTTTGTATAATGGTACCCTGGGTGTGAAATTGGTACTCATCATCACTGGCAAGTTCTGAAGGGCTTCTCATAGCACTTCATACTGTCATCAATAACAAGTGATCCACTGCAATTCTTGGAGTATTTGTTACCCTTTGCCACTAGTGCAAATCTCATAGTCCATGTACAGAAGCTCTATAGTGATCACTTGGGTAAAGTGGTCAGACAATGGAATTCATGTGTGTGTGTGTCTGTACACGATTCCTGCACTCTCACTGAACATAATCTGTACAAGAGGTGACAATATGTCATTAAGCAGAGTGATAAAGAAAAATAACACCTCCACTTCCACCAACGCACAATTCAGTTTGCGATGCAGTAACAAGAGGAATCCAATCTGAGAGTATTGCTCTTTCTGGGAAGGGAATTGCTGCCAGGAACATGACTGATAGAAGCTGAGACGAGTGCACGCTCTTATTTTCCACAATTTCCCATTTGCATAATGTGTTTACACTGCAGGCTTTATCCGACAATGAAGCTATTTATTAAACTACAGTTCTGACTGTACCAAACAAATAACAACATAAAACATTGATTTGGTACCATTTAGCATGTTTCATGTATATTGCCTCTACATCAGGTTTATTTTTGCATTTCTGCAGTAACTTGTAGAGTATGGCGCTAGTATTGCAACAGCATTAGAGTGGTTAGCTGAAGATATAGTCAGGAATTCAGTGTGTGACTATTGTGTTTCCCTACTAGCTGCACAGTCAGTACACGAAAGGGGTGTATGTAACCCAATGTTACATTATTAAAAATGCAACAAAAGCACCACAGCATGGCCTACTGCTGCAACAAAAAGATCTCAAACCACTCACTACTTCATGCAACTGCATCTATACAGAGAAACATGCCTTCAAAAATTAGGTTTGAATGATCACTTGGAAATCAATTTCTATCAAATTCATATAGAGAAACTAGGATATCCTGCGATGTGCAGCTGTTCAGATGCGACCGAAGCTGATGCATGCAAGTGACACAAGAAGCAAAATAATATAGAACCCAGCAAAAGTAACATATGGTAAGCCAGTAAAACAAAATAACAGGCTTAAATAACTAAATTGACACTATTTGCATTACCAAAGTAATTAAATAGGATAATCCAATGTATCTGATGTTTGATATAAAAAACAGGAGGCTTGGGAATATAACTGACAATTAATGTTCTTTCCTTTCATAAAATACTCTATTCCTCATGGATTTTCTGAAGAGTTTGGGGATATGACTGTCTTTTATGATCAGATTCATCTGAATAACTTTCTTGCTGTCATTGCTTTACTTTTTGTTAATAAAACTTTGTATCAAGTGTTCTCCTCATTCTGATGATCACTGGTTAAACGCAGTAGTGTACTAGAATCACATAGCCAATGTCACACAAGGGTGACTATGACTTGTATTTACTAGTGACTGTATTTACTAGTGTTACCTTGGAATACTCACACTGTGCTCTCTACCGTGCACCACAGACATCACTTTAGCCTTACTCCTTTTTTGATCATAACTTTAGCTGTCAGGAAAACAACCATTTCCCCCCAAAATGTATCAGTTAACAGTGGTGCTCCAGCAAAACCCTACATTGAAATTAATTAAAACAGATTTTTTTATATTTCATTTTGAAATCTGACATGGGGCTAGCCAAGTTGTTAGTTTCCCTGGTGCTCTCAGTCATGTGGCTTCAGTGACTTCAGTCAAGCCTGCGCTGCAAGTTGGAGTAATATTACAGCCCCCTTTCCCATGGCAGACTAGCAATAGAACAATGGGAAGGTAACAAGATAACAGCCTTTTGACATCTGCATTGCTAAAAATGCACCCATGCCCCCCAAGTAGTAGATATGAGAATAGCACTCAATACTAAAAATCCAAGTCAGGCTAACCCAAATCACAACTATTTCAGTTACATTGAGTAGTAGAAACAATAGCTTATCTGAAAGCCGTTCCATTGTGAAGTGCTGGCTGTTTCTGAAAGCTCAGATTAGGCACAATAAGATGCCTGTCTACACTATATTACATCTGAAAAATAAATGTGTTGTTTCAGGAATAAAATGTTATATGGTATAGTGAATTATCTGTAATGTAAACAGTGCAATTTAGAGATAAAACGACACCATAAAATAATGACAGTATCCCTTTAATGGAGGAAACTCTAGGCTGTGTAGGGTGCTTTTATAAATATTACTGGTAGGATTTGAAGACAGTTCTCCCTCTTGGTAGAGACAAACAGTAATGGGTTGTTGGGAAGAGGCTGCCAGACGGCTCGTGGCAAAAGAAACATTACAGATGTCTAATTCTTACTGGGGAAAAGTATTGTGACAGGATTGCTGCTCATATATCAATAACCCTTCCTTTTCAAACAACTCATTAATACCACAGGAAAAACAATAAAATAAATAGAAGATAAATAATAAAAGCATATATAATACAATAAGAATTAGGTCAATACCCTGCTTGAAATCAAAGTTGGTGGATAACCTAGAAACATAAATAGGAGAAGAAGAAGTGCCCAGGAAACCTTTAATAAATAAAATAAAGTTGTCCTATTGCCCTACATGTGCCCCCTGTATAGTTGGGGTGCCATATGGTAGGAAATGTAGGGGGAAAAGAGGGTAACCCCCCCCCCCCAAAAAAAAATTGCTCTTTTTCACACTATCACCGTACAATGGTAAAACACGCTAGCGTTTTTTTGGGACTTTTTTGGAAAAATTTTCCATTTTTTTTTTTTCTAACTCCTATCTGTTGTATTGACCTTTGCCTGGTCTGACAAGGCGAAGTAAAGTCTAGCGTAAGTAGTAAAGTTCAGGAAAATTTTTATCTTAGTGAATTTGGGCAAGTCTATCTACTCAGTCAGTGTTAGTGAATTTACGAAGTTGCGAAATGACGTCACCCTGACGAATTAGCGCAAGCGTTAGATGCTTCACGCTTTAATGAATTTGCCCCCATGGCTCTTGGCGTGTGTAAGGTCAGTCAGCAGAAGGCTACAGCTCTCTTGGTAAGATAGGATGTGGACATTCTTAACTTTGTTTAGGCAACAAGGGCAAGTATGGCTCTACATCACTGAGATGTAGAGATTTATTATACTGTGTGTATATAATGGATATTAATGATTTCAAACAAAACAAAGAGGCAAACTTAGAAAAGCAAATGATGAGGGCCCTTGAACAAAATACTGTACACATTAGAAGTGACAGAAGCTGGTTTCATTAGACTGCCACATTCATACACATTAATGCTGTGATCACAAGGGCAAGCTGCCAAGAACGTAATACTATGTTACAAATGGATATCTCACTTCAATGGAATCTAAGAATAAAGTGTACAGGAAATTAGTGCATCACGGTATCAAAATTTGTAGCAGCAGAGCAAGGAACTAGAAGACACCTGATTCTTAGGTTGAATTGTTTTGGAACAGAAAAGTTGGCTGAGAATAAGTATTACATTATGTGTTATCACTTCAAATTCTTTGTATGCCTAACACACTGCACCTTTTGGGATAGTGGAGCAGGTGAGCCCATTAGGATAATTGTGCCCCACACTACCCACTCTTACAGGCTGTACACCCCACACCCCTGCCCTCTTGCAAAACTATACAAACCTGCTTGCCCTGTGCCCCTGCAAGTTCCACCAGCACAATCACTTAATATGAATGTGGGTGGGAATGGAGGATTGCAGGAGACTGCAGGGTGGATGATGGTTCTTGGGTTGTTAGTGGAGCCCATCTCTGTGACATGTGCGGGATGTATGGGAAGTAGGCAGGTTGAGTACTGAGCTCACTTTCTCTGATGGTTCTACTCCTCATATAGTTATTATATAGTAATATAGGGTGACTTATTGGTCTAAGGTTTGCAGATCATCCAAATAATTGTGACACTAAAGGTTTTATTTATATCTGCTCAGCCATTCCCTTACCATCATCAGCACAATTATTGAAGGGAACCCTACCCCTCTCCATCAGCTCTGCCATCAGATTTCACTGTGTGTCCAGCAGCAGGATGCAGGTCTAGAATTAGGGGTATACCTAGGGTGCTAAGCACTCTTCTGTCTGCCCCCTTTTCAACTTTTTAATGCCAGATACTGACAAGCTTACAATGAGTTGCTCTATTACTTGTAACCTCCCTGCACTTGTCCCCCCGCCCCACTCATCAAATTTAAACCCCAAACAGCTCAGCATTGCCCCAGTCACTGTGGTGGTGTTGGGGAGAAGACTGATGTATGAGTTATGGTTACCAGATGACTTAAAAATGCAGTTGCATTATAAATGCATGCTGAAGGGCTGCGCTTATTGTATTAAAATTAAATTATTAGTGCAACCTCTCTAGCTCTCTAAATGTGTTACTGAATTTTCAAGTCATCTTTTAACGCTATAGTGGGGTCGCCTTGAGCACTTGGCCTGGCAATGATTGGGTTGGGAATTTTTTTTTTGTAAAGTAGTTTTTATTCTATATTGGATGTTATGTTGGGTAGCCGAGGATGAGGGGAGTATAACTGTGCTTTATTAACAGGCTCATACAGGCCTTACACAACAACAGTAACTTCTTACATTCACTTTCAATCTGTACAGAAAGTCCTGTAAATGCACAGTACAAGTCCCGTGCCCATTGACATGAGCAGGCCATTTGCAGAAACACCACAATTGGCACTGACACACTAGATGGAGGCCCTTGGGTGCATATTTATATTAAATACAACCCTCCTTCTAACAAACTCAGGTAGCAGGGCTGCTCCAGTTGTTTAAATGCAGCATGTTACACCTGCATTTCATGTACCTGAGATGTCTGGTAATCTCATGCCAATAAGTATATAATGATCCACTTCAGACATTATTTCAATTTACCATTTAGTTTGATGAGGCAAACAATCCATTGATATGCAGTTGCTATTTCTGCATGTACAGTACAAGTATGTGAAGTTATTTCTATAAAAAATATTCACATATTTTGTGGCCTAACAGTGCAATGGTATTATTATATTCTATGTATAGTTCTTAGGAAAAGTTCTTTTCAGCTTAAGGCTTTAAGGGATTTCATTGACAAGGCATTAGGTCTGACCTCAGCTAAGGGTGGATTTATCAAATTTCTAGTTCTAAAATAGAAATGTAAAATTTTTTTTTAAAATGTTAAACTCGGGTGAATGCGATTGACCCACAACTCAAATCGAATTCTCCAAAAAAAAATTCTAAATTTAAATAAAAAATTTGGATTTTCACTTCAACCCTTGATAAATTTTCCACTTAGAGTTCTAAATACCAAGTAAGAAAATAAACAATTGCTATTTTCAATGATATAGTGATTTATACAAGAAAAATGTTTTATTTCATGCACAAAAATTAAACTGGTTTGGAAAGCCTCATGTCTCCTGAATATGCCAATACCATATATGTCACTTAGTAAAATATGCATTATAGCAGAATATGACATACTTTAAATTACAAAGCCAAAAATACGGGAACAATGGGTTTACCCACAAGAAACCATATATTTTTGAAAAGTACACATTCTGCTGAATTAAAAATGGGTAATGTAATTTTTACAAAAATGTATGAAAATTCTGAAAAATAACCCCAAAAGATTCACTTTTGATGTTCGTATCTCCCACAAAGCATAAGGTACCAAGAAGGTACCAGGAAAATGCATCCTAAATGTGAATTTATGGCAGAAGTCCACTGAACAGTTTGATGTCAATTGTGCATGGAAAGTATCTGGCTCTTACACCAAAATGAAATTAGTGAATAAAATTGTCTGAGGGGTCACTTCAGTTACTAAAAATCAACACATTTCTGAATTTTTGGAGGGATAAAAACATATGCTGACCCCCAAACCCATATATAAATGGGTAGCCATGTCTTTCTTCTACAAACTACTGAGTTGTAATGCTTTCCCAAAATTGGTTTTGATAATGTACCTGAAAATTACCTCAGAGCTTCCAGTTTCTAGCATCTTATCACCCATATAGCATTAGGTACCAAGAAAAAACAACCTAAATATGAATGCCAGAGGTCCATTGAACGGTTTGATACCCATTGTGCAAAGGATTATTAAAGCGTCTGGCATTTACAGACCCCAAAATGAATAAAAAAATGAATAAAAAAAGTTATTGCATACAATTTGCCCTGGAGGTCACTTCAGCTAAAGAAAAATTAACACATATACTGCATTTTTGAGGAGTTAAAACAAAAATAAATACATTGACCCCCAATACAATATATTTTTGGAAAGTACATATTCAGACAAATCCAAAATGGGTAACCATGTATTTCTACTCCAAACTACTAGTCACAATGCTTTGCCAAATTGATGGTTTTGATGAAATATTTGAAAATCGCCTCAAAGCTTCCACATTCTAGCATCTTATCTCCCACAATAGCATAAGGTACAAAGAAATATGAATATGAATTCCAGAGGCCCACTGAACAGTTTGATGCCCATGGTGCATAGGTCTACCTAAGTACCTGGTGCTTAGAGACCCCAAAATAAAGTTAGAGCAAACAAATTGCCCCTGAGGTCACTTCAGCTACAGAAAAATCAAGTTTTCATGAAATACAGGAAAATCACCTCAAAGCTTCCAGTTTCAAGCATGTAATCTCCCACATTGAATAAGTTGTTAAGAAAATAATTTTCACATCCGACAACTAAATAAGCACTTGGTATGTGTATTATGAGAAATAAGACCCCCTAACTGTAGGGGACCTTAAAAAATCTTTTATTTTTCAAAATTACATATTCTGACGAATCCACAATGGGTAAATATTTCTTTCTGTAGTAAACTACCAAACTGCAAGGACATGCCAAATGTAGAGCTTTTTATGACATTTCTGAAAGAAAACTTGTATTTTGTACTATTATATACTGCAGATTTTGTAAGGTACAAACAGAAAACATCATAAATATGAATGCCAGGGGTCAACTGAACACTTTGATGCCCAATAAGTATACATTTACAAAACTATGTGGTGTACAGAGACCCATAAAAGGATAAACAGTGTAGCAGACAAACTTTCCATGGGCAAAAACAAATAAAGAACAAGGTGGAATGCAATAAAATCACTAAAATTCAATAATTACCACTAAAATCAATGCCTTTTTCCTCACCTAGTAATCAGCAGTCAGAATCACAGTCTGATTATATTGGGCTGGCCAAATAATTTTTACAGGTGGAAACAAGCGAAAAACTACGCAGAGCTGAAGATGCAATAAAATGGCTAGACATTGCAATAAAATGGCTAGACATTGCAATAGCATGGCTAAAAATGCACCAGAATCGCCAACATTGTAATATATTCACAGAAATAACATAGAAATGGTATTGTGTAGTGTGGTTAGCAAATATGCTCTTCTCAATGGCAAGAAAACATTTTTTAGGCAAAAACAACACACAATATAAATTTGCTCAGTTTTGATAAATGGGACATATCCATGATCCCTGCTAGATTTCAACTTTAATCCATGATTCCTGCTGGATATCAAATATTTTCAACAGACAATGAAATTGTTCAAATTGGACAATTTTAACCATTCGATTTTTTTATTTGATCAAAAAATGCAGAAATAACCCTATGGGAGCTTCCCATAGGGCTATACAGCAATTCAGTAGGTTTAATCTGGTGAACTAGGCAATCAAATTCTTAATAAAGGGCAAGTACTTCGACCATCGAATGGTCAAATGATCGAATAGATTTTTATTCGAATCAAATTTTTTAAAAGTTCAATGGTCCCCAAAAGTCCCCAAAGTACCCAAAAAAGTTATTCGAAATTCAAATCTTTTTGAAAATTTGATTTAATTTTGAATCCTTCACATGCATTTAGTAAATCTGCCCCTTACTGTATATCCACAATTCTGTGTTTGCCAGCATGGGGTGTCAGGGTGCCTCTGGGCACTGATAGATCACAGCGCACCAATAGATTGTGCTGTATACATTATGTGAAATGCCCAAATGGTCATAGCATGATGGTTGTGCTTTGTACTTCAATGCAAAAGGCTGGTACAGGCCATCATTCATTAAAGTTAGTCTGCCTATTGATTTGCAGTTCTATTCTTGTTTGCCACTAGTCCTGCTTTTAAACTCAGCGAATCTCTCTCTCTCTCAATAGCCTTCTACATACACAATCTTAAACAGTCCATATAGTGCACTATATCTGCAGCTGGGCTAGCCATATAACTATTTGCTTCTTTTTAAATGTATTTTAGAATTGGGATCCCTCTTATTATGCTGGGTACTTTGTTGAGTACAGCTGAGCTGCCCCTGGATATTCACTATGCAACCACCAAAGGCTGAGACATGCAACTAAACTTTTTAAAGGGATGGAAGGCTAAAATTATGATGGTCAAGGTTGGGGTTCTTCTTCTAGAGGAAGATAACTTGTGAGGTTGTGGAATGTCCTGCTGGACGATGTTGTGATGGCAGAACCACTAATGATTTTAAGAACAGCTCGGATGATTTCTTGGACAAGTATAACATCCAAGGCTATTTTGATACTAAAATTTACTTTTATTTGTATATATAGTTTTTGTGAGTTAATGGAGGGATGGTGTGAGTGTTGGTAAGTATGGATGCTGGGTTTTCATTTGGAGAGGTTGAACTTGATGTACTTTGGTCTTTTTTCAGCCTAACTTAACCATTTAACTATGTTTTCCACCGTAATGAAACTATATTGTCTTTAATGCACATAAAGGCATTGTATACTGTAGCGTTTTTTCTACTGCCTGAAAACACAATGACAAGCTGTGCAGGTATTCTGACTATTATATATATATCTCTCACAGACATCAGTAAAGTATAGATTGTGTAAGTTATTTCAGGCATTTCTGACATTTCAAAACATGTTCTTAGAATTTCCCACTGGCAGAAGGGCAAGTTAAAGGAGCTGCACAAATTTAAAGGTACCAAGAAACTTATTTTGCTGCCCTGATACGATTATACTTTTATATTTATATTACTGGCTTAATCTGGTTCATCTGCTTTCTGAAATCATTTTCTTCCTCTCAGTCATATGATAAAGAATCCATATATCAATGTATACTTTTCTTTTTGACTCCTAATGCAAAGATGCTGCAAGAACAAGAAAATATCTGTATGCATGGCTGATTCAACTCAAGGTTAAAGAAACTGTTAAAAGCAATGATAATAAGTTTGAAAGATGTTAAAAAGTGAGCATTTTATCATTATAGGACACATAGTAAGAACATCAGAAATATGAGCTTTGAAGATGAGTAGGAGAAAAAAGTATTTTGCTTCAAATTTAATTGGGAGCAAGAAAGAAATTTAGTCGAGGAACGTAAAGATAGAGTAAAGATAGAACAGCACAGTTTGAAGAAAACTGATTTTTTTTTCAGTAATAAGTCATGGGGCAACATTACATTCTAAACTAGTAATCTGCTAAATTGCCAATCAAACACATGTAGAAGTAGAACACATTTCTTTCGGAAACCATCCATTATAAAATTTTATACAAGGTATTTATACAAGGTTCTGGATTCATTTTTTTAGTCACAAAGTTGACAATCTATGCTTTTGCCAAATGAGATGCAAGAATATTAATCAACTCTGCCAAGGTCCAAGATCACATAGAATTGACACACAAGCGATCTTTAGGAAAAG